>JAWWLZ010000118.1:67134561-67165944 GCA_035041345.1 Poliocrania exsul
TCGGAAAGAACCGTTCCTCGCCAATATCATCTAAGGATACTTTCCACTGTGCCTTTTGTGACCGGTCCTGCCTATCCCATATCGGCCTTTTTAGCCATCAGCACGCTTGCAGCAAGCGTGGGTAGTGCCCTTCACAAATCTTCGTTCGCGAAGCCTAGCCATGATGAATGGTAGAGGATAATGGTGGGAATCTGTGTTCTGGTGAGCTCTAATGGAAATGGGTGAAATAATCAGAACTTCCACATCATTTTCTCTGCTGGTCATCATTGTGGACAATAAAAGAGCAATGAGGGATCTGCTGAAATTTCCAGGGAAGTCAATGTAACTGTTATTTCAGAGCTGGTGTTTAGCTTGGTCATGAGAATCTTGCACCCAAGATGCACACAGAGTCCTTAATCATGAATTTAGAATTTCTGTTGAAGTATAACTGCAAAGAGACTGCCATAGTAAAGACTTGTGTCCCAAGAAGTATTTTGTCTGACCCATGACTGCAGTGCTTTGGTTAAGGCTCAGCAAACACCTTGTCTTAGAGTCAGGATTTAGCATGATAGGAATTTAGGAGAGACCAAGCAGAGAACTCCAGTGTAGGGAGATGAGAGGTCTGTAAAAGGGCTGTACAAGGAATGGCAAGCTGCCAAAAAAGTAGTTCCCCTGCGAGCTTTACCATCTGGAGTATAGTGGGGAATGCATTTTTTGGGTTCAACTTTGTGTGTTGGCTAGAGTTAATTTCAGGATAGAAAAAGAGCCTATAGTTCCCAGATTAGTTGAGAGAGGTGGTGATGGAGCCAGCTAAACACTATCTACTATTGAACTCATGACTCCATTTTAATTCAAACTGGACTGAATGGGTAGGCAGGAGTAAGCATAAGGTAACATGATTGTGACTCTTGGGAATCACCCTGTGCAATGCTGAGGGTTGGGCTTGATGAACCGTGTAGGTCCTTTCCATCTCAGCATGTTCCGTGATTTTACAATCTCTGTTTCTTTAATAAATTGCCTTTTTAGTATAACCACCAGCGTTCAGTGAGATGAAGATACATATGTTCCTTTGCTAGAGGAAACTTTCAGCAGTGATACTGTCATAGTCAGGGAACATCCCATGACAAAGCCTGCTATGATCCATGATGGTACTCCTGTAATCAAAAACTGTTAGTGGAATTGATGTCCCATAGAGATGTGACTACAATGCTCTCAATAACCACAACCAATCTCACTGGTATTCCAATACTGAGCATGATCTGCAACAAGTGAGGATTGTGTGACTTTCATGTGACCTACATGAAGGTCATGTTTTGTGTCCCCAAAGTCCTCCTATACATGGTGGCCAGAAGTGACCTGGAAGTACCCTGGAGTTTTAAATGAAGAGATTTCTGATAGCTGTGAATAATGGTGGAAACAAGGGATTTTGAGGAAGCTGCTTAGAAACAATCCCCGAAACGCAGATCTGGTGTGGTACACTGGAAAGGGAGTTGGGGTGTTGGATGCAGTGTTGGCCAAGAGAGCACATTCCTGGGTCTCTCTGACAGAAGAGCACTATTGCTGTGCTAGCCAGACAGTTCCTGCTAGAAATGGGAAATTATGCCTAATTCTGAATGCACTCATTTGTACCATACCTGGTAATCTACTGATCCTTCACTGACAATCATGACCCAAAATGATCTGGCTGACGTTCAGAATGATACTGTATATGAATTCCAAGTTCGAACTTCTCCAGGATTGTCTGGTGTACATAAAGTGTACTGAAGTCAGAAAAAGTGCTGGTTACTTAATTCTGCAATGGATAGTACTTCATGTTTAGTTCTGTTTTTCCAAGTGTTGTATCAAAACCTTCATCTGCCTTTGAGCTATAAAACACAAATTGATTTACTCTAAGATTTGTGTGTTGGTTGTGGTCTGACTTTTGTATCCTGCAGACCAATATCTCATGGGGAGCAATTCCTTTGATTCATAATTACTTTTTCAAGCACTTTTCCCTCTAAGATACACATTTTTGGATGAAGTAAAATATTAAACCTTTTGAAGTATAAATTCAATTGCTAGAAATTCAAATAAGCTCCTCACACTCTATAAAAGGAATTTTAAATTCCATTATGGTGAAAATACTACTTTAAATTCAAATGTGCTTTTGTTAAAAAAAAAGTGAATAACAAATTAAATTATTTTCTTTAAAGTTAAGGGGTTGTTATTTCACAATCAGTTTTTGCTTTTGGTACCGTATATTATTATTGTTAACTTAGTTAAATGACTTTGAACTAAGATTCAGATTGTCAAGTGTTATTAAAAGTAATTTTCCCTATATTTTTCTGAAACATTTTAAACAGATCGTATAAAGTCAGGCAAAAGAGGTAATATACAATATCTGTCCACTTTTCACTCTCCATAATAATGCTTCACTGACACCTGCCTTCTAAAATAATTTTGCTCTAATTATCTCATTTTCAAGTTACAATCTTTTAAACTGCTAAGTTTATCTGGAGTAAAAACCTACATATATATCCTCCATATAACCTTTAATGGTAATTTCATATCAATTTAAATGAAGTTTTTTGAACCAAATTAAAGTAAGCATATAATTTGAAATGTTTTGAAGTCAAAAAACCAGATACTTATGCCTAAATATGATGTACTTTTGTATTATTTTCCAAAATCATGGTTTATATTGTAGACATGACTTTACATACGCAGCATAATACTATTTTAATTTGTATTTCCAAAATAAACCAACAACTTCCTCTTATTGCATACACTGTATTATTACTCATGTTTTCAGCTTTAGTAATTTGAATAACTAACAGTGTATGTTCAAATATTGAGTCAAGACTGTATTTTGACTGTCCGTAAAATTTAATCGTGCTAATAATGAATTGGAAGCTATTTTGGGTTTGGTGCAAAATTAAATTCTTTTGAAAAGATGCTCTCTTCTTAACCCACAAAGAAAGGATGCACAAAATTAAACACCTCTTCCTATACACTCTTATGAGAATCAGTCACTTTGAGCACTACTAAATGATATCTTATGGTTCAAGGAGAAAAATGTTAGTCCTTTTTTTTCAGATCATACAGTTTTTTAGTTTTCAGATGTTACTCTCAGAGCAGGTATATTCAGAAAATTCAGAGAAATTCTAATTCAGCTTCTAGGGCAGACAGATTTTCTTTGGGACTGGAATAGAGTTGAACTTGTACTCTGTACTCTCATTCCTTTGACAAGAACCTCAGTCAAGAATTTGAATATTTATTCATTACTTAGTTTTCTACAGTCTAAATAATGAATAAATTAAATTAATTGCTTTAATTAATGAACACATTTAACTAATTAAAATTATGACTAACACATTCCAGCTTTCTAATGAGATTACTTTCCTTGCCAAATATGAATCAATGTCTATTTTATCCAAATCGTGTTCAAATCAGAGTACAGGAATATAGTCTGGAATATCTATCTTTCATTTTTTTAACAAAGTACTTAAGTGTCTGTTAGTGCCGTCTGTATTTCCCTCTTCTTATTTCCTCTTTATTAATACAAACCCATTTATCAGTCCTCATGCTTGCTCAGCCAAGGTGTCACCCGACATTCTCATTTATTTCCCCCATTCCACTTGATGATTAATGCTTTGCATATACTAAAGTGGTGTGCTGATGACTCCTTCAGTACTTTTCACTAGTAATTGACAAAGCAAGTAGTTAACTGAATACGCAATTTATTCATGATGTGATACATTGATTTATATTTAAAGTTTGCATAATAGGTTTAGCTGTGATTAATTTAAAAAGTGTTCTCCTATGAGTATATGGCATATTTCTGATACCTATTTATCACCATTTGCTTCAAATAAGGGGTGGAGTTAATCTTGGAAAAAGCTTTGCATGTTTGTTGGAAGGAAGCTGAATGCTGCCCCAGCTGAAAATGCTGACTCATCTCTGTCTTATTTACATTTAATTTAAACCAGTGAAAAACAGCAAAAGAGCTAAATAGTAGCTTCGGAGGAGGAAACTAAAACTATTGCTTGAACAAGCCTTTGTGAACTACAGGTTTTACTGAGAGAGGAAAAATATGTTTTAAAAGGCATGGATAGGAGTAGATTTTCACAGAACACAGATATTGAGGTGTTTCTAGTGACTTGAGCAACATACTGGTTTTGTTTGCCAAACAGCAGCAGAGCTGAAAAATTACCAGTAACTCACTGGAGATATTGATGTGGCAGTGAAAGGGGGAAGGCTGCAGGCTGATTTGCACCTTGGAACCTGAGAGCCCTTTTGCAGTTTCAGAGATCTTGAGGCTTTTAAGATGTTGCAATGTTAGTGCATACTTGCACCTCTACATAGTTCAAGTGGCATCACTGACCTTGGTATCACTTTCTGCCACTGTAGCCTTAGCAAAGTTTCTTGGTGATTTTTTTCTGGAACAAGACCAGTCTGTCACTTCTGAATGCTTGTTCCCTTGAAATCAGTAAGACTTTCCATTAGTAGTAAAATCCAGATTTCACTAAAATGTGTAAGCAATATTTCCTAGCAATATATTTGTTGTGTAGTTCTTGGGTTTTTTTTCTGCATACTATTGCTATTTAATTACATAGCACAGATTATCTCTTAGTAAATATGCCGGATGTTTATAAAAGCTAAACTGTCCTCCTGATATGTTTCACTGAATGGTAAAATTAATGGTTTTTATTTGTTCAGATGGTTCTTTGGCCCAACCAAACGAGCAGATGCTGAGAGACAACTGTCATACCCTGGAAACCAGGCAGGAGCCTTCCTAATCCGAGAAAGTGAAAGTCTAAAGGGCGAATACGCACTCTCAGGTATATCCTAGTTTTTCATCTGAAGGAATTCTTTGAAAATTTCTCGGGTGATTTGGTTTTTTTTCACTTTTGGAACAATAAACTGTGGGCATGAAAATGAAATGAAGTGTATAAGAATACTTACTTCCCAGGAGATATATAAAGAAAACTTGGCAAGAGTAATTTGAGTTTATATTTTATAGACTTCGTTTATCAATATGCTCAGAACAGAAATTAACTTTTTTATGATTAGTACTTCCAGTGTGTCAACTGCCTTAAAATATAATATTTTCATGATCAAATCACAAAAAAATACATTGCAGTTATACCCTACTGTTCTGATTAGTGCACAAAACAAAAATAAAAGCATATTGGAACATATCTGCAGTTTAAGAAAAATGTTCTTGCTAGAGCTCACACTTAGGTTTAAATTTATTTGTTTTCAGTGGTGAAATGATAGATCTTCAAAGCTATACTTTAGAATCAGTCAGGTTTCATTGAAAAGTTAGTTGTAAGCATCAACAAAAAATTAAATTTATGATGATGATGCATTTTGAAATTCATTTAAGTCCTTTATTTGAATCTTAGAGATTATCAAATAAGGACACATATTTGTTAATAATTTTACTCACTTGCATATAAGTACATCAGCTTTTTTCATGCAGTAAATACTTGCCATTTTAGATAGTAAACGTGGTTGTTCATTAGTTGTTTTCTGTGAATGTTTTCCATCAAACTTGTCATACAACTGTGGGTCACAAGCATAGTGTTGTCCCTGAGACAAGGGCTCCACTCCCAAGCTCTACCTCTTTTAATTCCAGGCACCTGCAAAGACTCTTGATGTTTGTGAATAAATCGTTAAGTAGTCACATGCAGAATTATGTCAGTATAATAAGAGGCACCTTATACATAAGCAGATTCTTTCATGATTACTCTTTTTTGCGTGGATACTTTTGTCATTCAAATGTTCTGAACATTACACAGAAACACAGTATAATGAATTTTTGACACATTCTTGGTTTCTTTTTCCCAGTTATAAGGAAAGGGTATATACCTTCAATATCTTGTGGTAATGGCAGGATTGCTTTTCATTGCCAAGACAAAGAAATGCGGAGTGAAGTACAGGGAATTTTGTGAAATAAATGTGATATTTATAATTCTGGGAGAGTTCACTCCGTAGTTTTCAGTTTGCCCTCAAGGAATTTGGTTCTTGACGTAAAGTGCTGAAAGGAAAATTGTCATCAGCAAGGAATCAGACTGCTTCTGAGCTGTGACAGACCCAACTCTTGTGCATACAAGCTTTCAACCAAGGACTGTATTATAGCCAAAGACCTTTCAAAATGCTTTCTCTCCATGTGCCAACTTACTGCTCTGTAATATGGTTTCAGCTTCCTTCAAGTGTTCTTTAACAGTGAACTGATTTCATCTAAGGACTGGGCTAGACCAGTAACAATGTGGTCTTATACAGGGACAGATAGGTCTGTATTATCTTTTTAATGCTGGCACTTGAATATATGATACCTTAATAAAAATCAATGAAAAATCTTCTGCTTGTGCTTCTGGGAGTGGACATGCAATTTCTTTTTATTATTCTCCAGCTATAGGCTTTTAGGAAAGATTCAAAATCTTCCTTATTTATCCTGTATATTAACCACTTCTATAACAGGAAGACAGACATACTTCAGTTAAACTATGAGATGCTCCAGGGAAAAATCCAGGAAAATGAAAATAAATATTAGGCCAACCCTTTGATGCTGCTGTTTAGTTTTTTCCTTACCAATTTTGGATAGAAAATTTATTCTCTCTGATTTAGTATATTTGATTAAAATATAAAAGTCTCTGGTAGACATTTTTCAGGTTTCTGTATAAGCTTATAAGGGAGTA
The DNA here is from genome assembly GCA_035041345.1 of Poliocrania exsul. Lineage (NCBI taxonomy): Eukaryota > Metazoa > Chordata > Aves > Passeriformes > Thamnophilidae > Poliocrania > Poliocrania exsul. Next base: position 67,141,224 of record JAWWLZ010000118.1, read on the forward strand.
AGAAATTTGATGATGACCGATAGAAGCAAGATATGAAACTATCAGTGCAGATTTGTTTCATGGTGATTTGTTTGATGAAGGAAGGGAAGAGTGGCACTGAAGAACATAATATGCACAGAGGCAAGGCTGCAGCTAGAGGACCCAGCTCTCCTTTATGCACAAACATGGGTTGTCCTCTGAGCGTGTATGCATGTATATGTGTATCATCTTAGATTTAATAAACATTTGTGCTCTTTTAGGCAAAGAAAGAGAATAAACTCTGAAGCAGTCTGTAGACAGTATTAAAGACATGGTTTCCCAGTGCTGCTGCTTTTAGCAGCTTCCCAGACTTGAATATAGTTTAGCCTCAACATGCTACTTCATCCTCAATAGGCAAATATTATCTGCTGGTTACTGAAGAGGCTTCGCTAAACGGTGTCTGTGGTGTGCAAGCTCTTGTGCTTCCAACCTAATAGTATCCATCATGGTCTAGACATTGTATGTCCATAATGTCATTACTTATTGTCTGCTTTTTTGAAAGCTACTGCATTCTAAAACAAATAATGAAGAGGTTTGTGTTGTGGGAAGTATTAATTGGAAAGAAGTTTTTTTAGTTCATGAAATGCTATGGAGGAGGCGTTTTTCCTGCATCTCTATTCTTTGTGCCATCAGAAGGAATTATAAGACACTAAGCTGAGGCAGAAGGATGGCTTCTATCTTCATGGTAGCTGATAAACTGACAGGACAGAGAAGTCAAAACCTGGTATTTTGCAATATGCCCCTAATTTCCCTTTCCAATTTTTTTTGATGCAGAAAGAACAGACTCCCAAAGTCCCATCCTCTGTAGGTCTGTTTGGATTTTCTCTATCTTCTATTGCTCTTTTAGTTTTATTTCAGAGTAGATACTAATGGCTAGAAGAATGATAACCTGGCTTTCAGAATTGAAGTCTTTAAGAAAATGTTTTAATTCTCTGTCCAGCCTAACATTTAGGTGTAATAAAGCTAAAAAAAGAAGAAAAATTTAAAAGGCAGAGAGATTTTACCCAAGAACACATAAACTGATTTTATGACTCTTTTGCTTGATTGCATACTCATATGGGCAATGTATAAGAGACTTAATGTTAATTAGAGAAACAAATTATCTCCTTAGGAAAAAAAAAGGAAAAAGAAAACCCCCCTACCTTCCATGAAAATGGTACTTTTCACTTCTAACTTACCTTGTTGGGGAAACTCTCAGTTTGTAAGATGTAGATAATAAGTAACTAAATTAAAAACAAAAAGTCACATTCAGAAAGTTTTTTCTCGTCTGCGAATGGTTAAATGAAAAGCTCATCAAACCAGATAGGCCACTGAGATGTGTTATAAATTTAAAGGGTTTGACATCTTAAAAATAGGTTTTCCCATTTTAAAAATGCACGTTGTTGACAGATTTTTATGTTGATGACTCCAGCATCTGGTGTGAAATGTATTAAATTTTAAACACGTTGGTGCCATCTCAGACATTGCCTCTTTTTAATTAAAAGCCATAATTTAGATGTGCTCAGCTTAATTGAGTGTCATTGCCAGTGATAGCAGGAGACTTTCTACTTAGCCTATCACTGCGCAATGGTATCTAAAAGACTTGCTGCATTCGATAACAATGTAAATAGTTTGTGTTTTCTTCAAATTTTTTTCCATATTCCTAAAAAATTCTGTGTGGTTCCCTCTAGGCCAGACTGGATTTCAGCATAAGAAAAACAGGTAACTGTGTAAGGCAGCAGACTCACAGGACTGTGAAATCATGGCCATAGTAAGAGGATGATTTCAGATCTGCCTCGCCTCTACACCTGTTCTGTGCTGGTGAGGGTGATCTCAGGAGTTACCCTCCTACCACATCCCCCCTGGGCATGGAGACTGAGCAGAGCTTGTGCTGGCAGCGCTGTGTGGCCAGCTCTAGGGTAGCATTGCTGACCAAAGCGATGTTGGGACGCACTGTTGCTGGTGCTAATGGTGCGTTAGTGTCTCCATGATTAATTTGGTGAAGATGTTGACTCTGCTGATGCAACCATATATTTTTCTGCCCATGGGAAGGAGTAGTAAATTATTTTATTCTTATTTTTCAGGTGGCAAAATCTGTTTCTAGTTAGTCCAATTTTATGAAGATGGATAGCAGGTAGACGAGAATCCTTTTGTTAAACTGAAACCATATAGAAATCTAATGAGGAGCTGTGATTCTTTTGGAAAGGGCAAGCTAGAGAAAACCACTTCAATCTTCAAACCCAGCTACTGTCAAGCTGAGTGAAGCTGAAGTCATAATCCTGTCCTGATTAGCAGTTTGGCATGGATGTAGGGATGACTGGAAGGGGTTATGACTAGCTATTCCCTGAGTGACATGTGCTCAGTATTATCTTGGCAGAGGAGCTACACCATGTTACAGAGCTGCAAGTGTGTGGTGTGGTTGTACAGCCAGACTCAGCCCTGGGGTTACAAGTAAACAACCTTCTGTCAAATACTACACTAATCTCAGATGCTTATCACAAGAAGAGATGATATCAGTGCAGAAATTTTTTCCAGCTTCTTAACATATATCACCTTCTGACCTGGATGCTGTCAATCAGAAGACTCATTTGAGAAATTAGAGCACATCCTTCAAACCAGCTCCTGCATTAATGTTAGCTGCTTCAAAAGTAATAGTTATAATACTGCTAATAAGTAAAGCAGGTAGTCAACTGAGATTATTTATGATGTGCAACTGAGACTGAATTAACAGTGTAATTCTGTTGTCCCTGTATTCAATGCTTCATAAAGACTTCTCAATTTGTCCAGATCAATTTTCCTGTGAACTTTGGAAGAGTCATTAAATTTTGAGTCTGTTGTTACTGTATTACTCTTTGTTTCATTTTGCTTCATCCCAATTTCCAAATGATACATCACAAAAACATGCATACATTTTATAATTAAAAATACTAATTATAAGTGTTAAGTTAAAAAGAAATGGCATTTGAAAAGTGTGATGTGTTTGTTTTTATAATCTGGATTTTGTTTATAAATATTCTCATTCCTGGTGCTCATAATTTTAAGTTCTCAGCTCCCTAAAAATACTGAGGAATATGTTGAACAGCTCCTGTCTGCCCTCTGGTGGGCTGGGGTGACAATCGCACAGTATAGTACAAAAGATTATCCACGATAGTACTTAAGGAAGTAGAAATTTTCCTTTTTAACTTGATCACTTAAATGTTGAAAGCAATTGTTTTTTATATCAACTTTTTTAATTGTATGAAAACAATAATTTTCGATATTTTTCTACATAAAATATGCAACTAAGCATTCTTCTGTTACAATCAAAGTGTTTGCCAAAATCCATGCAGTGTTACAGTATAAAGGGTCTGTCAAGTGTAATAAATTTAGAGGAGAGCAATAGCAATTTTTTCAACAATTACATTTTCAAATGTACCAGACCAAGGCTGCTTTTATGATAAAAAAAAAATTGCCAATAAATTATTTAACTAAAAGTACCCACTGGTCAATGTGACAAAACTGAATTTGCTGAAATTTTGGCTACTAAAAGGTATTGCAGTTTAATAGGAGGGAAATAACAGAAGACCTTTCCCTGTCACTCCATTTTGCTTTTCAGACTTCTGTGTTGTGTGAGGAGTCTGAGACCAGACATTGGTGATCTCCCAGATGATAGATGTGAAAGGAACCACCTGACCTGCTGGATAGGTGTAAAGTTAGGTGACAAAGACTAGGATAACAGGAGCATCCTCCTCCCCTTGAGAGCTCTTTCTCTGCTCATCATGGAAAAGCACTGTGTTGTTTCATTGAATGCAGAATGGGATACCACTCTGATTTTTCTGCCCTTTTTATTAGCTATTGCTCCTTGCTTTTTTCCAAAATGTGGTGCTTCACATTTAGTCCTGCTCCAGTGTTTCTCCTTCTGGCCAATCCTCAGACTCACTAGATGATTACCATTCTCCTTTTTGGCTTGATTTGCAGTCTCACTGGCCCCCACCCTAACTGTGTCTGTCCCTTCACCTTGAACACAAACCAGCTCTAACAGGCAGCAAAAAAATCTGTTCACTCTTTCAAATCGTGGTCTATCACCTAATCTTACAGCTTGGTAACCTTGATCGAGCTCTGAAATTCCTCGGAACAGAAAACCTCTGTGCACTGATGCATATATCTTCTGCTTGACACAGCAAATTTGTCCAACTACTTAAACATCTTCCCTCTTAAGTTACACTTTATATGGTCAACATTTCCTCATTATCAACTAGGCTTGTTGTGGAACACTTAACGTTAGAGCTAACAGCTGTGGCGTAGTTAGGATCTAAGTCAGTTACAGTTCTATATGTAACATAAAGTCTCAATTGTCTCAGTTGAAAATGGACAGTGATGTCTAAATAATGGAGTGGCTTGTTAAATGACACCCATGTAAGCAACTAAATACCTTTTGAGCTGTTCTGAACTGCCCTCTCTGATGACTCTGAGCCCACCATTCCTACTACCAATATTCCTTTATAAATGATATCTCTAAGCTAGTGGTCTCCAAGCTTTTTTGCTTGTGTACCCCTCCCACAAAAAAATATTCTTGAGCATTCACCTTAGACATATCTTTTTTTTTTTTTTGGTAAATATACACATGTACTACTTATACTCATACATTATGTATGTTGTAGGACATACACAAAAAAATTAGAAAGGATGGGATAAAGATCAAATAAGCAGCATTATAAAAATATTTATTTTATTTTTTAGTGGTACAAACCCACTTTTTTTCTCATGCCACAATGTATTGTCTTGTGCACTCCCTGGGTTGCACGTGTCCTGCTTTGGAGATCACTGCTCTAAGCTGTGTAAAATGGAGATATCAGAAATGGCAATTCTGAGCCTAATATTCCTTCAATAGTGCAGTAGATGAGTGACTGCATTTTTTTCCCCTCCCTGATCTGGTTCTGGTCCAGGTCCAACCCCCAGCCCAGCCTTAGTTCTGACACATCTAAAGAATGCTCCAATAGTCACAGGGTCATGATATGCAGGTGAATAACCTACAGGAGATGAGGAGAGCAAAATCTTGTTGATTAAGAAATAACAGATTAGAATAAAACACATTTCAATGGAAAGGAGTTAATCAACTACCTGAAAAAGAGCATTATTCACCTGATTTTTACATATTCCAAACACACACAAAACTCAAAAAACCCCTTGTAATATGTGAGTGCTTTTCAGGGAATTATGGCCATGTAAAGGGTATATCTGTTTCCTCTAAATTGCCCAAGAGCCCAGCAGCTGCTATTTGGAATGCTGACCCTGATAAAGGAAATATTAAAAACTGATTAAATGATTACTGTGAATAAGATGATTCTGACTGGGGTGTCTTCAAAGATGGAAAACATGAGCTGCCTCACAGAAGGTGTATTTTTTGTACTTCTACACCAATTCTTACAGTGCAAGCAAGAATCTCCAGACCTCAGTTACTGCAGACTGACAGAGGCAGATAGTATTAAGCTATCTGAAGAGTGGGATTCAGTTTGAAAGAGGGTTTTTATGGTTGTTATATGTGAAACTAAAATAATTTATTTTAACATCTTCATAAATATATTTAGGAACATTATGATGGTCTAGTCATAAATGGTATTGTACCTCTGTAATAATTCTGGAAGCTTAATATATTTAAATTATTTTAGTTTTTGATGGTGCATCTGTGAAGCACTACAGGATCAGAAAGCTGGATGAAGGAGGCTTTTTTCTAAGCAGAAGGAAAACTTTTAAAACTCTGAATGACTTGGTTGATTATTATAACAAGAACAGTGATGGCCTCTGTGTGTTGCTCAGAAAGCCATGCCTAAAGGTAAGAGTGGATGCTACTCTGTTCAAAATATTTATTGTAAGCTAACTCATCAAGTATCTGTCAGAAAGTGTTGACCCTATATCTGCTTCTACCATTTCAAAATGTTGATGATCTGCTTGTTGTCAAGAAGTTCTCTGGGTAGTGTTTCATTCTTGAGGCTGACAAGTTAATAACAAAAGACCATGCCATTTTGAACAAATCATCGAGTGGCTAGGGGAGAAAACATGCCAAATCATGATTTATGAATGCTTTATATATATATATATATATGGAGATGAAATTTCCAACTTCATAACTCTAGTTGTCCATAAGTAATTACTAAGACAAAACCATAAGGTTCAGGCAAGCAATATGTCACTGTTCAAAAACCTTGCTAGAGGGATGATTTCTAATTTTTACTTTTAAGGGAAATATATCTGCTTTATCATATTTATTATTTCTAAAAAAAGTACCCAATATATGGGTTGTATTTTGTATTCTTAGCTCACTTTATCACATGAGTGTACTCTGAGGAAACATTATTTATATGTGTTTGAACTTTACATGACATGGTTAACAGTGATTTGTATATCCTGTTGAAAAAAATATTAAAAGTCGCAATTATTGTATTATTTATTTTCTTTTACCAGGTTCAAATTCCTGCTACTTTTGATTTGTCATATAAAACTGTGGATCAGTGGGAGATAGACCGACAATCTCTAAAACTGGTGAAAAAATTAGGATCTGGTCAGTTTGGTGAGGTATGGGAAGGACGGTGGAATAATACTACCCCTGTGGCAATCAAAACATTAAAACCAGGTATGTAAATTACTCTTCAATGCTAATAATGTGAAATGTTAGGAAGGGTGCTCCTTTGCTTTTTACTGAAAAGAGAGCCTGTCCATATATGCAATCATTCTTAAAATTCACACACTTGAACATGAAGATTACTAAAGATCAAAGTCCAGATAGTCTCTGGTATTTTGAATTACAATTTTATACAGTTTTCTGTTTCTAGATGAGCTGAACTCATTCAACATCTATATTACTTAGAAACACAACCCCAGCAAGGGTTGTACCTCTTCCTGTACAATGTTGTTGGTATGGAATTGAATAACTGCATGTTATCTGTAGGTAAAGTAATTGATTTACTACAGGTTTGTCATTTGTAGAAATTTTCTAGTGATTAGATGCAATATTTTAATTGTTTCTTTGGTAATAGAGAATATGTACTATGCTAAGTTTGTAATTAAGAACTGTTTTAATCTTAGTATTGATGGAATAAAATTTCTCAAAGTTTTTGATACACAACAGTAATGCCCAAAATTTGCAGGTAATATAAGATTGTGGGTAATGAAGCTTTTAGCATTTTGTTCTTAATGATGTTTCATTAACTTCAAGTAATTTGTGCATTTTAAACTGACAACATAAAATATCTGCCAGCAGATGGCAAGAACCACATAGATAAGAAAGGTAGCCCGGATGATATACACGCTTTTTTAAAACAAGATAACAACATGAGTTGTGGTTAATTGAAAAAGCTTGTGTTGAGCATTAATGAACATGGTTCATGAAGCAGAACAGATTCAGATCTTTGATTCAGAATAACAGCAATATGCTTGAGCCCTGCTTGAATGGTCTCCTGAACAGGGAAAAATTTAAGCATGTGTTTTAAAGCTCTCTTGTATCTGGGTATTGTTTGTGTTTTGAGCTTTGCAAACTGAAAGAAAATAAGCACCTTTTTTTTTTTCCTACTTAACTGAAAATATAAAAACTGCTCAGACTAAAGACTTTCTATAATTCATATGAAAGACAGTACCTTTTTCAGTGAACAGGTTCATCTCCCAAGTGACCCAGTAAACACGGAAACTATTCTGAAATCTCTTTCTCACTGGAATAAACATAAGGCTCACTGCAAACTTGTTATGGCATACAGACTCGCACAGTATTGTGCAAGAAACTCTTTCAACTGTGATTCTTTTTGTAGTATCATAGTTCATCTGGGAAAAAAGGCTCGATTAATCAATACTTTTTTTATCTCTGTTTTTTTCACTGTAGTCTGACTCCTGTTAAGGTCAAAAGTAGTAGTCTCATTGATTTCATGGTGGGTTATATTGAGTTAGGGCAGACACAAGCCCCACCTGGATGCGGTGCTTGGATAGCAGACACTTTGTGATCTAATGCTGTGATAAGGAAGTCATGCATTGCACATAGTGTTGCTCAGAATGAGGACTTTGATTCTCAAAGCCATCTTGATAAATTATATAGTTAATATTGAATTTCTTATCACTGTACTTTGTGAACTATCTCATTCTACAAAAACAGTTCAAACAGTCTGAAACATGAGCATTTAACCTTGTAGTACACTTCTCTAGGGAATTATCCTCTTCTAGTACTGTGTTTTTCACCATTTGGAGTGCCTTACTGTAATCAGTTAGCACATTGGTTTTCCACAGCTTGTTCTCGTTGTTACTCATGAGGAATAACACTTCATTAATTGAAGAAAAGCCCCAATACCCTCACCCTAATCTGAATAATAAAGGCTTATCTTGGTAATCGTAAAATTTTAGGAAAGGGTAGGTCCAGTAAATTCATTCACTATAATATAAAGAAGATAAATGAATGGAAAACATATTAGTTAATAAGTAATCAAGAAATACATTGTGTTATATGTTGATGTTTGAAGCTTCTAATCTCACATAGGCAATATTCAGGCTTCAGGTGTAACGCAATGTAAAATGATCCTCTGCTGTTTCTTGGTTCAAAGATCTAAATTAGTTGTCTTTAGACTGGGGCAAGAGGCTTTGTATTTTAAACTGCAGTCTTTTCACTAAGCTGCTTTACAGTGTAGGCCCTCTGGAAGAGAAAGGCATCAGATCAACAGATGAGTGTGTTAAACGCAAAGTGATCTGAAAAATACAGGGGGCTGAAATGGAGTGGGTTCTGTTAAAAAGGCTTTAGCACCAGATAAAATTGTGAAAGGGAACCAAGCACGAACAGGTCGATCAAGTAGGGTAATCACATAGTGAACAATATAGAAGAGCATAATGAAATTAGTACATCGTAGATTTATAGGCCTGAAGGGCAAAAAGGATTTCTATTACTTTGAGTTTTTTCTGTTGAGCATTGTTTTACAGTGTACATCTATGCTAGATAATATATAGTCTGAATACTTTGCCATTTCATATTATTCCTCTGCTGAGATTAGAATTTATATTGACTCAAAACACAGTTTGTTCTTGACTAGATAATAACTAGAAGTTTTCTCATCCCAAGATGAAGGCACTGTAAGAATGTGGGCCTAATTTTGCCTCTGAATTTACCTAATGTCTTCTCTTTAACCCTTTTTATGTCTTCTTGTAATAAAATAAAAACCTCTTTGTGGGCATTAATATTTCTTTCTGTTTTGGAGGTACATACAGAGTGAGTTAAACCAGTTTTCACTTGTCTTTAGAAAGACTAAATATAGTTTCTTTATATATAGTATTCTTCTCATTTCTTAATCATTTTTTCTGGACTTAAACTAGTTTTTAGCTATTGCTGCTAAAAGGCTTAAAACTAAGAAGGACAATGGCATCCTGCCCTGTATCAGAAACAGCATGGCTAACAGGAGTAGGAAAGTGATTGTTCCCCTGTACTCAGCACTGGTGAGGCTGCACCATGAATCTTGGGTTCAGTTCTGGGCCCCTCACTGCAGGAGAGACATTAAAGTGCTGGAGCATGTCCAGGGAAGGGCAACAAAGCTGGTGAGGGGTCTAGAGAGTAAGTCATAAGAGGAGCTGGTGAGGGAACTTGGATTGTTTAGTCGGGAGAAGAGGAGGCTCGGGGAGACCTTACCGCTCTCCACAACTACCTGAAAGGAGGTTGTGGTTAGATAGGGGTCTCTTCTCCCAGGTAACAAGCAACAGGGCAAGAGGAAATAGGCTCTAATTGTGCAGGAGAGGCTTAGATTGGAAAAATTTCTTCATGGTAGGTGTTGTCAAGCATTGGAACAATTTGGCTAGGGTACTGGTGGAATCACCATTCCTGGAAGTGCTCAAAAGGTATGTGGATGGGGAGCTTGGGGTCAAGGTTTAGTGGTGAATGTGACAGTACTGGGTTAATGTTTGGACTTGATGATCTCAGAGATCTTTTCCAACCTTAAAAATTCTAAGATTCTGTGACTCTATGATCTTCCAACCTGCAGGAAGAACTAATCTCCCAGAATTCTGGTGCGATGGCAGTGATGAGTTTTTCTCAGAGGCAGTTCTCTCTTGATGCAAACGTGTGATTCCTAACTTTTGAGTAATTAGGGTATTCAGAATTCTGTTTCTATTCCATATTTGAGCAAGAGCCAATTTTTCAAATATTACACACAAGCTGGAAATTTCACAGCTGTTTCTTTCAGAAATATTTATGTGCAGCATACTAACTACATTTTTCCTGTTTTTAGGCATCTAACATCTTAGATATATCAGCTTTTTAATAATTAGCAGGAAGAAATAAGAACTCACATATTAAATAAATCATATTAGAGATGAAAAATACACATTACAATGAGAAAATAGCATACAATAAAAGCACATTTCTTTTCATTGGTTGTGATGTCTAGATGCCAGGAAGCCAAAATTCTCAAAACACCTTCCCCTACCCCTCTCTTCTTCCCGGGCTTAACTTCACTCCTGAATTCTCTACCTCTTCCCTTGCAGTGGTGCAAGGGGGCAGGGAATGGGAGTTTTGGCCAGTGCATCACATGTTGTCTCTGATGTTCCTTCTTCCTCAGGAAAAGGGCTCCTCACACTTTTCCCCTTCTCCAGCATGGGAGCCCTCTCACGAGAGAGAGTTCTCCAGAACTTTCTCCAACTTAAGCCTTACCCATGGGCTACAGTTCTTCATAAACTGTTCCAGCATGGGTCCCTTCCATGTGGTGCAGTCCTTCAGGAACAGACTGCTCCAGCACAGAACACATGTCCCCATTCCTTTCTTCTCTGGCTGTTGCTGGTGTTGCACAAGTTTTCTTTCTCCTCTTGTTAAATGTGTTATCTCAGGGACACTACCACCATCACTGTAGAGTTTGGCCTTGGCCAGCAGCAGGTCTGTCTAGAAGCCAACTGGAATTGGCTCTATTGACATGAAAGTTTCTAGCAGCTTGCCACAGAAGCCACCCCTGTAGCCCCCAGCAACCAAACCTTGCCACATAAACCCAATACATTCTACACCTCAGCTTCGTGTATCACATATTTAAGAGTTATCATTCAAGTCCACTTTTATCACACAAATGTCATAAACTTCCTGCACCTCAAGAAAAAGATTTATCCACATCAAAATCAAAGTACCATAATCATAACACCAAAGTTAACAATTTACACACAATCCATTCCTTGTCCCTTCAGCACAATTAAAACAACTGAAATTCCCCATGATCATTCCACCCTTTGCTCTCAAATATGTTGTCCATTTATTGCCCATTACCCCTCCTTATCCTTATTACAATCTGTTAATCACTGTGACTATAAACAAAAAGCAGTAGTAATGTGGTGCATTCATTCAGGTGATGTGTTCACTGGTGTTTGTCTCTGGTTTGGAGACATCTGTGACATTTTATCAGTCAAACCCATAGTGATGGATGCATGAATGAAAAAACAAAACTTAAGAACATCTTTGCCTTAAGGAACATCTCTGGCTTTTGAGTTGTTGACCCACAGTTATCAAAGAGGTGTAGGGATCAGTAGATAGGAACATAGTCTAGATGCCAGCAGTTGCTATTTCTGTTCTTGGCTCTGCACAGCACTGTCCTGATGCAGACCTCTGAACATGTCATTTTACATTTCTGTTTTTATTTCCTCACTGAGACATTGTTTTTTCTATTTAAGTGGAAATCATTGCAGCAGGGATTTGCACTTCATCCTGTGCTGAGTGTGATGGATTTCCTAGAACCTATTGTCTGGGCTAGCTTGCTTCTCCAACTGTCAGCATGTGAAGCAGACATCTATCATCACCAATTAATTGTATCTGATAAAGTTCCTTATGCCTGTTCAAGCTGACAGATACATTTGTCATTATCATGTTGTAAAGCATCTCCCAAGCTTCTCTCTGCATGGAAGCTGCCCAAGCATGATTTTTATTTTTCAGGAGACTTTCCCAAAATAGTGCATGGGTTGGTACCATCAGCAGAGTTTTTAATAATATTTTCAGTTCTTCAGTATGTCATCTCTTTAGTGCATATGCAGGGTAAAAAGGTTTGCACTCAGAAAAGTCCCCCAGTTTCCCTGAAAAAAAGAAATTATTTCATTCCATTTAATTCAGTATAGGACCTTACTGTAACTTGTGAGTTTAGTTTTGTATGGTGATAAAGTTGCTTGAGAACTGTCAGATACCTATATAACTCACCTGTTTATGTCAATTGGATTTTTAAGTTTCTTATGTTACCAAATACTTGTTCTTTTTAATGTTCTTTCTTTATTACTCATAAATGTCTTCAGAAGATCACAGTTAAATGCTTAATGTAGTCTCCACATCCACATAAGTTCATTTTCTATAAACTTATTCAGAGGACTAGGTTCCTCTGAAGTACAAGGTTACTTTGAGGTAATTTGGGAAGGTTTACTGAAAGTTGCAAACAAAGTGTCTTGTGAGGGGTTTATCAAATATATAAGGGCCACTTATGTTTAGACTAGCGGAATCTGGACAATAACTGTCCTTCCCTAACTCATTTCCAAATTATCAGTGTTTATCTTATAATGTGAAGCTTCTTCAAAACTACAACAAAATATTTTCAAAAAGAAGGTAATCAGAACTGATGTACCTGTTTTAAGTAAGGTTAAATTAGAGGTAATTACTGTCAAAGCAGCACGTCTTCATAGAACACATCAAAGAAATAGATTCCATAGATTCCAGTATTTTGTCTTGAGAATGACTTTGACATTTAAAAAAACATTTTTCATTCAAAAAACAAATTACCAAAGCAGTATTTTCTTCAGGTACCGATAAACCAAACTTGTGTCTTACCCCAAAGAAGCCTTTAGTTGTTCCAGTAAAGGCTTCTGTTAACTAATTGTTTTATGATCAAGTGGTTTCTATTTACAGTAACCTGCTGTTCGTACTGTGTTTAATATTTACAGCTGAAAACATAGACTTCATTGAAACCACACATATTCAACTACAAGCTAAAAACCCCTCAGTTATTTGAAACTCCATGTGGCATGTATTTCTTTCTTCAAAAAGATGTATTTTAACTTGTTGTGACAGGTTTTATCCAACTCATTTGTAACACGCATGTTTGCTTGCTTTGAGAGGCAGTTTTTACTTGGCTTATCCAGTTGCTGCGAAAACCTAATCTTAGGCAAAACACTCATAAAGACACTTTTAAGTTTTTTCAGTTGGCGTGCAATCCTCTCATTAACTACAGTGTAAGATCTACAGGGCTCTGAGGGGTTTGGAGCACTCTCTTCTTCTTGTGCTATTTAAAGATAAAAACTAACTTAAAACTGAATGTTACATATGCTCTTTAAAATATACGGGAAATACTTATTGATCTTTGTCACTAGTTTATTATTATTATTATTAATTATTAATTATTATTAATAATAATATATTTTATAGTGTAAAGAAGGATTTGCAGCTATTCAACTAATAGAATACTACCCTCCTGATCAATTTATTGAAAGTTGTCATATGTGAAAAACATGTTGCTTGGTTTCAGTTTGTTGGAAGAAGTTTATAGCATGATTAAACTGAGAAATTCCTTGTAGGCAAACTTTGATGATGGGAACAAATCAGACTGTCATATTCTATGGTGTGAAGAAATCCTGTATAATGATCCACAGAGGGTCCATGATTTGGTAGACCCTGTGAGCAAATACTTTATTGTTTTTAGGATAGACTTGTCAAATGTTGGCACTGATACTAAATCATTAGTCATGCTTATGCATTTGCTTTTGGAGGCAGAATGCTTGGCACAATGCAGCTTCTCTGTAGATTTTAGGTTGATTTCTATGACTCTTGAAAAGCATAAGCAAGTGGGGCACAGTTTTAAATAAGTATCAAAGTGAGTCCAAACCCTATAAAGACAACCCTAGACTTTCTGTTTTGTTTTATTTTTTTTATTTTTAATCTAGAATTGGTGAAATGTTCAAATAAATCTGTAAAGATTGCACTACTCTGAACAGGAAAAGGACATAGAGTAAGCATTACAGATACTTGGATTTTTCTCATAATTTATGTCCTAATTTATGCTTTATTCAGACCAAGTATGATCATTTACTTTTCACGCAGGCCCCCACTTTACCTGGACAGTGACAAAAGGAAATGAGTGTAGCCTGTACTTGTTGAGGATGTATTTTTGGCTGCTCTCCATTTATTGATGGCAATGAAATCCATTAACTTTCACCATCCCTCCTAATGACATCCTATAAATTATTGCCAAATTGGACCCTATGGGATTGTCAAGGGAAGTATGAGGACATGGAGGAGAGGAGCACCTGTCCCTTGAAGTGATCTTTGCTCTCCCAAGTTGCAATGTCAAGTGTCTCTTTTTTTCAAAAAGTCTGTGTCAGAAGTATTTGAGTCATTCCTCTTGCATCGGCATCGATGCAAGTATATGAAATCACACATTATTAATATATTTTTGGAAATAGAGTGGAGCACTTTTCAGGAAGTGGCACTCAAGGTAGGTGTTGGGTGTGCCAGTTCATTTTGTAGAACAGACTTTCCATTGGAGTTTTATTGCTCAGCCATTTAACATTCTCCCAGAATTTCACTTAATTTAAACATCTATGTTTGGATCAGAGTAAAACTCCCAAATAAACCTGGTTGGTTACCTAATGTTAAAAAACCATAAAGACTCTTATTCTTGCAGCTTTGGCTTCTCAAATGACTCAGTTTGCTTACACCGAAAGAAGAGTTTGTTTTAAACATGACATAGAGCAAAGTAACTTGGATAGATATTTATCCTCCCCAGTCTTCACTGTAATATTTTTGTAATTAAAGTCTTTTGATTTGGGAGGAGAGAGACATTTGAGTAGTTGAATAACTTCATATTTGTTTCTACAAGCATTTTGAAGTAGATATTATTTACCAAGTTCCTCAAATGTCTAAGAATATCTGATTGCTACTGAATCATTCTTAGGGAAAGCTTTGTTTCTTTATTTGTGCATGTTTTTCTAACCAATTCCCTATTCAGGATATATGCGCCTTAATCCTCAATTTACCATGACCTCAGCTCCTTGTGCTATTTCTGATTTTTGCTTTGACATAGTTCATGCATTGGTTCACTGTGTATATGAATAGAACTAGAGACGTTATGACCTTATGTAATGTTTAAAATGCATAATTTGTTGTTAAGACACTTCAACATGTAAGGGATTGTAAAATTAGGGTTACATCTGTGCATACATTGGTATTTCTAATAAGATTACTATTACTTGAACAAAATAAATATTAGTTTTTATATATATAAAATGCACACATCTACTCTGCATATACTAAAGTGATTCCAATGCTTTCAGGCTTTGGTTGGTGAAGCTGAAAATATAGTGCAAGAGTTTCTAATTGCAGCACTACTTTTCTCTCAGAAATTTTATGTTCATTTTCTAGACACTCTCAGTTTCTGGTCCTTTCATTAAGCAGTTGTTTGCTTAAATTGTATCTGCTAACATTCTAGCCTCCCTTTTTTTTCCTGTTTGGGGGAAGGCCTGAGGGAGGTTGATTTCGCCTTTATATTTCTAGTGGCTGGAACACATACGTTCTCTGTCCCTGTGCAACTGGCATGTTTCACTCATTAACTGTTTGGTTGAGTTGCACTGTCTGTTTTCTGTGAGAACTGTGAAGATTTGAGATGGCTAATGTACTTTCAAAGACAGAAAATTATCTCAGTTACTCCCTTAAGACTGCCAGGCTGATAGGAAGGCCTTTAATAACCTCAGCTTATGTTTTGTTATATGTTGTTGTTTCAGGTTCAATGGATCCAAAAGACTTTCTGAGGGAAGCACAAATAATGAAGAACTTGAGACATCCAAAGCTTATACAGCTTTATGCTGTCTGTACTTTGGAGGACCCAATTTACATTATTACTGAGCTGATGAGATTTGGAAGTCTTCTAGAATACCTTCAAAGTAAGCAAATGACTATGCAATCCTTTTAGACATGCCACAGCTTTCAGTTTATTAAATACACTAACATAGAAAATAGAAATGTGACACCATGGTTTAATATAAAAGCTGCATTATTTGTCACATATTGGCATAAGAAAAGTGGAAAGAAAGGTTTGTGAATTTTTGACTTGCCAAAATATTTGAGAAGTAGGAAAGAATCATATTCACAGTTTGATTCTTGCCTTATAATGACCCACATATTTTCACCCACTTCTATGAGTAGCTGAGAACATACACTAATGGAATAAAACTATGAGCATCCAGAAGGATAGGTCATCATATATGACATGAAATAGAGGCACTTCAACAAAACGTACTTAACAGCTTTGAAAACTATTACTAGTTAGGAACAGCTTTTCGCTATGAATTTGTCTCTTGCCTATTGCATCAGGGCTTTTATCTCAGCAGCACTTCAAAGTGCTCTTTTGAAGGCAAATAGTAATTAAAAATAAAACTGTACAGCCTGGAACAGACTAGCATAATGATTGCACTTTAAGTTCACTCCTGTTATTGAGAAATGCTTGATTCTAGTGTTGTTACCCATTTTCAGTTTAGCAGATGTCTCTGAGATGCTAAATGTCTCTAAAGCCGTAATGATCTCTTGAAGACAAAATGTTTGCTGTGATTGTCATGCTTAATTTTTCTGTCTTTCCAGCCCATAAAGCAAGGCTCTGTGAAGTACCATAGACAGTGTTTACCATGACACATGACTTCCCCCGTCTTCTCTGCAGAACCATTTTCCAAATGAGTCTCAGTCCACAGACAAGTAAAGCTAAAGAAATCTCTGACAGAGGGACAGCCTCACTATGAACTGTGTAGAGAGGGTCTGCCATGATCTTGGGCCAGATCATCTGCAGTTTTGTAGGCATTTGCTCACTAGAGATAGCAAGGCACAAATTTCCTTTCATTTCTCATCTTTGGTGCCTTTGTGTGCAGATTGCCACTTACCTGATTGAAAGAGCCTGGCACATCAGGAATTCATTGCTGTGCATGAAAACACTTACTGCACTGGAAAAATAGCTCTGAGAAAGCCAGGATGAGCCACAGCTCTTGCAGAGGTGCAAACTGGCCTGTTTGTGCAGAGTTCAACATATCCAGGGCACATCAGCCTGTGTGTGGATCAGTTGCCAGCATATGCACAGCAGCTGCCCTTGCTGTGGGCAGCGCATATATGCAGCCTGCTCCTGCCCAAAGGGCTCACCCCTGTATCTTTGCATCAGAGACTGTGGAAAGTCAGTTGCTTTCCAGGCAGCCTTCAAGATAACCATAAAAATGTCCAGTTGAAACTCAGCCTAGTGGTATCTCTCCTTCTCAGATGGCCTGTGCACAAAGAGGTACACAGAACTAAGAGGTGGAGGCAGAGATCCAGGTGCTCTGATAGGTATTTTTCAGAGAAGAGTCATTGCTGTCAGTGAGAGTAATAAAGAAAGAGATTTGAAGTTTGCATAGAGCTCTGTGACTGGAAATGATGTGTATCAGCTGGCAGAGAGTGGGCAGTTCCTCCTGAGTTTTCTTGAGACTTAGCTACTGCAGGGAATGGGACAATATTTCCAGAAGACCTCTGTCTCTGCATGCACTGTGGGTAAATATGGCAAACTACAGCAGAGTCCAGAGATATTCTCTGGTCAAATTTTCCCTCCTAGAACTGCATGGTATGTTTTTCCAGCATTAAAAATCCCTAATATTTTATTCAGAGTTACTATCACATTCCACTATAATGACAGCTGCTTAATAATGATGGGCATGTGAATTCCCTGTGCACCCAGAAAATGTACTTTGGGATAGTTCTTGATAATGCTGCTTAGTAGAGTTATTGAGCTGCCACCACTATGAGGAAAATGCAACTGAAAACCTTTCTTTGTTATTGAATGTGAATGAAATTGTTGTAAATGTATGAGTGCTTTTATCAAATCTGATAGACCTGGGGCTTCTTGTGGCAGAAACATAGTTTTGAAGTTTGGTGAATTATTACAGAGGCAATGCCCTCACTGAAGAAAGTGCTGCTTTTTTATTTTTCATTTTTTTTATTGTCACATATCTGTCAATGAGAGTATTTTCCTGTCTTTTTTATATGAGATACTGTGATTGATTGCTTAGAACAGGGTCCAGACCCCAAGACTTCTTTAATAATTTCTCTAATAAATTTTTCATATAAGGGTGATAGCTTTGTCAAAAAATATTAGTAAAAAGGGACATGGGGTTGCTACATTTTATTTATTGGTCCATGGGAAGATTTTATAAATTCCCCAGTAGTGCCTGATTTTGAGTATGGAAGTTATATAAACATACATACATATATAAAAGAGCAGCCTTCCCATACCTAAAGGGGGCCTACAAGAGAGCTGGAGAGGGACTTTTTACAAGGGCATATAGTGATAGGACAAGGAGGAATGGCTTCAGACTGAAAATGGATATATTTATATTAGGTAATTCTTATAAATTCTTCACTACAATGGTGGTAAGGCACTGGGACAGGTTGCCCAGAGAAGCTGTGGATGCCTCATCCCTGGGATCATTCGAGGCTAGGCTGGATGGGGCCCTGAGCAATGTGGTTGAGTGAGTGGCATCCCTGCCTATGACAGATAGAAACTAGATGATCTTTAAGGTACCTTCCAATCTAAACCCTTCTGTAAGTCTATATAAAACTTTTTTGTTGTTGTTTTTATAGGTTTTCCTCCCTTAGAACACTTTAAAATAAACAAAAGCACATATATACCCATATGAATGCAACTCTAAACTATTCTGAAGTGCTCTGAACCAGACAAATGGGAGCTAGTTCTGGTCTGGAAACTTCTGTAGTTCTACTAATAGTGCTGTGCTTGAACTTCTGTGGCTTGGCTGGCCCAGCCTGCAGTTTTGGAGGTGTAGTCAGAAATCTTAATGAGACAGTCATACATGATTTATGCTTCGGATCCCAGAGAGCTGTGTGGATTTGTCCTCTATCTTTGTGCAGTTTGCAGCTCCTGATCAGGTGAGGCTCCTCCTTAAAGCTTTCCCTTCTTTAGCTCCAGAACAGCTGCAAGGCAGAACCAGCTTACAGAGATAAATCATCCAAGAAATACTGCACCAGCCAGGGCAACACTGGCCTCTTCCTCTCCCTCAGCCCACAGGCTAAAGGCAGTAGGTCAGCTCAGTCTGGTACCCCAAACAGGCCCCAGTGGAAGAAATAGTCTTTCAGCTGCATCCCCACAATTAGAGGTGGATCTCATCTTTGTCTTTTAGCCCAGTGCACTTGAGTGTTGTGCAGGGAAAAAGACAGGGAGGGTTTAGCAGCTCTAACTCCTATTCTCCACTGAAGAAGCTCATTCAGCACAAGGCTTATGAGTCATGCCTTTTTCCCTGTAACATTGTTCTGCCTATTACAGCAAGCTTGTGTCAGGCTGTCCTGGGGAACTGGCAGACCAATGTGCTCAAGTTTTGTCTGCATTCTTGTCTGCTCTCACCAGAAGGTAGTTCTCAACCCATGCAGATGAAGAAGCCATGCGGAAGGGAATATTTAAAGCTGACTCACATAAGTTAGCTTCCACAACCCAAGTACTTATGAAAGGTACATGTACATATTTAGGTGTTCTCTGACTAAATACAACATAGGCATCATTTTTGCATTTATATCTTTGTCTAGCAAGGTGAATAATAAATGTTGATGCCTGTGAGCTATCAGAACTGCAAAACTTCAGTGTTACATTATTCTGTGGCCTGAGTAGATTTTCACATAGCCTGATTTTATTCCCTCTCTCTTTTAAAGGTCAATGCAACTATGACATCTATGTGTAGGAGAGGAAAAGACATTCTGAGTCGACAATAGAAGTAAATAATCTTAGCGCTGGATTATCATGACAATGAGTTTAGCCTCAAAAAGGAAGTAGGGTAATGCACATACAGGATGAGTTTAATAATTTTAAATAATTTTTTTAACCTATTCATCTCAGAACAGCCAGATGAGCAGGAAATTCAAGGCCTGGCAATTGCAGAATAGATTAGTAAAGAATGGAATTTCACACTCTTCATAGTGGGATTGCAAGGTTATGCCAGATAAAATGCCAGAACTGGACAAGGCTATGCAAAACAACACTAAGACACACTATCACTACAAATAAATTAAAATAAACAACAGAAAAAGAAAACTGCCAGCTACAAATGTTTTATTTCTCTAGCACAGAGACAGAAAGTAAAAGTCACCAACCTGAGGAGAAAGGAAAACTACCAGTAAGCCTAGCAGCAAGGATTCAGCTTTTTGATATTATTGAGATTCTGCAAAAGAAATTTGAAACTGTTTTGGGTGTTAGAGGCTACAGAAGTAGGCACTCATGTTTCAGTGCTGCAGCATTGTGGACTGGGAGACAGTGGTGCTTGAATATAACACTGATACAGCTTACCTGGATTACCTTGGTAAGTCTCACTTTGCTGTGAGGAGGCCAGCTGTCCCCAAAATGCCACAAAGGCCCTGAATTTGTATTCTAATCTGTTATACCCCAATGACTTTTTTTGGTTACCTCTCTTACCATTTTTGACTGCAGATTTTCAAGGCCCAAGACTCTTTCCTTCATTTGTGTAGGCAAGTAGCTCTGCTCAAAGTTCTACTGCTTTGTTTGAACTAATATTTGCCAAATTCCAGTTTCTGGGATTTGCTGATTTTAGTGTTGGAAATGTCATGCTGTTTCAGAAAGTCCAACTAGAGATGCAGGCAGCTTGAAAGCAGCTCAAGGAGTCTTACTGTTGAGTAGCAACAACAGAGATAACAGTGTGAAACAGTCAAGTGGACTGGAAAGTGAAAATGAGAGTTAGATTTGACAGCAGATGGTATATTTCCTAGTAAGAATAATTGGAGAACAGGGAAAAAGGATGGTTTTGTGCTTTTCCATCTTTAGTCAACTTTGTCTAGGGGTACTGAGATTAGTGCTTTCTCACCATTTGGAACAGTTTTATACACCTGTCAGAGAGGTGCATACTGTGCTACTAACAGCAGATAAGCAGTTTTCACTTTGGACTATATCAGCAGCTCCTTCCCGGCCTAGATCAACTCCCACATTTAGTGTCTACTCTTTTAGAGGAGATGGGACAGGCAGTGTTACTAAATTTTTGTGAAATAAATAGTGTTCCTAACCTCTGTCAGTTGTTTGGGCTATTACTTCATTGTATCGCATGGTTTTGTTCATTTGTGTTGGCTATTTGAACCAGTCAGATTTTCTGTTACTTATATCTGAAAGCCATAAATATTATGTTGTTCTTGTCATTTTCTTTTTAAACAGAAGATGGAGGCTCTCAAATCTTCTTGACACATCAAGTGGACATGGCTACTCAGGTGGCTTCTGGGATGGCATACCTCGAATCTCAGAACTATATCCATCGGGATCTGGCAGCCAGGAATGTTCTTGTTGGTGAACACAATGTTTACAAAGTGGCAGACTTTGGTCTTGCAAGGGTTTTTAAGGTAGGTTGTGAAAGGGTCAATTGCCTCTGCTTTTGACTCTGGAGACCAAGGTGGAAGAGGCCAACTAAAGGATCAGCTGTAGCCTCTAAATTGCTGGGTTCAGACAAAAAGCAAGCCCAGGGAGCAAAGGACCCTTAAAGTGTTCACTTGTATCCTCTCTACCTGCATTGTCCCATGCAAGGTTAGAAGTTGGCCTGTGCCTTTTTGTCAGTCTGGAGCAGGCATACTGGAGTTTGCTTCCCACCCAGTCACCAAGGAAGGAGCCTGGAAAGCGATACCCTTTGCTGGACAACCTTTAACCACAATCCTACTGTCTGCCACATGGAGAGAGATCACAGGAATGATGGAAAAAATATATTCTTGAGCCTGTAAGGGAAGGCATATAAAAATGTTATTGGCACCTATTTTCTCCTTTTTCACTTCCCCACTGCCTCCATGATGCTTGCAAGTGCAGGTAGTAATCGTAAAAGGACCTATTCCTCTCCACAACTAACAGCAAAGTTCATAAAGTGAGCTCTCGGGGCTTTAGATATGATGTAGTTTCAAGTTTTTTGTCACTGCACCTTTTTTTTATTATTATTTTCTCTAACCCTTGAGGGCAGGGAATGACAAGTATCACTGACCAATATCTCCCTAGGAAAGAGCTGTGATTTAGAAATGAGACTTCCTACCTCTGCAAATGATTTGATCAGAGCTGGAAAGGTTTGATTTGCTGTATTTTATGGATTTCAGTATGTAATCCATAATTTCTGAGGTCTTTGCATGTTGGTTTTTTAATTTATTTGAGTTCTTGCACTAAGAAGAAAAACCAGAGAAAAGTCCTTTGCCTCTCCTTTGTTTTTTAACATTCAAGCAGCAGAAAATGAAGTTCGTAACAGAATTGGATTTATTACATACTGAAGTACAGAATGGCATCAAGGAACTTTAAAAGTGCTTTATGCTTAATTTTGATCCTTCTAGATATGCATAAGTTCAGATTGCACATTTTTTATCATGAAAAAATGCATATTTTAAATGAACAATGCTCACAGTGGATATTTCTTCTCTGTCCTCACTAGAGAGGGTAGTAATTTACAGCTTTGACATTTCTTGTTAAAACTGAACTTTGCTAAAATACTCAGTTATAGAGTCATTTTTGGCATACTTTTTAAGGAATAATTTGTCTCTTAAGCCATAGCACTAATATGGTCACATGCAAAGATCACAAAGGATTAGG
The DNA here is from genome assembly GCA_035041345.1 of Poliocrania exsul. Lineage (NCBI taxonomy): Eukaryota > Metazoa > Chordata > Aves > Passeriformes > Thamnophilidae > Poliocrania > Poliocrania exsul. The sequence goes on from JAWWLZ010000118.1 coordinate 67,163,789, forward strand.
TGTGAGAAATGAAATCATTATTTCCATATGCATTGATTAGTCTAATGAAATAATTTCTTGCTTCTAGAGATGAGTATTATGGTCAAGATACTGTATCAGTATATAGATACAAATCCCTAACAGTCAATATTTGCAAAGCTATAGGGCATTGAAGATGGGAGATACACATTTTCTATTAAAACAAGGAAAATCTGGTACATGTTTGCCTCGATTTGCATGTGAAAAACTTGACCAATGCTTGAATGTGTCTTAGGTACACTAAATTACATGAAGGAATGAAAGAAAGAGTAAATGTTCACAAAATTTAGATGTCTGTGTAATAAACCTTTAAGGACATAGTTCTACAAATTTGCAAGCCAACAGTTTTTCTATGTGTCTTTCATCTTCACTTTACGTTAATTAATTTGACTCACTGTAAGCTAATATGTTAATTTGAATCAGTCAGAGTTTATTCTTTGGTCCCGGAAACCTACTTAAGTGATTGTTATCAAAGTCAATGGCCCTTCAACACCACAATAAATCACAGAAGAAAGGTTCTGAAATTCATTAGCTCTGGCTCTTGCCTTCTCTGTTTACTGAAGACCAGACGTGAAGCCATTTGGTCTGTAGTGTCAGCAGGATGCTTACACTGCCACTCCTGACAGACTTTTGAAATCTCTCATGCCAGGTCCAGAATTCACAGTAGCAAGTCATAATTAATCAGGAGCCACTCCAACGCTGTGTGCTTGTTTGAAATGATAAATGCTTTAGAAAAGCCTCTGATGAAGCCTCCACATCTCTCAAATGCAAAGACAAATTCAATGATAGACTTCAGAAAATGTGTACTTTAATGCCATGAAAGAGAAGTTCTTGGCTAAAAGATGATAAGATTAAGCACATGCTGAGCTTAGTCAGGTGCTTAAGTGCTTTTCTGAAGCAGATCTGAAAGCAGGCTTGCTTTTTTTTATCCATGACAGGTAGAAAATGAAAATGTATATGAAGCTAGGACTGAAACAAAACTCCCAGTAAAATGGACAGCCCCAGAGGCAATCCGCTACAACAGATTCAGCATTAAATCAGATGTCTGGTCGTTTGGAATACTTCTCTTTGAAATAATCACCTACGGGAAGATGCCTTACGCTGGTAAGTCATTTTACCAAAAGAATGACATCTAATTTTTTCCTTGCCTTCAGGATGACTCATGCACAGAAAAAAGGTTGAATGCTTGTACTATGTTAAAGGGTTAAAACTCTAAATAGAGAAAGAAGGCTGTTCAGATGAGGTTCATTTAGTGGGTCAGACCTTCTGGCTTCCCCAGGCTCCCTGGAAGCTTTCCAAAGGCTGTGATTAGCATACATTTAAGCTTCCTCTTGCTGTAGTCAACCTGCACTGCACAGGCACCTAAGCCAGCTGGCTGTTTTCCTCCAGCATCTGATCATAGATGCCAATTCACGGAATATGGGAAGAGATAAGGAAAAAAAGGAAGGGTTTTTCTTTGCCCATACTATGCTTAATTTCTTTTTTTTTTTTAGACTATCTCATGGAAGAATAGACTATATGTGAAGTGCTGCACAGGCACTTCAGGAAGAAGGTGTCTGAGAAATAAATCAGGGTGGTTTTACCCCTTTCCCTCAAATTGTGCTATTGCAATGAAAACTCTTCATAAAGAGAAGGAGCATAAGAATGAAATAATTAATTAAATAAATAAAATTTCAACCTCAAAAGTAGATACAATGATCTGAGAGCAGCTACTGTTCCTAGCACTGTGAGAAATGCTCAGTGAAATGTGGCTCCAATATCAACAGTAAGATAGATGATTGCCTGTGACTCATTATGTGCTGGTGAGGAGAACACAAGGGAAGGACTAAAGCAAAAAAAAAAATTATATTGCATCTGTACAGGCCTGAGGGGTGGTGCATTTGCCATAAACTACATTTCACAGGGTCCCAAACTGGTATTTCCTGTAAAAGGAAAAATTGATTTTGCTTTTTGATTCCCACCCTCACCTCCTGTAAAATTATTCTGAAGAAAAGAAAAAAAAGTAAAGCAAAAAATCATAAGGTCTTATATAAACTATCATCATTATCATCATGATGGCCAGGCTTCGCGAACGCAGATTTGGGCAGGGCTCTCCCCACGTGGGTGTGCCCTTCCAGCCTGTGCAGTGGATTTTTTAG
>JAWWLZ010000118.1:67173151-67205357 GCA_035041345.1 Poliocrania exsul
TTTGTTTGTTTCATTTGTTTGGTTTGAGTTTCCCTTTTTCCCTTAATCCTTCCCTCTTCCCTTTTCCTTTTACCCCCTCCCTGGGGTGGGGCTCCCCCATAGTGTGCAAATAGTGTGCACATGGGTTTGTGGATGTTAAAAAATATAATTCCTTGTTAATTCAGTTCAGTTTCTTTTGAGTTCTTTTCTCTGCAGTTTTTTTTTCCTTCTACCAGGAGGGCTCTGGGGGGAGGGAAGAGACAGTCTAGGGTTGGTAAGAAAGCTTAAGCCAACCTGAGACATACTTTGATATAAATATCTGAGTAAACTGATTGGACTTTTTTAATATACTAGAGAATTCAAATATATGGGCAGTTATATCCAACCAGTTTTATTTCCTGTCTCTCTCTCTTTCTGCACAGTTATATCTCTCTGCTTAAAAGACTATCTAAACATGTTAAAAGTTTCTGTTGTTGGTTGTGATGGTTTTCATGTTTTTTGATGTTATTTTTTCTCTCCATATTTTTTTCTGTTCTTGGTATTTAAAACCTTTTACTTGGTTGTTTTTATGCTATGATCTGTTTATTTACATATGCAAACAGAAAAATCATTCATATTCCAAAGTGCTCCATTACTGTGCCAAATATTTAAAATGACAAAAAATAGAACACAAAGCATTTGGTGGGTTATTTTTTTTACTATGAGGCAATTTCTTACAAGAAATACCTCTTTGGTCTGTGCCATCACCAGCACCTCACATCTCCACATCCCTGTCAGAAGCCAGAAGAATGCAAACTGAACTTGTATGTTGTACTAGAACACTTGGCTCTGAGTTACTTTGCACCAGAATGAAAATTTTGAAAAAAGGGCATTTCATTGTTCCTTTTACCTCCTCTTCCAAATGTAGGCACCAGCTCTCCAATGTCAGCAATGTCACCTGAAACCACACTCTTATCACAACTCTTTCATAACTGTCTCCTCTTCCAGTTTTTCCAGCATCAGCATTGGCTGTCTCCTTAGCAAGCTGGCTCTCATCCATACTATCATCTCTGCCAGATATCAGATCATTTATGGAAAGAGAGACATGCAGTAACAAGTTATAAGCCCAGAGGTCTTCCCTGATTTATTTGACTGTCCTTCCACACACATACATTGGATTGTGATAATAATAGACTCCTATTGCAGTTGACAGACTGCCTTTGGAGCTAATGAGCAGTGACTCAAGGCAAATATTTGGGAACCCTCAACTATGAATGAATAATATTACTATAGTCAGATTAATAAGGTACTGAAATTTGGAACAAATGAGGTATAAGAGCTGCTACTTCACAAACTTCACCACAGCCTTCTCTGAAATAGAAACACAGGCCTGTTTTTGTACAAAAGGGGAGATGGCAAGAGAAATTCATTGATGGCAGAGCACAAGAGATTGTGATGGTTCCCTAAATTGCCAATGCCAGGGTCTTAATATTTATCTGGAATTTTCCTGTGGTATTAGAAATAGAAAATGGACTAGACTTTTAGTGGAGGAAAAATCAATGATACAGAGTGTGATTCTAATATAAGGTGCTAGTAAAGCATAAATCTGAAAATATGGCTGGGTCAGAGGGGAGGCTGGTAAGCTCTTTTTATATTTATACTGTGACTAGAGGAGGGTCTGGCTCCTGAGCAGTTTGCCTCAAAAGTTTGGAGACCCAAACTGAGAGGAAATTTCACTGTGGTCAATTACCTTTATGAAAACTTCTACCTTACAATGCTGTAAAGCAAACAAATGGGGACAAACTTTAAGTATTTATTTGTACGCTGTGGATGTATGTAGGAATACCCCAACTAGCTTCAGCTGCTGTCATCTGGCTGTGGCATGTGAAAATAGCTCTTCCTGATCGGAATCATTCTGACTTTTGATGTGGATGAGAGATCTGATTTCTGAAATGTTGCTGGTAACTGTTGGAGCTCACACTCAACCAAGACAATATTTGTGTCTTGGAAATTCTGCAGAGAAAGACTTTCTTTTGGAGCTGCTTTCCCATGGTCTTTGATATATTTTACAAGACCTCAGGTTGCAGTAGCAGCAGACCCATTCTTACTGCCATTGACTTTCTGTATTTGTAGAAGTAGATAATGAACTAGGTAAGTTAGCATAGTTTCTCGAGAGAGTATAGATAAAAAAGATTAATAAGGAAGCAGAGAATTCAGAGCAACAAATTAATTGGGATTTGGATCAGTTATCCATTTACATCTTGAGGTTTTTATAGGTATTTCATTTTGCCCTTTTCACTTGGAAGTTTTTAAAGCTATTTTTTTGCCTCTCAGGAAAACTTAGTCCTAAAAGAGCTGTTAATAATGTCCAGAAATTCTAGCTAAGTTTAATTTAGCTTGGCAAGTGTAACTTTGTAGTGTCAAACTGACTGAATTAGATAAAAGTTGGAAGCACTCCTATGCCAAACTCATTTCCCATCTTGCTTGTAGGATTAGCCCTGTATAGCCCAGTAATGCCTCAGATTGCTGAGTAGGGTCACTGGTAAGATGAAACAGCTTCAGGATGATCCAACAGCTCTCCCCATCCTGGCACTGCAATGGTACTTGGTTGTATCACTTCATGTCTGTCTCCTGAAAACTCCTATAGTCTCCATTTCAGGAGCATGCAATGTAGCTCTTATTTTCCTCTAATCAATTGTCACGCTAATAAAGGAAATGTATTTGCTAATCCCTTCCTCATACAGTGATAAGAGATTTCATATACTTGTGGTTTCTGGTGATCCGATAAGTGCATATCACATCCTCCTCTAGGTCCCAAAACTCTAAAATAATTTTGTGGTTTTTCTTAATCACCCTTAATACAAGAAATGTGGCTCCAGCAATCAGTTACCATGTGAAATTATTCTTAAGGGCAGAGATAAAACATCCAGAGTATTAGAGAATAACCATGTTTTATTTCCTTAATTCTTCATATAACTAAATTATGAGTTACAATGAGATATTACACAAGATTTATTTAGGATAGATTTTAGAACATCATTGCAAAAAATGTACTTACTGTTATGAATTGTTTATTATGTTGGTCCTTCTTTAGCCTGATCTATGTAATAACTGTATTCTCAACAGTGAATTCTTAATGTGCTTTAGAGCAATATAATTTAAATATAGTGCAAGTGTCAAATACTGATTTAATACTGAAGTTAACTTATGACTGATGCCTAAATCATAATGGTGCTGTTTCTTAAGGCCACAAACACCTGATCCCTTACTTCATTCTCTCTCATATTTTATTAGCAAAATTAAACTTCTAACCTATTAAAATTAAGATTTGCAAATGTATAGTTTCAACATGAATACATTTCTGTGGCTGTGCAAGCAGCTTAGAAACCTTCTGGTGCTTCACAGAGGCTTTTTGAAATTAGGAAATAAAATTTTTCTCTATGATATTTCTGGGCTGCAGGCAAAAGTGTAACTTTATTCTCCATGGATATAACAGAGGAAAGTTTACATCACAAGGTAACTTGGTACCATTGCTAAATATCTGTAGAAAACTAGAATATACTACTAGCCTCACAGAGAAAGCTGGAGAAATGTACCTTCAAGTTAGTCTCTGCAGTTTTGTGATGGTTTGGCCTCACGGTTCATAACCTCTACACTAGCTGGTGAAGATACATCCGGTATGCTAGTGTAAGTTTCAACAACTGCTATGAAGATATATGTTCTCTGTACTCTGGAGAAGTTGATAACAAGGTTTAATCACCTAGTCATCCACATTCAGTGTTTTGGTTTCAAAAGTGAAAGATGAAAGTTGAGTGGCATTTTGAGCTAGCTCTTAAAATGCTGTTTCTCACCCATCACAGGTAACTTGGAGCTCAGAACATCACAGGTGTTCAGCTGAAGTCTGTTTATTACCCTGTGTTACTGCAGATGTGCTGTTTTGGGTTCAAATAATGGGTTGGAAATGGCCTATACAAACCACAGACTTATTTATGATTTAAAGTGTAAAACACTGAAAATAATTTATCTGCCTGAAGTGGATGCAGGTAAGATTAAAAGATAAGCAAAGAGGGCGAATGCCTATGGGAATAAATTATTCCTGTCTAAAGACCAGCAGTGCAGTCAAGAATATATGTCCTTGGATGTTTCCAAGTTAATAAGACTAAAAGGCTGGGCCTCCTTGTGATACTCTGTGAGGCTAGTAGGATTTAGCTGTCCTTTGTTGATTTTGGCCAAAAGAAGTTTACAGGAACCCATCAAGTTTTTTTATTTTTCAAAAGGACAGGCTCCTGTGGCAGTTTGACTGCCTTTCCTTGTGTTGGTATAGAAAGTAGTAGTACTGGTATAAATCTTACAACAGGCTTTCTAAATTTTTACATGGTGCATGATATCAGCAAGCCTTCAGTACATAGTCTCTGTAGCAAGTGCAGCAATGTTGTGTGTGGCAGAGCTGGGGCAGACCCAAAACTCTTGGCATTTAGCAGCTTACATTAACCACCTGGTTTCTACTGTAATGAATAGGAAGATATAAAATAATGATATAGTTCTAATTTTCATATATATATGGAAAATGTGCCCAAGAAGCTCATTTTTTTATAGAGGGGTTTCCAGCCTGACCCTCACCCTGCTGCCTCCTCTACTCTTTTCTGTTGCTCTGTGTTTCACCTTAAAGACGGGATATTTCAGCAGTCCTGCAGTCTTTGCAGTTTATATTTAATTTTTTTTTATTTGTTTTTTTAGGTATTAGGTGCATATTTGTGAGTTTTGTATGTCTGTGGTTTGCTTTTGCAAAGGCATAAGCAATTTGAGCTATAGAACAGTTTGGGAGGCAATGTAATACCCTGTGTGGAAACCCCTGCATGGTTGAACTCCCTTTTTACCCCAAATGTCACTAAAACATCTTTCGGTTATGATGCTACAGACAATATTGACATGCAGGTATTTGCTCAAACTGACTTTACTTGCTGTGATCCTTGTAGCTGTGGAAAGCCTTGCTAGTCTTGAACTTGAATTCAACCTTTAACATTTCTGAGAGAAGAATTTCCTTTCTTGTCTTTCCTGATGTTGTGGGGGGGATGGGGAAAATGGAAGACAAATGCTGGATGCAGAGGCAGATACTTGCTAGCAGTTGCTTGTTTGATTGCTCCTCCCTTTCCTTCGTGGAAGCTTACTGAAGACTAGGAAAAAAGTGGAGCAGAAACAGACTGGTATAAATTATTTAAGGTGCTGCTGTTTCTAAGAAGAAGTCAGGAGGAGTCTGCCTATAAAATATTAATATGACTTTTTTGAATTGTGATGGGTGGGTTGGGAGAAGAAAGCTTGAGTAGAGCACTTCTCTAAAGAAACAGAAACCTTTTTTAAACTACAAACAAGCTTCCTTTATCACTGAGTTGCACATGAGTTTCCAGTGATTATGAGTCTGGGAAAAAGGGAGATGGGAGTGGAAGAGGGCATATGAAAATCTAACAGAGTCTTCTCAATGGGTTACAAAAGATCTGTTCAGTGTTGCTATGGGTAAACAGATATTTTGTCTAAAACTGGGGAGTGATCCACTTGCCTTACTTAAAATGTTGAAAAATTCTTTTGCTTCTGATTGACAGTTTGGAATCTTAATTCAGTTGTGATCTGCCTGATTTCCCTGGAGACTCCAAAGCACAAAAAGTGCAAATGTGGTGTAATTTTTTTTATTTAGCTTCAGTAGACAGATAGCATCAATACACTGATACCAAATTCTCTCATGTGCTACAGCACTTTTTCAATTGGTAAACCCTATGGCAATGTCAGATGCCCTTTATTTAATGACATCCCTGTATTTTAGAACTAAAATACTATTTTGGATAGACAAGTTTCCAGGGGAATAAAATGTCTCCTACGACTAGAGACAGTGAACAATGTCTTATGTTGAATGGAACAACTATGTAGAATTCATGAATTTGTCACTGCATTTTTTGGCTTTGTACCTTTAGTTCAATGTTTCAAATCTTTGACACCTCTGATTTTGCCCTTTGGCCTTTCTCTTTTCCCCTATAGGTGATTCAAATTTTCTGTTCCTAATGCAGGCTTTCTGCAAAAGCAGTCTGCTACCTATACAGAAGCTAGGCATAAAAGTGATGCTCACAAAAGGCCAGCCTACAGAAGTAGATTTCCTTCTCTCTCTATTTCTATATATAATTTGTATATAGTACGATTTCATATCCCAGCTGAATTTCTTTCTTTACTGTTTTTGTCCCTCCTGGGTTGACTTTTTTCTCCTCTCTGTCCTGCAGTGTATGATTTTCTTTTTATCTGCTCAACATTCCTTTTCCCCCAGATATACAATGCCAATAATAGTTGAGGCATATTTTTAACAGATGAATACATTTAAAATGATGCAAGATTATCCTGCCCACTTTGCCCAGGCAGCATAGGAGAATAACCCCTTTGCATAGTTAGCCAAAGGTAAGAATCAGAACTATGTCTTTGATTAAGTTTTCATCAAATAGAGGCCCATAAAATGGGAACACCTTGTGTGGTGTAGATCTGTTTCTTATTGAATGCATGGCCAGAAATGCCTGTGTTAATGTTTTAAAAAATCTCCTAAAAGGAGACTTCTGACTTTTTGGCCTTCTTACAGCATGGAGGGGCAAATCTGGGGCACTGAATCTCCTTCCTGACAACAGTAATCAGGCATTCCTCTGCAGACCAGGTCTCTGTTCCCACTTAGGCAGGTCCATGATCTCCTGTAAAAGTAAACATCCTTGTTTGGGAATGGGGGAATTCACAGAAAAACAAGGGTTACATTTGCCAGCCCATGAAATTCTGAGCAGAGAAATATTCTCTGGTGTTTGCTGTTGTAACAGATTAGAAGATACTATTCAGGCTGTGTATTTGTTTTTCATATCCTCCAAGGTATTGGCTTCTGCAGCCATCCACACATGCAGGTGATGGCTGAGAGCACTGCACAGCAGGTCACCCTGGCATGAGGTAGCATTTGCTGTGCAGCTTCATGCCAAAACTCTGCTGCTATAGTGCTCCAAATGTTCGCTCTCCATTTTTGTCTTGGCTCAAGGAACAACCACCTCCTGCCATGTCTGCTACTACAGAGAAAAAACTGGATTCCCACCATTATCACAGTTCACCAGCCAACTCCTACTACTTCTACCAACTGCAGAATGGGCATGAGCAGTCAGTCACATTTACTCGGTGTGCATGCTTTCCACATGTTAACCCAGACGTTCCTTTGGCTTGCCAATCACTTGCTCCTGTGCCATTAGAATAATACATTTGGTGCTCCTCTGTCTCTTGGATGGAGGTGAGAATGACAAGATCTCACCTGTAAACCCCATGCTTGGCTTGACAAGCCAGAAAACTTCATTCTATGATTTAAAAACACCAAGTCAAAGTGCTAAGACAAAATCTTTTTCATATGTTTGGCATGATGCTTGGAGGTAGTAGGCTGAATAGCCATGTAGTGAGAGTCTTCAGGCTTTTTCGTCACCAAGGACCGGATGTGAGAGAAAGCACAGCTATAACATGCTGTGGCTTTGGCATGAACAAGCCAGGCAAAGCAAGAAATGATTCTTCACTCCCAGCTGCTGGTTGATTGATGGCAACTGAGGAGGTGATAAGTCTAGAGAGAGATGTTTGCCCTGTCTTCCATCTGGAGCTGCTGTGTTATGACTCACAGAGATGGCTATTGAACAGGCTGGGCTGGCAGACCTTCTCCAGCAAGTCAGTCTGGAAGCTGTGGAAATAAGCAAGTTATTCAGGGGTGCTTGGAGTGAATGCAGTTTGATGTATCTAATGCTGATGGCTTTCATAAAATCATGAAGTACTGGGAAAAGTGTGTCTCTCTGTCTTTAAGACAGGGAAACAATTGCAAATGGCATCTACCATATCTCAAAACTATTGTGTCCTCAGGGCCAGATTCTGCCTTTGGATCTGCTTGATGCATCTCTGTAAAGTGCTTTAATTTAGCATGTAAGGTGGTGCCAGCTGCCAGAGTTTAAATTACACAGACACTCATCTTTCTTTGAGCCCAGTGTCCTGTGCCTGAGACTTACCATAAGGTTCTGAACCAAGTGGGTCAATCCAAAAGAATATGTAAGGCATTGCCCAAATGCTGTCTAAACATGGAATTCTTGAAGCAGTAGTCATTGAAGGGTATAATGTAGTATTTCTTCATCTGCAGCAGGCGCAATATTAATGACTTTCTTTGGTATCAGCACCCAGGAAAAACATAAAGTTCTCAAGAAAATCCAGGAGAACAGAAAGTATAAACATAAATTGTCCTCTATGGTACAATGAAAAACGATATCACATGGCAAGAATCACAACTGAGGTGTGATATCTGGGACGAATATGCATGTTGCAAAGTATTTGGGAAACACTGTTCAATTGATATGGCTTTCTAACTATACTGGGGAAAAAACATGTTTCCAAATTATAATACAGAAGAAAATCCTAGGAGTGTTGCCCACAGCATGACACCTTTATGCTTAAAATGTGCTGAAACTAGTTTACGTACAGAATTTCTGCTGTAGTTCTGGGTAGAAATATGCAGAAAAAAAGTCTTCTAACTGTATTCAGAGAAAGAAATCTCCACATACAGACCATTGGGGATGTGAGGTCAGACTGTGGTAGCTATTTAGCTGATTCAGTTTTGAGCAAATTATTCACCGACATAAAATGAAAAAAGTGTATTAATGCCTGGATTTGGTTATTTTAGCCAAAGGTGTACGCCACTGGGGGGTTTTGTGAGGTTTAGGGGGTTTTGGGGCGTGTGTGGGGTTAGGGTTTTTAAAACTTTGTAACTCACAAGAAAATTGCTGAAAGAATAACAACTTTCACAATGTTTTCTATGTGTTAAAAAAAAAAAAATCACTTTCTGTAATTATGGCTTCTTCTGTTCAGTGAGTTCAATAGATAACTACGTAACAGTGGAAAAATAATTTCTTTTTTTTAGTTATCTATAACTATTTCTGCTTTTAAACTCAATATTTAATTTCAAACTCTCATTTTACTTCGTAATATATTAATATTTTACCTGTAATTTAGAATATGGCTTAAGTATGCAGTTGTATGTAGTCTTTCAGAACAGAAAAATACATGCAAATTTACTTCTTTTGTATCTAATTTTCTTTGTAATATTTGTGAAAAAAGATATCCTTCTGAAAAAAACCCCACACTGTAACTACTTTTCATTTCATAGAGTAGAATAGTTCTTAAAAATAAAAGTAAATGAAAGGCCACATATTGGAGGCAAAGGAAGTGCTTAATTGAAAACTCTTCTAATCAAAAGGTTTATATCCCTTGGTATCTATCCAGAAGTCCTACCTCTTAAGCTCCTTTGCATTCAAAGCAAAGTGCCTAGCATACAGAGAAGAAACATGCTGAGGGAAATGATTGCTGCTCATTTCTTGTCCCTTTAATGTTGCTGGAATTCCTCAACCAGCTCTGCAGTATTTTTTATTTCCTGGTGTCCTTGAAAATGACTTCTTGTTGCTGGCAGGCACAAGTTTGCTGAGCAGGTTGTAGTTAAACCTGAAGAGTTTATTAGGTTTCTTAAGTTAAGAATCTCTCAAGTGACTTCTTCTGTCCTCCACTTGTAGCTAGTGGTCTGGCAAACCTGGAACACCAATAGGATTTAAAATATCTTAATTACTCTGTGTCAAACTTGAAGATGTTTTCTATATAATCTGAAGAAGATACCAGTGCAATTTTTATCAGGTCTATTAGGGTAAAGAGGAATTCTAAACATCCTTCTCTCCAAATGGTTGAGGTAGAAAAGCTGTCTATGCAAAGTGCTGTTTGGTGCTGTTTGTCCTTGTTCACTGTAAAAAGATGATGTTACTGTTTGATCCTGAAAGTTAGGTAACAGAACTACTCAAAATTTCTTCACACACACAAATATCTGGAATATGTATTACCATGAAAAAAAGAAAAATGTCAGTTCTGCTATTTCTCCAATTCTTATTATCTGATCAGAGGACTTTTAAAAATGTGCATCCAAATAAAAATATTTTGTCTTGCAATGTCAATATGATTTGTTAAAAATATAGCGAAACACTAAATTTTCTTCAGATGTTAAAATGTTTTATTTTACTAGAAATAGAAACATCTTTCCCTTCTTTTTATTCTGATAGGTTTAGAATTTTCTCCGAACAAAGACAGCACTTCTGCTTTTCATTTTAATTATCAGCCTACTGGAAAATCTAAATATCTCTACAGAAATAAAATGCCATTTTCCTTTAGACAACTTGATTCACACAGATAATCTCCAAGAGATTTTCCAACTTCCCTAAAGAAATTAGAACAGTGAAGAGAATGTTTAGACATCTAAAACCACATTTTTATATTATTAGAATCCCAAGAGTGATATTGTGGTCAAATGAATTATCTCTAAACTCTGCAACCTCTGAATTACTGAATCTTACATTACTTTAGATCCATGAATAAACCCTGAGTTTATGGAAATTAAGATGGCATTCCAAATAATTCTGGTTATTAAAGATTTAGAAATTGCCCAACAAAACTGCATAGTTCAACAGGAAAATACAACAACAATAACCAAGAAATTCCACATTAACATGCCGTGAAAACCTGTTGAAATGTTCATTTAAGTAAAACAAAACTGAAACTGAATTTAGTGTTTCACTTAATCCCTAAACAAGATCAGGAAGATAAAAAAGATGTGATTTTTTGACAGAAAGTCTGAAATGTGTTGACTTTATTCCATTATTTCTTTTCCATTTAAAAACCAAAAAAATAACACCCCCCAAAAAACCCAACCCAACCCAAAACAGAAAAAAAAAACAAACCCAAAACCAACACAAAGTTAAGCAACTAAATGGAATGGGCACACATTTAGAAAATATGTTGCTGAAGGTGTATTTATATTTTGCTCCATGCTTTTCAACCAGGAATACTTATGAACAAACTAAGATGTCATTTTTTACATAAACACATCTTTAGTTAGCCATCTTGTTTGGAACGAGAATTCACCGTTTGTCAGTTGCTTGTAGTCATATTTTCGATTTATCATGTTGGAAACTAAATTTATTTTATCCATCTATTTGTGAGTATTTTGGCAACAGTGAAGTCAGAATAGTGAATTTGGTACCTCTCTAACTGTTTGGCTTTAAAATATCATGGGAACATTTTAAAGTAGTTTTACAAGGATATAAATGTTCATTTATCATTTGTTTTAGGGTTTTGCTATTAGATGTTGGTTAAAGTCCATGTGCAAAATGCAAAATAAGATAAAGTCTGTGGACGCAGACAATGTTTTTTATTATGCCAGCTAATATACTAGGAAAAGATACACAGAATTATTGAGCTTGTAATGGCTTGAGAAAGAGCTTCTGGACTTTCTTTACGTTTCTACAGTGGTAGTATTTCTAATTATTCAATCAATAAACCTTTATTTGCATATGTCTAAACAATACTGGTGTAAAAATACACCACAACTGGATTAGCACTAAACACTCAAAATCTTATGATACACAACATTATAGCTGCATTGCATGGCACATCTGGGCTTAAGCACTGTATTTAAATGTTAGATAACTTCTTGCTTAGTTATTTCAAACATTTCCTAGGCTTTGTCATCTCTTGGTCCCTTTTGGATGAGTATAAAGGAGCTCAGATTCAGCCAGTTATTGCTATTTGGTCAGTTGATCCCAGAGCAGACATGAACACAGAACTGACATTAGCACCAAACCACAGCTGGGCATTTGAGCCAGCCTTTCCCTGCTGGTCTGCACACCCAACTGTGGTCACAGCAGAGCAAAGCATGGAGTTCAGATTCTGACTGAACACACAGTGAGTTCATGTCTTGCCAGTTCAAGTTTTCCTACCAAAGACAAGGTATGCAAAAGAAGGTGCTAAAAAGGCCAGACATGAAGAAGCTTATCTCCCCCTTTTCAAAGGACCAGACTGTCCAGGCTGAAGTCAGTGACAATCTTTTTACTGTCTTATGTTGAATGTTGAAAACTGTCCAAATTGCCTTAAAGCTGCAGGAAAAATGTTGACTTCTTTGGTGACTGACTTATGTCTTAATAAGTCTTTGACAATGAGGCACAAAACTGCTCTTTGTGGAAGAAATGTGAACTCCTGCAGATTGTTCTATAGCCACTGCACAGCTCTCATTACTAAGTGAACTATTTGGCATGATCTTACTATTTAAAAGTCACAAAACTCATAAAAGGCAGAAAAACAAAATTCTGAACTCCCAATGCATATACTTAGACCATGCTCACCAGTTCATTTCTGTGATACACAAGCTGTGATATTTGTGTTTTGCAACTGCCTGGCTAACCTCTTATTGCTCTTAATGCTTTCATGGCCTTTTATGTATGGATGTTAAGCGTCGCACATCTCCAGAAACATCTAATGGAAACAAGCGTATGTAAGCACAAACATGATAAAGGGCTCTCAGAGGAGTGTATTGTGAAAATGGAGTGCAGTTTACTGTTTGCATGCCTGGGTAAAATGTGGCTGTTTTCCTGCTGCATTCTTCTGTATTTTTCCCTTGGTGGGGGAGCTATAATATTATTTCTAGTGTAAGCACAGATAAAATCTACTCAGCAATAATAAGAATAATAATAACCCCCCAAATATTTGCATAAGTCTCTCTATTATTTAGCCTCTCTTCAAAATACATTTTAAAATGTAACTGTGGAAACAAAGAAGCCTGTGAGAGACTCACTGTTTGCTCTAATGAAGTCGAGCTAGTACACCCCCAAAAGATTTGCTCAAAGAAGGAAGGATGCCTTTCATCTGTTATGCTTCTGAGACTTTTCTTTTTTACTAATTGATCAATATATATTTTTAGTTCTATACAAATAAGGAATAATTTCACCCAATTAGTAAAGGCAATATATTAATTATAGTGAGGCCTGCTAACAATCAAATTGCATTAAGAGGCTTAAACTCCTTCTTTGGTCAAGATGCAGCACAATTTAATTATATGATGTCCATCCAAATTATTTTAGATACAAGGCGAGAAGATGAAAACATGTATAATAATCAAAAACTTGTGTGCTTGTGGATCCCATAGAATGCAAGAAGATTGCAGTTCTTTAACTGTTCCTTACTTTTGGGGAAAGGTTGAAAATTACCCTAAGACTAAACAATCTATTACAAAAAATAATACTAATGGGATAATCTGATTCTATAAAAGATACACACATCACAGTGCAATGTCTCCATGTCCCAACATCTGTCAGGTTTAATATTTTTTCCCCAAATAGTGAGTGTGCTGGTGAAAGACCAGAAAGCCCTCACTGGTGAAAGACCAGAAATTTTGACTTATTCATGAAAGTTTGCGTGCACAGCAGACTCAGTGAAAACTTGATCCTGCTGTCTTGTCATGATAGGATTATTGTTGCCTGGTGAAACCTGAGTCAGAAACGCTTTTCCTCCAGATTACTGTGTCTTTTCCTATTTTTCACAGCTACTTTCCCCTCTGTCCAGAGTGTAATCAAAGCTCAAGTGATCAGTGCATTTGAGTTGAAGAAGATTCAATTATCTTGAAAGACCAGAGAGACTTGGGTCTTACATATTTAAGAGAAATGCCTTAGTTCAGTGACTATCTGATAGATTTTCATTCCTTTCTTCCTTCCTTTCTGTTTTTGACCAGAATTACATCATGCAAACTTTCCTACCAAGAATTAAATTGAAAGTGATATATTTCTATGAGAAGTTTTTATTTC
This sequence comes from Poliocrania exsul, assembly GCA_035041345.1. Taxonomy (NCBI): domain Eukaryota; kingdom Metazoa; phylum Chordata; class Aves; order Passeriformes; family Thamnophilidae; genus Poliocrania; species Poliocrania exsul. The sequence continues at coordinate 67,186,801 of JAWWLZ010000118.1, forward strand.
CAAACTAGATATTTTCCAAGTAAAAAGCCCCCAAACCCCAGCAAAATTGGAAATTTGCTATCCACTCAGCCTAGAATTTTTTTACTTGGCGTAGGTTTCATCTGGATCATAGCTCAGCATGATTTCTTCCTTGCACACTAATTCATCTCCTCAAGCCATGGCAACTTGCTTTCAATGAAAACCAGTCAATCTTCTATTCAAGTTTGGGAGTGACACCTGGCTGCTCCAGTGTAATGTAGTTTATTAGCAGCCCAACTTTTGTGATGGTTTAAGAATGACACTGTTGCTCTTTAGTGCAATGTTTGTATAATGCATCTTCTGAGCCAATCCCTTGACCAAAACAGAGAATATTCTGGACTCTTGCATTTTCAGATACAGACAGTTCTAGATTGTGGGTGGTAGCTTATACCACTTGAAATAAGTGATGCTGTTTACTGTGAAACAGTCATAGAAACTCTATTATCCAAATGAGGAATATGTTTTACTGGTGTAGTAGCTTTTAGTAGAGCTACATATAATGTTTATAAAGTAAAATTCTATTATTTAAGTATTCTCTTGTACTTATGTTAAGCAGAGGGAAACTAATTTCTGTTAGTGCTCCAATTAATACATATTCTCATGTTCATGCTTTGATTTTTGCACTCAGATCACAGGACACGTGTAGGCCTGTCACAAGGCCATGTAAGAGGCTCTACCTTCTTCTCTCATTCTTTCTGTACTTATTGGGCTACTCAGTGAACATAAAATTAGGAGGGTTTTGTTGGAAGGGGCTAAAAATTATGCTACACCTCCATTAACATTTAAAGATTGCCTTTAGGTCCAGACCTTTATTTGTTATGCCTGTGTTATGATGAAAGGAGCGATACTTACTTGGTACAGAAATAAAGTGAAACACAAAATAAGTAGTTTTTATATGGGTAGAAATTTTTAGTATTTTCAGAGGTAGTTCATTTGGTATAATTGGACTGGAAATGTTCAATGAAAACTAACCTGATAAGAAGTCACTGCAGTGAGTATTTCATTTTGGCACTAAATCAGACATTTCAGAGGAGAAATAAAAATGGCAATCCCCTTGGCGAGTCATCGTATTATTACTTGACATTAATACATAGGTCTTCTTAATGAATAAATCTCATTATCACCTTCATGGAAATCAAATGGAAGCAAATTATTAAAGATCACCTGATACTTTTCTGGTAGAACTGTGAATCAATGTCCTATGTGTATATACCCCAACTTCTGATACACATTTCAGTTCACCTACCTTAGATAACTGCAATCTCAGTGTTTTGCAGTTTGATTAGTCATTGCAACTCCTTTTGTAGTTATTGAAGAGAAATGGGAAGGAAGTTTTAGATTGTGCTTCACATGATATATTTAGTTTGTTGTCTCAGATTAGGATGGACTGCTTCCTAAAGATGCTTTCTTTCCTGTGACTACAAAGAGGGTCTAGTGGAACTAACTTATTTGTATACATCTACGTTTGTTAAAATCTTGCATTTTTTCAGATGAATCCCACACTTAATTAATTGCATCCATACATTAATTGATAAATGTGCTGCCTGTAGGATGCTATGCTAACCATGTTAAGGCAAGCAGAAATGGCAGCTAATATACCTTCTGAACAACATTTCCCAAGTATCACAATGACCTCCTGTACTTTCATCAAAGTACGTAACTCTGAAGGATGTCTCACAAAAAGAATCTGTGATTTTACTTCTCTTGCATAAAAAAATCGCAAAAAATTTAATTAATATTTAATTAAGTACATGCTATTTTAATAATACTTTCTATTTATTATTGAAATTATTCAGAGGTTTTATTGAGGAACATTGTGACAAGGCATGTTGTGATTTCCTTCCAAAAATTCTAAATCTCTATCGTGAACTGCACACATATACTTTCAAACCAGATTTTCCTGTAGCAAAGTGCCAACTGCAGATAAACAAAGGCAGAAAATTATATGACTTGCAGAAAACCATAGCAAGGTAATGAAAAAGAATCAGACTCAAGCTTGATGCTCAATGTAGCAGCCACGTCTCAATCTGTTAACAAGAATCATCATTATTCTGAAATACTGGCAAGTTTAAAAAAATTCTAGTTCAGCTTTGAAAGTAGAACACAAACCCAAAAGATAGTCTGTTTACTCTTGTTGATTTTCTTATCAGAAAGAACAGGTGTGCCTTTTCATTCTCAGCCAGGCAGTGCAAGTGTATGCATCAGAGGCGTTGCAGAGTCTTTTGTGACTCAAAGTATTTGTTTTAAAACAGAACTGTTTTCATTTATAAGCTTAGAAACATGAGTAATCTGAGGAGTATTTTCCCCCTTGCAGTGTTCTCTGGAGGACGCATGATGGAGCCAGCAAGTTCACAAATATTAGTTTCTGCAGAGCTTCTGCAGTGAAAACCAGATAACACATGCTGGCTTCTCTGAAATGTGTCCAGAGACTGAGGTGTCAAGGTGCTTCATCACTGGTGCCGTTCACCAATCTCCACTAGCTCACACAGCAAACAAAAACAACTTTCAGGCAGAGTCTAATGTTTCAGTACATTTCTTTGGCAGAAATACCTACACTGGGAGAGGTGACTGAATTGTTCAGATACTGGCCCAGAAGATCTTTCCTTGCAAGATCTCAGCCCTTCCCCAATTCAAGCGTTGCTCCCACCTTGTTGAGACCCAGGTGGGTGGATTTGAGCCTATATCCTCAAAGTATAGGCCTCCATTAGGTGTTTGTTTTGAAGCTTTGAAATACTTTCTTCATGAGGTTTTCATGAGGAGGATTTGAAGATGTAATGGTGCTGAGTAAACTAGAAGTTGTCAAGGGAGGAGAAAAAGCTGGGATAGTTTACAAGCCTGTAACAGTAAGAATGTTGTAGAGAAGTTAAGATATTTTTCTGCTCTCCTTCTTGGCCCTTGGGCTTGGTCAGACACTGGAAGGAACTCGAATGGCAGATGCAGAAGCAAACCAGCTGGGGACTGAAATAGGTCTTTAACCCTTGCCTGTGCTCCCCTTCTGCTTTTGGGTAAGCTATTGGTTTACACAATCAGCACAAGTGGTTAAGCATCACTGTCTTTGCCTGGGTCAGTTCACACCTTTACAGAAACTTGGGTAGAAACTTATTTTTCAAGTTTACACTACAATGAATTCAGAATAGCATTCTGCATTCTGTATTTACCATGTTTTAAATATATTAACACAAAAAATGCCCCTCGTAGAGCTATAGAACAAAACTTCCACTTTCCCTTTCTCTTCCACCTCCAATCCACAAAGTAATGAAAATTCTAGTAACTGGTTTGGAAAATACATGGGCCACTACAGCCAGCAGTGCTTTGCAGAAAATATTTCTGTGCTGGTAGAAATACTAATAAGTTGTCTTCACATACGTTTTTATACCTATAATCTTTGTAATTTCATTATCCTGCTGAGAAGGTTTCAGTTTTTAACTTTAATCTTGATCTGACAAGTTAAATATCACTGAATATTAAGTGTCTTCTGAAATACCTGTCTATGTTCAAGGTCTGTATGGGTATATTCAGAGGAATCTCTTGAATTTCCACACTAAAAAAAATCTCATTTTTTTCCCTCCTGAGTGTATTCACAGGCACAAGATGCTTCAGAGAAAGTGAACTGGTTCCTTTTACTTCTTTTGCTCCATTAGCCAAATTTTGTCACAGGAGCAGATTTTATTCTAACCAGGAGGAATTAACTCCAGTACTGCAGCCTTTACCTCCACTGAGTGATCTGAAACATCCAGAACCGGATGGTTCAAAACTATTTTGAATTAATTTGGAAGACAGTGGCTCTCTCTTTTTTTGTAATCTCCAAGTTACAAACATATATTTGGAACTAAATATTACAGTTTAAAAAAAAATTTTGCGTTGGATGCTAAGGATATCCAACTGGTGGAACCCCATATGGCAGATCAGATGACACTATTGCTATAGTTCCTTCTGCCTTAAAAGCTAGGAAAAGAAGGGGAAAAGAAACAGGAAAAAAAAAAAAGAAGACAAACACAGAAGCCTAGGAACCTTGGCACTAGGAATTTTTCTCTGGTTTCTGGTGTGTGTGTGTATGGGGCTGCAATAGCTATTATTAATAAGATATATGTGTATATATATACACATACAGAGTGTCTTGAGCAAAGATAGCAAAAGAATCCACTGTTGTATGCAGATAATGCTGAGGTGTGTGCAGTGAGGGACAATCTTAATGGAGAATCACATGAAAAGTGCAACTAGTCAAAAGAAAAAGGAATAAATTATGCTTATGAGAAAATTTCTCCTGCAGTCCTAGTACTTCACTGTTCAGCCTGGAAAACCTGTAAATATGTAGTGGATGACTTCTAACCTGGGCAATTTCTTTCCCAGTTGGAACACTCCATTTCCTTTCCCAAGGGAATCAGGGTATGGACATAGGAAGGATTGTGTTGGGATCTTGTTCCATGAGAACCTGGGAACTGCAAAAAGACAGTTTAGATGCATAGTAGTACATTAACAGAATCTGGAGCTGGGGGATACTCCTCTGCTTAAACTGAAATAAACCAGATCATATTTAGATGTCTTAATGGTGTACCATAGTACTGCACAGTCTCACTCTGAACTGTGAATTGAATAAGCACAGCACTGTCTCACTAGGTGTTCAGTTTTCAGGGTCTGAGCTAATAATGCTGTAAACATCACACTCTGCTGCACACTGTTGAAAAATTAACACAGTCAGACCTAGCTTAAGGACCAGGAGAAATATGTTGCTTTTGAAGTATTCACCCTGGCTTTAATTGCCGGAGGTTAGGACAATACGTTGTTACTTGAGTCAGTAAAGGCAGATTGATGGAAGTTATTAAAGGTATTTTAAAATATGTACAACTGTGTGATAATTGAGTGAAAAGTTAGGAATGAAATGAACAATATCAAGTAGATAGAATAAAAGGATCAGACCTAACAAACTTAGCCAATAAACTGTGTTGGTGAAGAAAAGATTTCAAGGGAGTCACTGCTATACCATTCAATCCTTTCCCCTCCTAACTCAGCAAAATCTACAGTGGCACTACCAAGGTATATTTCTGAGATCAGTAATGTGAACAAAGTAGTTATCTTGATCACTTTGTTTAAAGCAGGAAGGAATTGCTTCATCAGTAGGAAATGCAGCAAAACCTAATGGAAAAAGATAGAGAAAAATTAGTTATGTCTAGCAACAAGAGAATTCAGCTGATCAATTAATAAATTCCATTTTTGAGGGAATGTAGTGATTGCAGTGATACTGCAATAATTTAGCATTGTGCTACTGAATAAGTATGATTAACAAGTTCTTTTAATTTCCTTTCTACTACACTATGACAGAGTATGAGAGATTACACATTCCTATCTCATATCTAGAGTCAGAATTTGAATGTCTGTTTTTACAGGATTAAATTCGCCCTGTTGAAATTCATCATCAGGGTCAGCAGGCAATGACATGTTATTTGAAAGGATTTTAAGGTCTATAATAAGGAAACTATCCCCTTCACCAAAAGAAGTATCAAAGCAGATCAGAATGTAGGATGAGCACAAAAGCATTCCTATCCTATTTGTAGCAAAAATAGAATTATGTCCTTTTATGCGCATTTCTGTGTTGAAGTTCACTCTCATAGAGAGATTGGGTTGGCATTATTGGATGAATTTCAGACTTCAAACACAGAAGGATGAGATTCAAGGATACTTGCTATCAGAAGATGCTAAAGTTCAGATACTCAGATTTCTTTATGCACTTATTTCTGTTTAAAATGTATGAGAATATTCTGAGTCAAAGAGCTTGATCTGGCAAATCAAAAGCCTGTACCTTCATAGAACTCAGACTTAGCTATGCAGTGGTTTCTGTGTATTCTGTAATTGTAGTAATTCTTCTCTGTGGTTTAGTGAGAGAGATCAGGGAACCGAGAAAAAAAGAATAGATAAATCATGGCTGATGTAGAAAGACAGCAATATCTGGGATGGTTTAGACAAGAGAGAAAAAGACATAAAGATATGGAAAAGATGGCTATGACAGGCAAGGCAATAGCCTCTTTCTTGATTCATGTTTGCGGGACAAGGAGAGCTTCATTACAACAGGGAAGACTTATATTAGACATAGAGAAAAATATTCTCATGGTTAAGAATATGAACAGGCTGCTGAGAAGATAGGAAGTTCACATTCCTGGTTGTTTTTGAAACAAACTGGATAAGCTTTTGTGAGGAAAGCCTTCAGTACAGCTGGTCCCACCTTTGGGCAGGGGGCAAATGAAACAACCTTTGGATGTTGCTTTCTAGTCTTACTGTCTATAATTGCAATGATCTATGAGGCATAGAGCAGACCAGGTCCCACATTTGTGCCAATTTGCATAGCTGAGAAGTTGGCTTATTGTGTGCCTAATTCTTTACTGGCCATTAATTTGTAGTTAATTATCCTACCATTCTAACGTTAGATTGATTTGCTGTATAGCATGGTCTGCATCTCCATTCTGAACAGCATTAGCAGTGTACTTGCAATCTCCTTCCTACTTATTTTCACTAAACTTCAACAGGATGTGAAATTTGTCATACTAAGGCTTAACTTTAGTCTTAATTGCTAGTTTTCATTTCTTTACCTTAATAAACTCGTCTAAAAATTTATATTAAAGAGAATGTTTTTTTTTTTTCAAGCTCATAATAACCATATTGACTCCTTTTGGTGTAATGACAAAATATTGTTGAAATGGCAGAATTTTTAGTGTTCAAAGTGTTTTTATTGACACACACTGTAGCTCTGTTATTTTCCATAATGCATTTGAATGTTGTCTGCATTCTGTATTTTACTCTGGGAAGAATATTTGTCTGGAGATTTACATTAGAATTGGTTCTTTGAGGCTGCTACTACTCACTGTTCTGTAAAGATCTAAGGAATGTTACTACATATTTTGTGGAATCCTTAAACCATATGTCTCAGCAGATACAGCACTGTCAATGAGTGATAAAATCCCAGCAGAGGCTGGTGCAAATGGAAGAACTGGGACAATTCAGATCAGGCCCCAGAAGGAATGAAAGTTAATAGTTCAATTCAAATTGAAGTGCGTTTGAAGGATCCCTTGTCCTTTCTGCAGGTTTTATTCTAGTTTTGGTAGACTGATCCAATGCTCCAGAGTACTCTATATAATATTAAAGTACTGCAGTTCTCCAGACTTCTGTTTTAGCTAATAAGAATTTTATCAGAAAATTTTGAACAGAACACTGAGGGCTTTCTTCATCTTTAATTTTCAATACCTAAAGGTTAGAGTCTACTCCAAGTTCAGTGCCAGAGATTAATAACCCAGGGAAAGGACTTCTCTGAACACTAATTTCTGAGGCAGCCTGGACATCTAACTTAGGTTTAGCTTGTAATGTAAAATCATCTAAGTTGGATGGGAGAAATCTAGGGATCAGGATGCTAATAGATAACCTTAACCTGATGTCACCGTTTCCACCTCTCACAGTACTAAGATTAAGAGGGAACTTACAGCTGTGCCTTGGCTGTGCAAAATAATCGAGTACTAGGGAACATAAAGCTTTTTTTTCCATGTAATTATTGTTGTGGATACAATTTGGGTGCTGGTGGTGTTTATTGGGTTATTTTTATTTTTCTGTTTTCTTAGCATAGGCACAACCTTGAATCTATATGGCTGCACTGGAAGGTCAGCAGGATTGCCTTTGGATATGGGAGAAAAGTTTAAAGAAGGTGAAAAAGACTGAAGAACACTATCAACTACTCAGTGGCAGAAACTTCCAATAGGAAAGCATGTAAATGGCAAAGTAAAACCTCTCTGTGTCAGTACACCTTTCATTAACAGGACTCTATCAGTTACAAACAGTTTCCTAATCCAGACAGAATGATGAGAAAGGAGACCCCAGACCACCAGTCACTGAGTGCATCTACCTTATAGTCAGCCATCACCTACAGGTAAGCCTCCACCCCCCGTCCACATGTTTGGCTTTCTTCCCCACGATGGCTTCCAGTGCCTCTCGTGAGACAGCAAGCTTGCACTGAGAAACTTTCTGAAGTAGGCTGTGTTGACTTACAGGCACATCTCCTAAAGAGTGGAACCTAAGGAATATCTGCCACTTCTCAACCTGCAAGAGAACACCATAAATCATTGCTGAAGCCGATTGGTCACCTCCTGAGATGGCCATCCTGTTTTGCAGATGGTGGGAGGAAAGCTTGGAAGGGCTTACAATGCACTGCAGCTTTCAAACACTACCTAGGTGAGGGGAGGCAGGGCAAGAGGGAGAAATGTGATGAACTCTCAGGGCCAAGTTTCATCTCCAAAGCCATCTTAATATCCTCTCTATCTTCCTTGGGACTTGAATTTAAGTACATATTTCAGGGACAAGGCATAGATATCATTATTTACCTTGAACATGAAGATGGCAGAAGTGGTTTGCTAACATCCCCTCCACCCACCTCACCCTCCCCACTTCACCTCCTCCCCCCCACCCCCCCCAAAAAAAACCAAAACAACAAACAACCAGAAAGATAATGATGGTGTATTCTTCTTTGATCTACTGCTATAATCACAACTCTCTTCTATTTTAAGGGCTAAGTGAGAGTAATCCCTGTTTTTGTATCTCTTGTCTTCCTCTCCCAGAGAAGCCACGAGAAAGCCTGTAAGTATATGATTTTAGATGGTTCCAGGAAAGGAGGCCCACCTCATGCCTTTAAAAGCATTGTGGCTAAATTGAGTTTGCCCTGTTAAAATAAGGTGACCTATGTGAATATATTCTCCAGATACAGGCTCCATTTAATCCCAGTAGGCATGAAGGAAGTACAGCCTCTTTCATCCTCAAAAGAACAAAAAGTCTCATAAGAAATAGACTGCAAGCAGGAGTTCAATGCCTATGCCTTCCTAAAAGCCTTTTAATATGAGGATATAATTTCTGCTTTCTTATGACAGGAGGAAAGTGTTTTCTTAGTAATGAAAACAGTAATTTTCTTTTACAGTGGATAATATGTATCTGTTAACTTAAATCGATACATGTGAAAACCTGCAGAAATCAAATTCTACCCACAGCACCTGGGTGGACCTAACTACAGCTTTTAGTGGGAGTAGATGGTAAGGTTCACATGTTGGAAGAAAATGGAAGAAGGATTTAAGGTAAGCAGCAGCACTTGACTCATCAGGGAGTAAAAACTGAAGCGATATATGAAAATTCTTTAGGCAGGCATTGGTCATGGCCCAGTTATTTTGTATGCTATGATGCAATAGCAGAATGGCAAACAGAAAGCAGGAGAAGTATTATTAAGACCTTGGAAAAGTCTTTTTTCCTTCCCATTGTGAACAGTCAGCTTCCATCAGGGTGAGGCAGAAAGGTGAAGGTAGAATGTGAAGAAAAAATGTCTTTTGTTTGATACAGTTCCTGGATCCTCAAGTCTTTGGGTGCATTAAAGTGCTCTCTGTGTTGTGCTTACAAGTGTTCACTGTGTGGATACCAGGACAAAACAGTTATCTTCCAGGGTCAAGCAAGCTTTTGTGTTAGTCAACATGACAAAGCATGCAGTCTTCCTCACATTCTCAGTATCCATGCAGTACATTGCAAGTGTAGTGCAGGGAAAGATATACCCAAACTCTGAAATATGAGGACATTTTGCTTTTGCCCTAGCTCTCTAAAACCAGTGTAACTGTGCACAAAAACTTGTAATGTGATTTTTTCAGTTGGAAAACAATCAGAGTACATTCAAACCTCGTTAGCAGATACTGGATCAGAAGATCCTGACAAAACTCTGGTGCATTGACTGCATCTGCTTTAGGGCTGTGCTGATGTTTAGGATGTCAGATGAAAATCAGGAGTCCAAACAGCAGATGCCTTTGCACACTCACAGCAATGGACTTGGTGATACACTTGTTGCTCTATAGGTTCCATTCATGTCTGGTCTAGATGTCTTCCAAAGGCTAATAATCAATTCAGGACGGAGTTTAGATGTAGAAATAGGACTGCTGCAATCAGTCTCCCTTTGTTTCAGAAGGCAGAGGAATTGACTTTTTGGTTTTGGATGTTTGTAGCCTGCTGCAGCTATGAGTCTAGAGTTGTCAAGATACAAAAGGTCAAGATGTTGTGATTTCCCATTGTGTCATTGTGCAGGAACATAGTTTAATGTGCCTGGAACAAGGTGCAAAGCTTGCCCTTGCACTTAACAGATAAAATGATTGGATAATTACATGGTTATCTGCACAGCACCAGTGGTTGGATAGGAACTAGCTGCTTGCTGTTTTCCCCTACTCTATCTCATGTCTTTCCTCTGTGGAACTAGTTTTGCTAGGCTAAACCTGCTGGTGCAGAAGTATCAGGGATGGACAATGGGGTGCACTGGTCTCCTTGTTACAATGAAGACAGTTGCAAAGTACATGGTATAGAAGAGCCCATATGTATGTTATTACCCTAAGGGCTTAAAAGTTACATGTTTGTCATATACTTGGGCTTTGAGGATCTAATGTTATCCCTGAAATCTCTCATCTGTGTATGGAAATCCCATAAAGGGGGTATGCACTGAATATCCTAGAGCTAAACTGTGAATGCAGACAACTGCTCCAGGCTGAGTCTCCACTACACTGCTGTCCCAGGAGTCTTCTAGAAATGTCAGGAATGTGTCCATATAGGCTCTAAGTTGTCAGAGTTGCCTTCAGGAAGCACATGTTCAATTCCCATTGGCATCAAAGGAATTGGACAGGAGTTTAAGCACTTAGTATAATTGGAACCTTAAGCTCTTTCCTACCACATATAAAATGTGATTTCAAAAGTGAATCTGTTAAGATTACCCTTAGCTCATTGTTTAATACCCTCCTTTCTCGTCTTTTGGTTGAACCATTGGAATTTTTTTTTGAGCATCAGTGAAGATATTCTAATTATGTTTTTCTTATGCTTATTTGCAATTTACTTAGGCCATGTGCACCTGATCAAAAGTGCTTTATCAAAAAAAAAAAAGTGTTTACTGTAGTTTTGACATGCTTTTCTGTATGTCATACTTATTTACACTATGGAGTTAATAATGGCTCTTGGAAAAATAAAGATCATGTAATAGTGAAAGGCTTATAAGCTTTTCTTTTCATAATTGTTATCTTTGCACACACAGGTAATTTAACATCCTCTCTAGCAATACTTTCATTTTCTATATTGAATGCATCACATATGAGTTTAATAGTGGCCAAAGGAAGGATGTAATACTTTTTATCTAAATGTCAAGATTTATTTGGGAAGAAGAATGTGTTGTTACTTGAATTATCTGTGGAAAACCTATTGTTGTACCAATGCAAGCAATTTAAATTGTTAATATTCATATCCTAACATAAAATCATCAGTCTCATTCTTTGCTAGTATGTAAGAGTGATAATGGCACATGCTGCAGTCAATAAAAACAATACAAGTGAACCTGTGCTGTTATTAAAAATGATCAATGTTTATTAATTTTTTTGTTGATGATAAGATAAAGATTGATTTTAATTAAATGATTTGTTTTTTCCTCTGGATAAAATATTGGTTGTATTATATTGTCTTAATTCTAAGGCAATAAAATAATTACTGTTAGCATAATCCCTACCTAAACTTGATATTTTTAATTTCTGTGACTGCTTTTGTCTTTGGGATATGTAACATGAGCTGCAATTCATGATTGCATTGACTGAAATAGTTACTGGTTTAAACATTCTAAGATCACCAAATGACTTTTGTCCACTCTAGCAGACTGAAAAGAAACAGTTGCTCACCCAGCATACTCACCCCTCCCTGAATACACCTATCTCAAAAGAACCTTTAGATCTGATAAGCGGGTGCCATTGTCCAACTATCCCAGGTGCAGAAGGGTGTGCATACCTGAAGCTACAAACTGGATTACCAGATAAGGGAAGAGGCTGATAAGAGGCAAGTACTGTGAGGCGGGATAATCCTTCTTATCATGCCAATGTCCTCTCTTACTGTAAAAATCCTTCCAGGGAACCTCGAAGACATTTCACATCTGGCTTGGGCTATTCATCTCAAATGTTGGACCATGATGAGCTATGATTGATGCTAGGTCTTAGGAGGTGTCAGAGACTTATGACATGTCCCAGGACATGCCCAGTGACACTATCTATTGTAAATTTCCCTGCCCCAGGGGAGGTACGAGGTGTTCCCACCTGAGCTTGAAGTATATAATAATTCGTGCAGTCTTTGAGTTTTCCAGGAAGGGGGGGCCTTCCCCTGGCTCCAATGGATCAAGACCATCACTTCAAAAGGACTGTGACCACCAGTCAACTAACAGACATGGAAGCTGCAACTACCAAGTTTCGTCACGATCCAGTGGGTGGTGACTATATATATCTTAGGACCCTTATCCTTTCTTTCTTGTTCTCTCCCTTATACATTTCCATGTTATGCTTTAATGTTACTGTATTACTATAGATGATAACACCCAAAATGGCAACATACCCATTTATCTCTGAAACAAAATTGTTCAAAAAACCCCTCTACATATATATGTTTAAAAACACCCATTATTCAGTGTCATTTCACTCTAATCCACCCCAAGAGATTTATTAACAAGAACATGGATTACCCTTCCCTTCTGAGGTGGGTCATAACATTGACATTAAGATATTACATCTCTGAAAATGTTATAAATGCCAATAATGAAAACAATACCATGTAATGAACTTCATTGTAAGAAAAAAGGAAATACATTTATGGTGTTGGATTTTAAGCACTAGGACTACTAACCTTGAAAAGTATGGTAAGAAAACTTCATCCCTTTCTTGGCAAATAAGTTACTGATTGTACTTAGACTTTTTAAAGGCAGCTGAACCCAAAATGTCTTTGGGCATGAAAAATTTTAAAGGCTATTTCATGGAACATGTTTTTAGCCTAGCCACTGGTGACCAAACAAAGAAGCAATCTCTGCTGTCATTTTCACATCACATAGGAAACCTGTGCCAATCCTCAGTCATCCTTGTAATAAAAAAGTGTATCCTAGTGTTCAGATGGAACCTCCTTTGTTTCAGCTTGTGCCCATTGACTCTGGTTCTGTCACTGGGCACCACAGAAATGACCCCCACCCTCTTGCCATGGTCTCTTCAGATACTTACATACATTAGTAAGGTCCTCTCTGTGTCTCTTCTTCTTCTTCAGGCTGAACAGTCACAGTTCTTTTAGCATTTCCTCATGTGTGAGGTTCTTTCATTCCTTCATGGCTCTTTTCTGGACTCTCTCCAATAGCTCTGTATCTCTCTTGTACTAGGAACCCCAGAACTGGACCCAGCGCTCCAGGTGTAGACTCACCAGCACTGAAGAGAGGGGAAGGATCACCATCCTTGACCTGTTGGTAATACTTTGTCTAATGCAAACCAGGGTACCATTATGTCTTTTTAAAGCAATGACACTTTGCTAGCTCACAGTCAGCTTGGTGTCAGCCAAGGACCTCCAGGTCCTTTTCTGCCAGGCTGCTTTCCAGCAGTGTTATGCCCAGCATATGCTGGTGTCTGTAGCTGTTTGTCCCCTGGTACAGGACTCTTTACTTCCTTTTGTTGAAATGCTCAAGGTTCCTGTGAACCCATTTCTTCAGACTGTTGAGGTCTTTCTGGGTGTCAGCATGACCCTCTGGCCTATCACCACTTCTCCCTGTTTTGTATCTTCATCAAACTTGCTGAGGAAACACTCTGACCTGTCATACAGACTATGAATAAAGATGCTGAATTGCACTAAACTCAGTACTGACACCTTGGATGCATGGCTAGCTACTAGTCCCCAGCTAGAGGTGAGGCTAATCAACCTGTACTTCCCTGGGTCCTCCTTCTTTACCTTGAAGATAGGAGTGACATTTGCTTTCCTCGGTTCTTGGATACCTCTCTCAATTGTCATGATTGATCAAAGATTATCAAAAGTGGTGTCGCAATGACATCAGACATCTTCCTCAGCACTTGTGGGTCCATCCTATCAGGGCCCATGCAATTTTGTAGCATGCAGGGTTCTTAAGAGAAACTACAAATATTATCTACCTATCTGTCTGTATATCGTCTTCTAGTTTTAAAATGGAATAAAAAATAAACCATGCTGTATCACTGTTTTATTTTAAACATATGTATTATTGTCTGTATCCCAAACCCATAAAATCTTCCTGGCACTGCACTGTATATTCACACACCCCAAAACTCACCATGAATTGAGAAACACAGTGAGAGCAGTGTAAGATATAAAGTTCTGCAGCTTTATCAGCATTAAAAGCTACTATCATTATCAAGTGGAACTTAAAAAAAATACATAGAAATCAGTATGCTTTGATTGTCATGCTTTAAAATATCCTTCTTACCCCTCCCCCAGATAGTAAGAGGTCAGTATTGCATCTTAATGTCCTTGCTGCTTACCACAATTATGGACAATGCAATTGACCTTACAGCCTGTTTTAGTGATTAAATTTATTTTTAATTGTTACTATAAAATATTCTTTCATGGTAAAGGCCACTTTCCCTCTGGCTCTGAACTCTGCCTTTTAGCATTTTTCATTTGTGGGCAGAAATTACAGGTACAGAAATCTAGCTATTTTCCACTTTAGATTCACTAAACCATTATAAAAATGTCTGAGTTCAACCACAGTTTCTTAAGGTTATCAAATGATTTATAGTTTTTCTATTACTGTGGCTCAACATGCTGTTCTTATTACCCAATACAGTAAACACTGTGGTATGGAAACTACAAAAGCTGAAAGAACGGTAAATTGTGGATGACCAGCTGAACCAGAATGTTTGTTAAGCAAGGTCATAGGAACATTTCAGAGTTGTCTACAGGCTAGATTTCAGATGTGAAAGCATGGGTCGATCCACTCTAGATTTTCCTTTGTGCTGATTCTCAGGCATATCAGATGTCGTTTTACTACTTCTCCTGAAAGCTTTCATTAAGATTCTTCTAATTTCTGGATTTTTTTTTTCTTTAAACTAGACTTCTCAAAAAATGAGATTTCAAAGTACAGGACCTTGGTCTTTGATTCTGTGGAAGAGAAACTTCTTTAAGAAGAGACCATTCTGAATAAAACTAGTTTTTCTCTTGTAGCAATAATTACTGGGGTTTTTTTTAAATGTTTACCAAACTATCCATTCATCAAAAATAGTGAATAGGAAGAAACCAAGGATGATCTCAACTTTTGTGTATCTGTTCCATTTTGTAAGTTCCTTAGAGAAGAAACAGGTTTTATTACAAAGAGTTTAGCACAATATAAGGTATTGTGGCAAAAGTTCATAAAATGTTAGCACCCCAAACTGTTGGGGGAGACCAGGAGTTTATACAGTGGCAGAAATACTACAAAAGATGGATAGATGAGGACGTCGAAGTCCAAGACCCTGGCACTCCCAGTATGGAAGCCCTGCAATGAATTTATAAGGAGACTGGCAGTTTTAAAGCTTTATATAGATGTCTCCCCAGATTGATGTTAATATGATTATCATGTCTACCTTATGTATTTTTCCCTTAGTCATTCTGTCCAAGTTTCTTCTTCCTACAAACCCCTAGGGCATTTTCCCGCCAGACTTTCCCTGATTAACCCCAGTTTGGTGCAATGCACCACAGTTTCATATTTGGTTATGTTCTAATCCCTGCTCCCCATTGGTCCTTTCCTTATTCCGCCCCTCTGCTTATGCTCAGACCCATGGGATGCTTCACCCCTTCCTTTCTCCTCCCATGTTCTGGAAACCTCCACCACTCCCTATGTAAGGCTGGGCAGCTCAATAAAGCTTGCTTCTCTTCGTTGCCTCTCATCCCATGTGGTCGTCTTCTTTTGGGGAGCTCGGCGCCGGGACAGGAACGGGAGGAGCCTGCCTGTGCTTTGAGGGGCTGACTCTAAAAGAGCTGATTTCACTAGAGCCTTTGGTCATCTGCCCCTCAGAGCTGAAGAACCCTATCACCATATCGGTGGCCAATTAATCCACCAATACCAAACCTCTATACTGGAATTTTTCCTAATGATTTGACACTGCTGAGAAGTGTCAGTCTCCTTTAGGTCAGATGTATGCTTTGTCTGTATTGACCTGTAGAGATGCCAACTGCATTACTTTCAGTCAGAGCAGAACTGAAGGACAACATCCACCAAATTCCCCTTGATGAGGAAGACCATTCATGTATAGGAGCATGTCAGAGACATAGCAGAGCACGCAGTGGTCTCTGTACCTGTGAAAATAGATGGACCATCATGTCAGCAGTTCCCTACTTCCCCAGAGAGCTTAGAAACAGGCACTTCAAGGGAGGTGGGAGAACCTGATAGCTTCTTTAATGAGCACAGAGGCAGGGAAATGCAATTCAATACTGGATGCTGACAAGCTCTTACTGAGAGAAGTGGTTTGGTGGTCCATATGCTTGGGAGGATGGGTGCCATGCTAAGTGTTGCTAGAGAGGATCCATTGCCCAACAACCTATTGAGCCTTTGGAGTAAATTCATACCTATGCACAATGGCCTTGTGACAATGGGTCATATGCCCTGTTATTGCAATGATTACCATGTAAATTTGCTACACTACATAAAAACATACTCTATGCTGTGCTGTTGCCACGCAGAAAATGTTTACAGTATTTTCAAGGTCACCTGGAAATGTTTAATGTGTTTTTTAGTCTCTCTTGAAACAAAACAACAAAATCCAAACCAACCAAATAAACACCTCCCTTACTCCCTACCACCTGCCTGCCTCTCTTTCCCTCTATGTTTATCATAGCTAAATTTAGTTCATGGATGTCCAACTCTCTGGGGTAATTTTTAACAGCTGAGCATCTGGGCAGAATTTAAGAAAAAAAAAAAAGAGCAAGAAAGGGTAAGAGTAATGTTACTTGTAGATAGCTTTCTTCAATAATTGATTATTTTCTGTAGTTTCTGCAGATATGGTGGCTACTTGACCAGCATGGTGTGTCTGTTGCCATAATAAACTAATTGAGCATTTGGATGGCAATGGCCCACGGCTGTGTGTAGCATGGCAAGTTTCACCACCTGGTCTGACTGCAGTTTTCACCATGCTCACATGGGAATTTTGAACCCACTCAATCTCCTTTCATCTGTGACTCCCTTTATGGATTTTCAGCATGTGTGATCCTTGCCCCAGGGGAGACAGTTCACTTCAGAAATTTGTCCTATAGGTAAAAGCAATAGGCCATCCATTACCCTCTCCTTTCCACTTTCAGGTTAATGACTGCATTAAATATTAAACAGGGTTCCATCTCCAGAGTGTCTGTATAAGTGATTTTACATTATCTCATTCAGCCCTTCTCTGATTTCTTCTAAAGTGTGTTGCTTCTTTCTAGCATAACTCTAGCAGTGAAAACCATGATTCATTTGACAACCATTACCAGAATGTTTAATATGAAGCTTTCTCATCAGTGAGTGAAGAAGATGATGAAAATGGAAAGAAGAAAACAGGGATATGATGTGAAGTTGATTTCCCTATTTAAAATGTTATTTCATATACACCTTCTGCAAGTTATTACATTGTAGACAGACTGCAGGCTTACTGGAGGGATGAGTGAGAAATAAATGGAACTTTTTCTACCAGTTGAGATTAAATTCGTAAGTAAAGGATCATGGTTGGTAAATCATAGAATTCTTTATGCTTGAAAAGGTCTTGAAGATTATTGAGTCTAACCATTAACCCCACACTGCCAAGTGCACCACTAAACCATGTTCCCAAGTGCCACATGTACCTACATGTCTTTTAAATTCTTCCAGGGGTGGTGACACAACTGCTTCCCTGGGCATCCTGTTCCAATGTTTGATTATCCTTTTGGAGAAGAAATTTCTCCTAATATTCAATTTAAACCTCTCCTAGTCTGTTGAGGCTGTTCCTGCTTGTCCTATCACTTGTCACTTTAGAGAAAAGACCAACCCCACACCTTGCTCCAACATTCTTTCAGGTACTTGCAGAGCATGATAGGTCCCTCCTGAGCCTCCTTTTCTTTAGATTGAACATCCCCAGTTCTTTCAGCTACTCCTCATTAAACTTGTGCTCAAGACATTTCCTCAACTCTGTTGCCCTTCTATGGACACACTCCAGCACCTTAGTGTCTTTCTTGTAGCAAGAGGCTCAAAACTGGACACAGAACTTGGGATGTGGCCTCAGCAGTGCTGAGTACAGGGGGATGATCATTTCCCTGGTCCTGCTGGCCACACTATTTCTGATACAAGCCCGAATGCCTTCTTGGCCACTTGGGCACACTGATACCTCATGTATGGCTGTCTGTTGACCAGCACCCCCATGTCCTTTTCCACTGGGTATGTTTCCAACCACTTTCACCAAGCCTGTAGCACTGCATGTGGTTGTTGTAACTCAAGTGTAGGACCCAGCACTTTGCCTTCATAAATCTCATACAGCTGGACTCAGCTCATCAATTTGTAGAACCTTCCTGAAGATCAGCTCCCACCCAGCTTGGTCTTGTCTGCAAACTGACCGTCAACCAGATCATTAATATTCAACAGAACAGGCCTCAATACAGTGCCCCTGGGAACGTACCGGTGGTAAGTGACATGGTACTGTCTTGGGTTGAGCTGGCAAAACGCCAACTGCCCAAGTACAGAGTTAGCCTCCGGCTGAGAAAGGGGAGAAAGG
>JAWWLZ010000118.1:67205457-67256597 GCA_035041345.1 Poliocrania exsul
AGCTCAAGTCACCTGACAACTGTCAGGCCTAGTCTGAACTCCAAAACCCAAACCCAGGCCCATCTGGCTAAAACCATGACAGGTACCCATTATCACCCATGATGCTCCTTTAAATCACTAATGTTTTTATTTGTTATTGCATGTTTTGCTATGTGCTACATATAACACTTGAACTAAGACAGTTCTGAACTGTGATGTCCACTCAATGCCCCCTGTTGCATTTTTCAAGGTGAAACATAAAATGAGGTTGTAACCAAGAGAGTCAAACACAGGAAGTTACATCTGTAGGTAAGGAAAAACTTACTTATTTTGAGGCTACCGAATACTGGAACAGGCTGTCCAGAAAAGTTGTTGGGGCTGAAGATGTTCAAAACCTGCCTGGGCACAATAGTTCTCAACTTGCTCTTGGTGAGCCTGCTTTAGCAGGCCTCCAGAGATCACTTACAACCCTGACCATTCTCTGATGTTATGTGCTGTTAACCTAGGATTTGACCAAGTACCAGGAATAGCTGCAGTATAATATATCCCAGTCCCTGAGGAAAAGCTTTGCAAACTCCCACCACAGAAACCAGCATGCGTTTTGACCTAGGCTAGGAGTTACTACACAACTTGTAATACTGTAGAGATATTACTGTTATATATGGGGATCCTTGTTTGGATATTAACAGCTTCTTTTATTTTATCCAAGCCATGAAGAAGTGATCTCAAGTTCTAATCTAAAAGGTATCCTCCAACTCCTCTCAAATGTTCATTTCACATAACAGAAAAAAGTGATTCTGCCATCCGTAGCTGTAAGAACACTATCAAAGACCTCCATTTCCACTAATAATACTTTACAGGGGTAGTCAATCTGAAAATGAGGACTTTAGTTGGGTTAATCTTGATTTCTAAGGTTAGAAAAAGTAAATCAGGAGAGTTGCTTTTGAAGTGCACTAAAAGTAAGAGTTGAAGTAAACTCTATGCTTACCAGAAACTAGTTGTTATGATCAGGTTCTTCAAATTATCTGAGAGATGCCTCTACCTGAATTAAGGTGCAAATGAGTCCATCTGCCGAAGTCAATAATAATATGGATTTTTATTTAGCAGTAAATCTGAGATTCAGAGAGATAGAAAGAAATAGGAAAGATAGAGTGGAAGAACAGTAAGAGAGTGACGGAAAGACAGATTAAGTAAAAAAAATTTCACCAGTCTGTGGATTCCAATGGCATCCTGTTGATTCTGTGCTTGTGGCCTTCTTGGTGATGAGAGTCCCAGTCTTGTCAAAGAGATGGTTGCAGTCTGGATCCAGCGAGGGGGACCCAGCGTGGTGAGGAAAGTTCATGTTGTTGAAGGTCCTGTATGGTGAGGGAAAGAGCTGTGGTAGGGAAAGTGCAAGTCTATGTAGCCCAGAGTGGGAAGGAAAGTTCTGTGTCTTGAGTGAAGTTTGTGCTGTATTTTATTTTGCTTAGGCTAAGTGGGAACACCCCCAGTACCTCCTGTGGGGCAGGGACTTCTACACTGGATCATGGGACCTTGCATGAGTCTTTGACATCTTCTAAGATGTTACACCTGCCTGTTACATCAGCACAGGTGGATGCATTATGGTCCATCAGCAGAAATTACTATCTTCAGGCTATGAGTGAATTGTCCTGATACTTTCCTGGAGTGGAGTTATCATAGCAGAGTTGTTTGTGTGAGGACAAATACCCTGCTCCATAGGATTTGGGGTGTGGGTGTGAGTGTGTGTAAAAGGATTGGCGGAGTCCACATAGCAGTTCCTGGTGGCCCCTGAAGCACCAGTCATTCAAAAGGGCAGCCTGGGACCCTACACCACACCTCTTGGGCCTCCTGACCTGGCCTCTAATCCGCTACACCACTGCTCACTCCAGGCTAGAGCCACGGAGTGGCCAGTGAGTGGGAAGTCCCGCCTGGGAGGGATGGCCACAGAGGGCCAGAGCACATAAAAACAACCCACATGGCATCCATCCTGCTTTCAGGAGCTGCTACCTATTTCCTGAAAGGGGGACTTCGGAAGAACTGTCTGGTGGTAGCTATTTTTTTCCCCGTTATTCTTCTCTCTAGCTTTTTTTCTTCTTCTCTCTTCTCTGTCTTTGGTCCTTACTTAATATTTTTGAGTAACTTCAAATTGGTGGGTTGGATTTTGCTGTCATGTGGGTTAGCATGTTCTAAGTTCTAGCTTTGAGGAATGCTTTGTTTTGGTCGTATGTTACCCTTTTAAACTTTTGCCAAGATCCTTATTTTCTCCCTTACCTTCTACTTAATAAAAGCATAAGAAAAGTGAGAATTTATACTCCCTTGTATAGAAAAGTATACCCTCTCATACTTAGTAAAAGTATCTCCTGTGAAAATGAGTGCAGCATTCTCTTATTACATTACTTCAAGGTATTAATGATCAAAAGGCTCTCAAAACATTCCTTAGGAGAATTTTTGGAGCCTTGCATATTTTTAAAAATGAAACTCCTGGTTGAGCTTATGCCTCTGGACTCGAGGTCTTACAGTGTTCACGCCCTCTGCACTTAGGTGATTACTTTGCACCTTGTTGACTTGCACCTTGATTTTCTGGGTCATTAGTATTCCAGTCTTTCACACTTGTGGATACATAATTCTCCTAGAATAATTGGACAGTAATATTACCCTTATATTGTCTCAAGTTCCCGTCACAGTCCAAGTTAGAAGGCATATTTGGGCAGGGGCAGGCTTCAGGGAGCTGTTGCTTCTCTGCATAGTTTGCTATGGTGGACAAAAGTCCTTCAGTGTCTCACACTACTCAAAATTAAATAACCAGACCTATAGTTGTTAAATGTTTGAGATTTTTCATCTTAGTCCCTGACAGAAACTAGAGAATTCTGCTGTACTCCTGAGTTGTTAATGTATCTTTTCTGTCTCCATCTTTTATTCTGGTTTAAACAGGTACAGTGAGCACAGCTCTAATGCACAGACTCAGTTTTCAGAGTTACAACCCTGATGAATGACTGGACACTGAAAATAGACCCTGACCTAGAAGCCAAACTTCTCTCTCGCCCTTGTCAGATAGCTGTGAGAAATCCAGTGAGAAACAAGTTCCTTTGATTTCATTACTTCACTCTGTTGCTGCCCATCAATTCCCAGTGTTGCCCCTAGCAGCAGGTTATCTCAGAGCTGGCTGAAGCTGCAATCTCTGTGTAGCTCCCAACACTCTCAGCTGTAGGCTACGGGTCAAGAATAAGGTGTACTGATAGGACAGCTGAACACAAAAACTCTATGTGGAGCTTCACTGCTTTAAACCTACTAAAACAAACACTGCAGAGGAAACTTCATTTTCAGCTTCTGTCCTGTTTTCACCACTTAATCATAGCTAAGCAAAAATGTGTCACGCAGTTTTTATTTGTAATCTGGTCTCCAATCTTCATGAATTTAATGAAATAATGTTGGGGTTTTTTCTTCCTTGTTCATTTTGTTTCCTCTCTGGTTTGGTCTATCCACTATTACATCTGTAGTCATCATCGTTACCAAACTAGCTCGCTAAATTGTCCTCTGAATGTCAGAAGAAAGCAGTCGGAAATGATGATTTAAAGGAATGATGCTTACTTGGGTCAAATAAAAGACATAAAAACCAAGGAGGCATTTTCCTACTTTCTTTAGCTCCACTTGAATTGCATTTCTCTTTGTCACCTCCTTTGTCATTACTGCCACCTTTAACCAACAATTCTCTGGCAATTAACACCGAGGTAGATTGGTGAGATAATATTTACCATGGCATTGACATTATTCTGTGGTTACATAGCAAATCATAAGCAAGTGACCAACTAGGTTAAAAGATTAGCATTTAGTGGCCAAAATATAAATAAATAAAGGATAATAAAATGCTAGGTATTCTGCAACACTTTGTAAATGGGTTTTTTTGTTCTATAGAAGCACCAAAGAGATTTTGCTTGGTATTTATCTTCATTTGTTTTTAACTGGAACAGGCTGTGAAAATCACAAAGGACACATACTGTCTATATAAATTTTTAAAGCCATTTTTCCCCCTAAAATCTAAACACCAGCTAAAAAGAGTAAATCGGAACAGATTTAATTGGTATTTACACACACCAACATTAGCAATTTGTAAAGCAGCAACAGGGGGAGAAGAACAATTACTGCACCCAGTCTAATTGGTCTATTTGGATGAATAAAAAAAAGTCAAATTTAACCAGCTGTTTGAGCAAGGAATTTTTCTTTATTTTCATAAACATGTTTATTTGAATGAAATTAATCCCTGTTGGCAATAAAGCAGGATTAGAGTTGTTTTCCTTCTATTAGTTTGTGGGTTTTTTTGGGGAGTATCAGATATTGTAAACATTAACAGCTTGCTTGCTTGGCTTAATGATCATCCAAGTATGATGAAGAATGACATTAATAGTACTTTTACTCATGTGAAATAGCATTTGTCCATGGATTTTCTCAGTATGGATTTCAAGCTAGTTAGAGAGATTAGGAGAAAGCACTGATCTGCCTCCTCCCTCCTTTCCCTTTAAGACGTTATAAGCAAAATATTAAGGGCTGTTTGAATATGAAAATGCCTTTGATCCTTCTGAGAGTCAGTACAACACACAGAGAGCTTATCTTGCCAACATGCAAATCTCTTCTAGCCGAGAAGGTGAAAAGTGGGAAACTGGACTAATTTGACTGCCCCTGCTTCTCAACCATTTTGACCAGGTGGTTGTTGTTGCATTTCTCCTTGACTGCCTGTGACTGATGAGAAATGCTGGACATATATTGTGAGAATTTGACAAGCTGAGGCCCATTCTTGAGTTTACAACTCTTGGTGCTATAGTGATGGATAGGTGAGACTTGCTGTTCTAGGAGCCAGTGCCATGCGATGCAATTTGGGCTTAAATATGAGAAGTCTTTATGAAAACAGCTGTCAGTGACTATTAGACAGAGTTTGGAACAGAAATTTCATCTCTGCCTAAATTTTTTTCTCATGCATATTTTATTTGATTTAAATTAGGACATTTATTTTAGGGGAGTTATTTTGCTATATTTTTTTTTGCATGTGATAAGTTTAAAATAGGAAAGCTTAAACATGAACAGAACTAAGGAAACACTTATTCACACCAAAACATTATGTTATCCTCATAGAAAAGGTTGATTCATAGGAGTGATCTAAATGTAGACTTCATAGGCAGGCAGGGAGCTAAGACATCCCTGAAATTAATATTATAATCTATAGTTTGCAAACAAAAAGATATGTTCAGAATAATTCTTTGAGTAAACTCTGATGGCTAACCTGTAGGATTATTTAAATATTTTTAGAGTTTTTCTGCATTTTTAAATCAGCAAATTTTAGAAAAGTAATGCAAGGCCTGACATTTATTTGAGAAATAAAGCAATCACATGCCCATACCCATCATATGCCAGAAACTTAGCCAACCAGGAAAGCACATGGGACATCTGCTCAGGCAGGCTTAAGGATGGTGCAGCAGCCACAAAAAGAGGAGGCATCTGAGGAAATATGTGTATACACATGTATGAGATACATTGGGAGAGACATGAAGAGGCACAGAGAGAGATGGGGTACTGCTGTGGAACTACAGAGCTGAGGGAGCACACTTGGAAGGAGGCCTGCCAATCTGAAGGGGCTTTGGCCTGCAGGTGCACCCAAACTGGGGCAAGTACACTGCCGAAGTGCTGTTGCCTATGGAGTGATACTAAAGTGAATAGAGGAGTGGGGGTAACACAGTGGGGAGCATGAAGGAACAGGGCAAAGCCACTAGGAACTTAAAAGCAGCAGAAAGAAACCCATATGCTCTACTCCAGCCTTCAGTACTGCCTGTCACGTTGTTGAAGCAATTAGAAGGGACTGTCTGTAAAGTGTGGCCCAAACAATGTCTGTCAAGACTAGGAAGGTGCAAGAAAGAGTAATAGGTTTAAATTAAGCGGTGGGAAAGTGTTTAACTCAGCATTTAATTTTTATGATTTCTTTTTTATTAATATTGGAATTTGTGTTTAGTGTTTAGATGTTTGTGTTTATTTGGAATAAATAAGAAAAAGTTCTCTGAGTTGAGACTTTATTGTCTGCTACTGTTTATAGCAGTTGTAAAGGCACATGTGTAATAGTTGCCTTCTTGGCTAACACCATGGAGTTTAACCAGTGCTCAAAGCATATGCCAGTTATAGTTACGTATATTTTGCCTATTTGTAGGCATTCTCCTGAAAAGGTTCCTCAGGTTCAGAATGGAACATGGAGTTGAAAAGTTACAGAAATTTTCTGGAAAAAATAAACAAATACTACAAGAAGGTATAAAACTCTTTGAAAGAGTACAAATGAAAAGAAACCCAGAGGAACTGTTGTGATTTAGAGAAACAGGGAAAATCAGTACCTTGCAGAACTGTGCAAGGACATGAAATGTAATAAATTACACGATATTCAGAGTGGGTGAACTGAGAGTATTTAGCATCTCTGAAAACCAAGTCAAAGATTCCTGCTCAAGAGAGCTTTCTTTTGTGTTTCTAATCTATAATAAAGATAGCCAGAGAGGTTGAAGGAGATGAAATACATGAAAACAGGTTTTACAACATTGACACATATAACACAATGGATTCAAAATAGAGTGAAATACGACAATAAAAGAGGAAAAATGAGGGTCACTCTGTAAGAGAAATATAAATAAGTACCTAGGAAGAACTACTGCTGCTGGATTCATGAAAAGATACTTTCAGCTTAATGGAACGCATTTTTGCTTTCAGGAACTTGTTTCTTGTCTGTGGTTGTACCAGAAAGAACTGGGTCTCCTGTACAGAATTCTCCTGTTTGGGAAGCAGTTGGAAGCCTCTGCTTTATTTTGACTTTTCATTCCTTTTGTTAAACCCCAGACCTTTCAGTGTGGTCAGCCTCAATTTGTCTCATTTTTTTCTAAGCATTCCATTTTCATTCTGTTCAACACCTTGAGCTGCCATGTCACTTGATTGAGACCTGAGGACTGGTGCTAGAAATTATTCATGGAGTCAGGGAAATAAGATTGGGCCTCAGGGTGTGTTCAAGGAGAACTACAGAGATGAGGGACTTCCAATGATTGATTATTAATACAATCAGTATCTCTAAGTTGATGTAGGACTTAACAGTTCATTAACCAAGGTGCATGACAATAAGGAGAACACTGGTTGATTGCTCATTTCTAGTGACCCGCTATTCAAAGGGCCTCTTCTCTTAGGCAGCTAGCAAATAGGACAAGAGGACCTAGTCTTAAACAGTGCCAGGGAAGATGTAGGCTGGACATTAAGAAGAATTTCTTCACAGAAAGCATGCTTAGACATTGGAATGGGCTCCTCGGGGAGGTGGTGGAGTCACCATTCCTGGGGTGGTTTAAAGAATGACAGGATGTGGCACTTAGTGCCATGGTCTAGTTGACAAGGTAGTGTTCAACCGAACCTGTGACTATAAGTTAGACTTGATGATCTCGGAGATATTTTCCAACCTAATTAATGAATGGTCTATCATTCTCACATTAATTTACATTAATTTCTCTTATGAGTATGAAAAAGCAAATGACATTTGAAGTTTCAGATGCATGGGTTAATGTGTTCTCTTTGAGGAACAGGTCAGCAAGGAAGATAAAACTAACATTACTAATGGGCCATATATCTTTCTACATCATATCCCCACAGTGCTGGGAACATTGACACTGATGTGCATGCAAGACACAAGTCATCTGTTATTGTATAAAAAAAAATTGAAAACATATACCTAAAATAATCACTAGTTAGCCCAAATTTATTATTTGTTGGGCTGATATTCCCAGAAAATGGAATTCATCAACATATCCAATCTACTGATCAAGATATGCCAAACATTTGCCCTTGGGGTCTCACTGTGTCTAGGATCTTTAGTCTTTCATATCCTGAAGTTTTTTGTTCAAGGTCGGTTCTCTATTTCTCACTCGAAACTGGAGAAACCCTACTGCTGTAGGACAGCAGTTGGTTCAAATACCTGGGAAATGAATGACCTGTTTTGAAGCAGGACCTGAATCTGTGAGGACACAAATTTTGTGGCTCTTCAGCAAATGGCCAATACATAACATAGTTCCCCTCAAATTCTGTTTCATCTCTATATCTAGATCCTCTAGATTCTTCTTTTGAAATTATACCTTCTCTCTTGTATCTGGAGCTGGCATTAACATTTGTCACTTTGATATTGAGTTTTACACTTTGAAAGCAGTTGGGACCTGAATTTGTGCCCCTTTCTGTTTTCAAAGTGGACATTTATTCACAAGAGCAGAAATCTAGACTTTTCCAAAAAGTTGTTTGGTTAACAGTATTAAAGAAACTATATCTAAAAACAAGTTTTAACCTCTTGACTGATTTGGAGAGGAGTGCATGACAGCGTACCAGCAACGTAACCTTGTATCTGTTGTATCTGTTACAGAACAGGTTAAACAAGAATGTGAAATAGGCAAGACATAGAGCTGAATTTAGTGCGTTTTGTAAGAATCTTTTGGTTTATTATCTGATTTCCTTTAATATTTATTTTCTTCTCTGACTTTCTGATTCCTCTCAGTAATTATATCTGCAAAATATATTGTTTTACTACCCTTAAAAATGGAGTGAGATAATCTTGATTATAAGGATTTTCACAGTTAGGATTGTGAAAGACGCAAATATAGGTAGAACAGTCAGCAAAGCAGTAGGTTTTGATTGAAACTCTTTGTGTTTTTTCTGGATACAGCTTGGTTTGTGAGTATTGTTTCTTAATACTGACAGTTCTGTCATATCCTTTGTTATGAGGGATAGCCATGTATTCTTTAGCAGTTGTAACTACACAGTAGTTGTCAGGTCTGTAAGTAGGTACTATGGAAGGCAACTTTGCTTCATTTTCCAGAGAGTTCAGTACAGTCTTTATCACGAAAGAGAAGAGAGATTTGCATCTTGTTCTTGCACTGTCCTGTGCCTCCTTTTTAGGAAACTGAATGTCCTTTACTATCAGTTTCTGACTCTGGAATTTCATTTATTCAAAAAGTTATTTCAGAACAGATCCCAGCCAGCCTTGCCTAGTAAGTTGCATTAAACATACCCTGTCTGTATTAATACAGAGAGAAAGAAAATTTGTATTGCTTAAGCTAGATAAATTCTTTTGTTCTTGAGAAAGAAATCCACTTCTTGGCAGGACTGAAATCTTTCCCTATGTGTTCTCACTCATGTTTTCTGGAATAGCAGACATAAGCCAAGATGGAGAGAGAAGCCAAATGCTTTTGAATTTCCCAGTGGGAGCCACAATTGGCTGGTTTGAAGTAAAAGAGACAGAGAATGCTTTTTGCTTCATGGCATAAACAGGACCCTTTTAAGGCTGGGAGATTTCCTGGTTCTGACCAGGACAGGGTTAATTTTGCAGTAGCTGGGAAGGGGCATGACCAGGACCCAAAGGTCATTCTATACCACCTCACATCAGTAGCTGGGGGGAAGGGGCTCTCTTCTGTCAAGGACAAGTTCCTTCTGGTAGCACAAGAGTGGCAAAGGGAGCAGTTAAGTGTTGTCTGTTGTCAGGATGTTTCTGTGTGAATCCCATAACCTCTGTCATTAGTACTATTGCTGTGACTGGTCTGGTTTTCTTATGTCATCACTGTTTCCAGTAAATTGTTCTTCTGTCAACCCATGATCTTTATCTTTTGTTCCTCCAAGTCACCTTTCCAGCCTGCCCCAGAGGGGCTGGGACAGAGGAAAAGAAGGGAGTGAGTTAGCGGCATATAGTTTGGAGAGTCTCAGAGCAGGTATTGAATTGGGGAGTACCATTCCTAAACTACAACAGAGAAGCCATTAGAATTCTCAAAATAGAGCTTGTTTAAATTTATGTATGAATTTTGTTGCACCTTTCCACAGATTCCAAATTCACTACTATCTTTGAATTAGTATCAAAGCCAAAAAATCCATTGAAAGAATTCATGCACTAGAAGAACGATGTAAGATTTTTTTCTTCCCTTCAATTATCATATTCACTGTGAAAAATCTGCACAACCTTGTTTAAATCTTTTCTCTAGTGGGTCACACAGGAAAGCTGATTGATAAGGAGTTGGAGAATTGAACTTTATGGCTGATCAGCAGACCTCCAACAACTCTGGGAAAGGAGGTGTGCCACAAACAGAGCTGTCACTGCAGCAACTCTGCTATTAAATCTTTAAAACTACCAAATTTACAGCCTGGAAGAAGGGGCATGGGTTGATCCACACACAGAAATTGAATATGTAAAAAGTACTTCAGAACTGTGGTGACTTGTTGGCAGGAGACTTGAACTCCAGTGAACAAACCTATCTGAGCTCAGTGGGGAAAAGTGTGTAGTTGTGCTGCCTTTCATCAGTTCAGTGACAGGCTGAAAAGAACACTAAATCTTCTAATACAAAAGCAGTAAAATCAGTCTTCTTTTTTTTTATTTTAAAAGCATGAAACTGTGAGAACAAAAAGAACAGATATATGCTTCTTTTTTGTACAAAAAAAAGGAAAAAAGTAAAAAAAAAAGGAAAAATTGCACATAGAATAAAGACACATGCACATGCAAAGGAGTAAAGAGGACTACCTTCATTCACTTCTCATGCCTTCATATACCAGCAAGTAGAGCAGGAACCTTCTGATGCTTTGTCAAGGAGAACTGGAGGTGGTTGAGGTGTTGTAAACCAATGACCTACTTTGGAGAAAGCACTTAAATCTCCTGTACACCAGAAGGATGAGGAAATTGTAGATGTATGACTAAGAAATATTGAGATTATCAACAAATGTGATCAGTTCAGAATGAGTTTGAATTCATCAGCTTTTTGGGAAAAGGATATAGTATACTCTTTGCTGACAATGCAATTTGATTGAACCAGCATAAACACATATGTCTAATCAAGGAAAAACTAGGTGAATATAACTTCTGGTAATAAACAGGTCTTAACAGAATACAATAAGCAAGCTAATACTTTAATAATAACATTTTGCAATACAAACTCTATTGTACATTTCACCTTTTCAGCACAGTTTGCTACATCATAAATTTAGGAAAGTTAGCTACGTTGTAGTACAAATAGTTGTGCAACCTCACTGAATCATCTGCATCATTTCAATTGTGCTATCTAATTTTGTATATGTTCAGTGTTATAATATTGGCTATGCCTCAGTTAACAAAGTCATCCTGTTCCCTGGCTTGCAAGACAACAAAAATGATGTCTTATTGTAGGAGAGTATCCATGTCCATAACTCACAGATTTTGCCGATGATGTCCCATAGAAACATTGTGTAATTCCTGTGATCAGAACTATACATTTTTTCTGCATATTTTCTAAGTTAAAATATATTGACTGATATCCTTCAGAAACTGGCTATATCTTACATTTCCTTTAGAGTAATTTTATATATATATCATTCTGCCATTCTTGTCAATAATTTCTGATTATGACCTATACTTAAATCCTATTGCAGGATCAAATAAAAGATCAAAATTATGTACTTAACCCCTGCTATTTTTAAAAATCTTACAGGTGGTTGAGTTGGTGTTTGGTAGATCTCAAAGAATATAATAGGTAAAAATGAATGTATAATTTATAGTTAGAACTTGGTGGGAAATAGTTAAAAAAAATCTCTTACCCATGGACTGAAACTTTATCAGGTTCAGAAAATACAGAATGAAAAAATATCTATACTTCATCTCAGAGTAGCTGTTATCTCAACATTTATGTGCAGGATGGATAACAAGGGAACACAAGTCTTTGTTCTAGCTGATCCAAAATAGGGACTTGAACTTCATTATCTTACATGCCAAGTAAATATCCTATCAGCATTGACCTTTCTGGTTGCTAATGTCACTCTTGTCTCTAATTTTGATTCTGTCTTTGCTGAAACTTATATGATCATTCCTTCAAAAGGTCTCAGTTTTAATAAATCAGAAATTTCTAACTTAAAAAACCAAATAATTTCACTGGAATTTCATGCACAATTCTCTTTATTAGGAGGTGTATACTGCTGGTGCAAGTCTGTAGTTACGTTTACACTCAGCAAATGGATCAAATAAACTGGAGATCGTTCTCTTGCCCTGTGGCTGCCTATCATGGTAGAATTTGAATTTATATGGCTGAACTCTCCTGTTCTTTTCCACAGTGAACAGGTTTGTTAGCAATGGTTCTCAGTTTGATCAACTCTGGAAATATCCAGGGCATTGCTAAGGACAGCACTGATTGACTTGGGCCAAAAGTGCACCATTCATTTAACAGTATGGGAAACTACAGGATGGAACTCATTTGTGTTTTCAATTCATGTGTATACAGCCTGAGTCCTGTTTTGTGCTTAGTGCTGCCAGTGTTAGTTATTGCATTGTATATTTGCATCAGTGCATGGGCAAGCAGGTGTGTGTGAACTTAAAAATTCATATCCTTGCTGAATCTGTTTAGCTAAACTTAGGGGTTTTTTGTTGAAAAAAATCCATCAAAATCACTATGGGTCAGGATAGGTATTCACTGTTCTTATTGGTCTAATCTACAGACTGGGGCAGTCTGAAATTTGAGAAAAAATTTCAGTGTGATAACCAAAATTTTAGGAAAAGCAGTGTTAGATTTGGATGTAGGGGAAAAAGGAGACATGAGAAAGACAATTTAAATTATTTTTAATTTATATAATGTATCCTTTTTCTCTACCATCTTCCAGAAAGTCAAATAGTGATCAAAGTTTTTGTTTTCCAAAAATGAACAGGATTTGGTATTTTAAGGTAATTTGACATCTGTATGCCAAACACTTCTCACTGAAGGCAAAAAGGGACAAAAAATATCCTTGCAGCATACTTTTCTCTGCTCAGCCACATGACTTCCATGCAAACCTCCACTTGACTATGGACTGGAACCACGTCTGCTTTGACTCCATACCCCAAGTGAACCAGGAGTTTGGAAGAGCATCTCTTTTGTTTATCTCCTTGCCTTTACTTGGTATTAAAATAACATTGTAAAATAAATAAAAATGAGATTAAATAATTGCCTCCTGTGATTATTTCTGTTTAATAAACAGTCCAGCTAAGTGTGTGGGAATCCAAGTACATAGTCTGTCCTCCTAGATAACTGTAATTCATGTTGAGACAGGTAATAGGTATAAACAAGCTGCTATATTCATCCTTTTTTCTGGTCCATGACCACCACCATGCCTGTTTTTGATGGGCTTCCACAGCGCATTACTCAAAGCCTTCTGACATGTGTCAGTTCTGCTGATGGGCGAATGTCACTCAGGCTCTTGTCAGGAGAGGGCCATGATTATTAAAACTTGTAAAAAATAAATTAAGAGCATTTGTGTGTTAGCAAGCTCTGAAATCCAGTCTATGGTAAATACAAAAGTTGAACTTTGAGAGGACTTTACTTAATTAACTAATTAATGCAAATGTGGGAGTTTGTGTGTATTGCTGACCCTCCACACTATGTCTTATCTTCATTTTGCTTGTGAATCTTCAGCTAATCATTTCTTCAGGACTCCTGATGTCACCAGGGGGTTTGACCTTATTGATGCCAGTTTATAATGTCCTCTGAACAGATGCCAGTGCACACAAGGTGATGCAGAGTGTCCACTGGAGGAAGTTTTCAGCAGTGAGGGAGGATATTGCAGTGCTGGAGAGACCAACACTCCACCCATGAAGACTGCCTGAACCTTGGAACAAGGGATAATTTTGTATTAGGATGCTATTTGGGAATGTCAAACTCTACAGCAACACCTGAAAGTGTTGACTCACCTTTGTACTAGCATTTTATCCTTATTGTTGTACCTCTGGATTTTTAAGCCACCTAATAATACTTCCAAGTGATCATTAGTAAGCCTGATCTGAGTAAGCCTAATCACCATTTAAATGGAAACAAGTAGTGTGAATAAATGAGATATATGAAGTTCATTATTTCACTTTGCAAATCAGTAACTCTGGGGAAATTTCCATTTTAATATGCTGTTTGTTTCAATGTAATGACTAAAAGGTTAAGATCACATGTATCCTGTAGATAATATAAACAAGCATTTATTTCATCCTTTTTTATTTTCTGAACAGAGGCTCATATTCTGTAAGGTTAGTTTATTTATTTACTCACTTACATGCTTACTTTACCAAGCACTTTGATATTTGCCACCCTACTTTCCTTCCTTCTATAGTCTATATTTTTAATTCCCGCTGAAAACATTTGCTGGTAGTGGTGTTGTGTGTTAATAAGTTGTTTTAATGCAGAGAAAAGAGGTAGTAGACTATGGTTTTACCCTTTAGGTCTGTATTTTCTCTAGACATATTTATGGCACTATTAGGTTTACATGAGAAGATCAGTGATCATCCTCCGGTATTAGTAAATAAATAAGACTGTGAGCTTCAGAAGTGCTTTGTATGACATTCAAGACTCCATTTTACCTTAACATCTTACCCTGCTATTTTCCCAGTGGCTATTGCAGTGATGTCAAAGCCTTTAGAGAAAGCATACACTGGATTTTTACAATTCAAACCAGAATCTGCTCTTTATATTTCCCTACCATTTTTTCCCTTATATTTTACTGCTCAAGGATAGAATTACATTAACTTAGCAATATTGGGAGGAATGGGGATTGTATTAGTTCAAAAATACCTTCCATGCTTATGAATAGATAAATAAATTAAAGGGATTATCTGGAGCACTGGCAGATTGATTTACAAAGAGATGGGCGTCAAAGATTTTTACTTCTCCTAATGGTCTACATTAGGGAATCAGAACATTCTGTTGAGAAAGACTGGTATCCTTTGGCTTCACCAGTGTCAGACTGCACTATAAACCTGCTAGTACCTGAATTGGGAACTGCTTATCCCACAGATGAATGTTTGTCACAGTCTCTGGAAGACAGATGTGACAGCCCAGTGAAGGCCTGCTTATCATTCGTGTGGTCACTGCTGTTACCTCTGCTCAGACTCTGCTGACCTGCTATTAGTGACTCTAATTTAATTTCACCTGCCAGTGTCATGGGTTATTTCTTCCATTACTTTAGAGATTTAATTTACAGGGTAAACTCCATCACTTAAATGAAAGAATTTCTCATGACATGAAGAACAAGTTCTTTTTGAAGATTAACATGATGCTGGCTATTTATCTTGATCATCTCTAAGGTATGATACTTAAATATCAGTGAATGACGATATATTAATATGTTGGTGCTATTTCCAAAATACATGAAACACTGTATTTTTTCTCTTTTCAGCGATATTACAGCATCTAAAAATGATTCTGTGCACAGTGTTATGAAAGACCAATTACCCTTCTGTTACAGCTATAAATAAGCTTGTCTGCAGTTGAGCCTGGGCTCACATTGAAAAGACTGGCACAGAGATATGACAGTCACTGTAACAGTCAAATATGTATCCTTGTTTCCCCATATATTATTTGTTCTGAGTACTTAAAGACAGGAGGGAGAAATCCTAAATATCTGGATATTAATTTCATGTCATTAGTATAATGATATACACTTCCTGGACTAAAAATCCTTGCAATCACTAATTGATTTTTCAGTGTGTTTGAATTCAAATGAATGCTCCTCCTGGAAAAGAGCAAACCTTGACAACTTATTTAAAATATACATATCTATTTCCTTACATAATCAGAATTGTAACTACCAGAGCTAATATAATTTTATGTTAGTGAAATAATTTTAACTGTTTGCCAGAGGCTTGTTTTCCTGTGTGGATAAGACCATTTTTCAGGAAAATATTTGCCGATCTTTTAATGCTGTTTTCTCAAAAATGCTACCTGAATTAATTTCTCATGCCATGGAGAATTTCTATGCTTTACAGGCTCCAGTCGGAGAGTGCAACCAAGGCCCATGAAAACATGATTTGGTCACTGAAAGGAAATGAACAGGGCTTTCCTCATCCAAACCTAAGAGATGAAAGAAATAATGAAAGGGGGAAAGCTGCCTGCTAAGTTCTTCAAGGTCTACATCATTCTGAAGTCAACAGAGGAGACAGCAAAGGGAAAAAGCACCTGTTAATAGTTTGACTTCCAAAGAGAAGGGATAGCATGGGTAGGTATATGAGAAGATTGAATAAAATTTATGCTGGATCGTTTGGATACTTGCCATGGTTTCAGTTGAATCAGCCCAAACTTTCCAAGGTAAGTGGGACTACCTGTAAGGAGTGAATTCAATGATCTTGTACTTGAGTGGCTTCACTCACACTCTGCCAGTCCATTTCACATCAGTTTTCATAAGACAGAGACATAGACAGTGAAAAAGTATAGGTTTTCCCATTACTAAATTATAATACAGAAAGATATTATATATCTCTATATATTATATAGAGATTTATGTATTTATATGTATACATATTCAAGTACATATGTAATGTTCATGTGAGTATGTATGTGTTGTATTTGTTTGCTTTCAAGAAAGGCAAATCATTATTAATGTTTCAGATTCTGGCTAGCAGTAAACTTATACATAGAGTATATGGTATCCCCAAAGATTTCTCTGGGAGTATTTGTTATTCAAACTGTTTTGACTGGCAAAGTAGGTCATGTTGCTCTTTCTGTTCACATAAAACTCAGAGAGAATCAGGTTTTCACTTTGAAGACTTGTGATTATTAATTTATAATTTACTCTCTGGAACTGCGCTGTTTTATTCAGATAGAAACAAGGTTGTCTTACAGAGATCTTATTTAGAAGCTTTTAAAAGAATTTCAGAGTTTATCTGCTTTCTATATTTCTCCTTGTGTCAGTGCCACCTCTTCAAATTTGATCCTAATTCAGTCAACAGGGGTGCAAACATGGATTAGAGCAGAAGAATTACAACAAAGAATCTTATTGACAAGTGTTTTTTTCTATCAATGATCTTTGACTGCCAATAATGATCCTCTGTTTATATTGTCATACACTTGTCATATTTGAAGAACAACATTTCAGCAAGGAACATGAAGTAGGATAGTATTAATTTAAAAAGGGAAAAATACCTATTTTTATGGAAATGAATTTATTTACATAAAAGCACAAGAAACAAAAGAGTAAATATTCAGAAACACGCTGTTTAGTATTATAGGTCTACACACAGAAACACAAGTTTTAAAGAAGCTATTTTTAATTAGGAGCAAGTTCTTTTGCTGCTTAATTTGAGGGACATAAACCTCTGGAGAACAGGCAGAAAGGAAAGAAATTCTCATTTTTCTGGGATTCCTTCCTTACATCAACATGTGCAGTGTATCTTCTGTCATTTCAGAAATTAAGGACCTGGTCCAGGAGGTACCGAATGATATAAAGGATGCAACTCCAATTAGAGAATAGAGTCCATGAAGTATTCTGTAAGTTTAACTACTTAAAAATTATTTTTCAAACTCTTCAAGCAATTCTTGCATGTAATTAACTGCCAACATCACTGCTAGCTGTACATTCACTGTAAAAGAAACGCATAATCCTTCTCCTGAAATGTCTGGTCTAATATGGCAGTAAACAGTTCTATTTTGAAGTCGATCTACAATGAAAGAGATACCAGTCTTTTTGTTTTCTTACTTCACCAGTTCAGGGAATGACATATATCTTGATGATAGTTCTCGTCCTTTCAGGTACCTCTGAGAAGAGATGTCACAGCAAGATTGATATGTGCAAGGCAAAAGCCAAACTAGGACAACTAACTTTTTCTCAGTTTGCAGCATTTGAGCATCAGGTTGGTATTTCAAGGTAGTCAGGTCCCCAGATTCAGAATCTAAGGGAGAGTTTTACTTCCAGTTTCTGCTGACAGAGCAGCCCAAAGGAGTGCTGACTGCAACAAACTTCTGAGCCTTAGGCGTGACTGAAGCTTAGTTGACAACATCACTTACCAATGTGCCTGATGAAACTCAGTCACAGTGGAATGTGACAACAATGCAGACTGATGGAGAAATACGAAAGGCAGCTGAGTCTCTATATTTACAAGTCACTAATCCACTCTGTGTATAATCACTTAAAAAGCCTATGGATTTGGACAAAATATTTGTTTGGGGGGGGGTTGGGGATTTTTTGACTAATCTTCCTGACTCAATAGCATTTATAAAATAGAAATTGAGTTTTATAATCAAAAATGCCAGAAGAGGAAGGGAATAAGTTTATTTTATGGTATAGAAAAAAAAATGTATTGAGCTAACTGGGTTAGCTGTTAATGACAAAGATCTCAGAAGAATTTATAACTGCATAGATGTAGCCAATAATATTCCTCATACATGTCTTCTAGTACTGACATGAAATACCTCAAAGAAAGAGCAATTAAACCTACAAGTTTTCTGAAAAATACAGACCATTTTCAAATAAATATTTTTTAAAGTGCATGATTATATGAGTTTTTAATGCAAGATGAAGTACAGTTGCATCTGGAGACCTTTAAGATATTGCAAATTTGCATAAGTTTAAAATTACTGTAGATCAATTTGTGGGTATTTTTGACACATTATATTATTCAGCTCCTGGAGTCCTGGCTGTGTGTGTTCCTTGTGAGAAATGTCTATTTGATATTCCTGTCAGAAACATTTGGTTTCTGCAAGAAGAGCCACAGAAGACTTTTGGCTTGGCTTCAGCTGTCACTGATCTTTGGCATCAAGCATCAGGGTCCTGGGGAATAGGGTGAGCAGAAGGTTAGAAGGGAATTTCTGGGGAGCTGAATCTGAACAATGTAACAATGGGAAATAGGAGGAAGTTGAACATACATACATATTTTTAATACAATTTTAAAATAAATTATATAACAATCCTTTCATATTTTAATATTGTGAGTCATAAGCTTTGGGGTATTTTTAATGTAAAGGTATGAGACATAACGAAGCTAGGGAGCTGACGTGAAAAGAGAGATACAGTTCACTGGGTGAAATGGTGGGAGTTTTATGGTAGACCAGTGCCTACTCTGACTGGAAAAAATGCAGATTTGAGGATGGAGAAATGGGAATCTGGAGCTCTTCATTCCAGGTTAGGCATATCAAGAACTGTCCTCTTCCTGCACATGTCTTTCTTGTTAGAAATGCAGTAGCTCAAAACATAGACTGAAGATTAGAGGCTAAATGAAATTCAGTAATGACAACAGTTGAATGGAGAAATCACAATCAATAGAAGAGTGTCTTGCTGACAACCCACTGGGCTGTCATAGGAGAAAAAATACCTAACAAGAAAAAAATGTTCCCTTGAGTTCTCAAAGAGAAATTGGAAACCATAACAGAAAGATTAATTCAGAAAAATCCATAAGATAAGACTGATTCACCCTCTGAAGAACATCATGTTCCTAACTGGGATCATACTTGTTGACAGTGTGACCTGCTGGAAATAAAGCAGTCCTTGAGAATAGAAAATGGGCAATCATATATGTTTTAGTTTTAGCTCACTATTGTATTCCATAATATTATTCCATAATAAGTAGTCTTCATAAGGAAGACTTCCATAATTGAAAAGCATCCTTGCACAAAGAGGGAAACAATCTAGATATAAACAGGTAGACAATATTTGTAAAATCGGGATATTTTCTTTTAAATTGCTATTAGAGAAAAAATAATTTACATGTTTAATACTTTCTACTAGCATTGAATTCAGAGGACACTATTTAAGGGATAACAAACAGAAAATGAAATTATGAGATAAGAAATCGAGATACAAAATTTCGAGGCAGACTATAGCAGCTAGACAGTTAACTTGGAATATGCAATTTTCCAGGTGCAGGGTAGAGTTACACATTTACTTAGCCAAGGCTGACTATACAGAGCAGAAAAGACCAACCCTTGCTTCAGAATGTTCCCAGTAGAAGGGAGGGCACAATGAAGTGACTAACTGGAGTATCTGGAAGGGAGTGTTTGGAAGTAGCAAAGCAGTCTTAGCTAGAAGTTGGATGTAAGTGGGCTGAATGGAAATTACTGAACATGCAGGGCAAGAGTGGGCTTTAGGAGAAGGAAGATATAAAAATAGCCTATCTTTTACTTGGTTTTCTGTGGATTCTACACATTTTCAGATAAAGTGCTACGAAGCATTTTGCTCTGAAAAGGTTGCTTTTGGTCACTTTCAGTCAACCGGTGTTCACAGTGGCAAGGGAAGAGAGGGGTGAGAGAGATTAAGAATTGCAGTTAGGTGTACAGGTGCCAGGGAGCCTCCTCCTGGGGATCTAGTCCTTGTGCACCCAGCCTGTGATGGTCAACAATAAAAGAATTGCTAAAGATCAGGGCTCTCACATCTCTGGACTGAAAGGGATTGAACTGCCTTCTTTACCCATAACTCTGAAAGAAGGTGTCTGGCGGACTGTCAACATGGGAACTATTTATGTGTTGTAATTAATAAAGGTTTTCTCTACGCCTGCTTGCAGGAGAGAAGTGGGAATGCTCTGGAAATAGAACTGGATATGTTTGGCATTGCCTTACTACAGGGAGCAGGAGTCTCCCTTCTGAAATTTCTCCTGGTATCAGATGCAAATATAATATGTCTTTGATCTCAAATATTGATAGAGGGCTATAAGACTGTAATGTTTGGTTCAATCTGTATAATTTTTTACTGTTCCGTCAGATTTTGGATCTACACATGGAACAGAAAACCCACTCTTCCCACAGAAATCATTGGCCTTCTCTTTAGAGTGTTGGTAAACTGCTTGCATTTATTTATTTATTTATTTCACTCTGTTGTTTTTAATGGATTCTGCCAGTTGCATATAGACTTTCAAATGTATAAATAATATATAAATATTATTAATATTATTTATAAACCCATATATTTATAAATAATAAATATATAAATGTATAAATAAACAGGACGATTTCTGATTCTAACAGAGTATTCCTTTGTCTGTCTTCTTTAAACTGAAGTATTTAATTTCTGTTCAATGCAGAGAAACTAAAGTTAATATTGCTTTATTGCCAGAGATAAGACAAAACAATCAGAACTGACACCTGTAACTGAATGATGTGATTGCCAAATGCAACAATCGAGCATTATTAGACCACAGGCTTCCTGATGCTGGAGACATCAACTATGGCCAAAAGCGTCTGGTACATTTGGTCAGAAGACATTGATATTCCCTCTTACACTTGGACTCCACCACTGTGACTGGTGAATTTTGTTGTTAGGGTATTCACAGTTCTTCCCTAGAGGCTGCACAGTCAGACTGTTTCTAGAGAAACCTAATCTTCACAACTACTGTTTTATAATATTAGCACATCTATCCCTTATAGAATATTTAGTAGTGGTGTCATGTAGCCTATGCCTGTTACCCTTTTAAAAAGTACTTTTAAATTATATGTGGTAACTTTCTGTGGATGGTGAGCTTCAGGCCAGTGAGCTGGATTGAGATTTCTGTTCTTATAAGCACTGATTTGTTAATCTGGATAGTGGTAAAGTTTATTATTGCATGACTAAGGATAAATGAATTGTGAAACTAAATATATTAATTTTAATACCATGAAGTGCTTATAATACAACTAACCCGCCTCATTATGATTGAAGTATATAGATGGAA
This sequence comes from Poliocrania exsul, assembly GCA_035041345.1. Classification (NCBI taxonomy): domain Eukaryota; kingdom Metazoa; phylum Chordata; class Aves; order Passeriformes; family Thamnophilidae; genus Poliocrania; species Poliocrania exsul. The sequence goes on from JAWWLZ010000118.1 coordinate 67,226,849, forward strand.
AACTTTTGGCAAAAACAAATTTTATTTCATACAGCTTGATCTCCACAATCTATTTTCGTAGTCAAGTATGTATCACTGACCAAACAAATAGTCATTAAAAGTCCTATCTTTGTGCTTGATTTTAAATGTACATATATACAAAATAAATTCAGACGCAAAATTTCAGCATATTTTTAAATTTGGAGACTGAGAACAGTCCTGTTGACTTCCAGAGACCAAAACAGAGCATATGCTTCAATCCTTGCACCTTCTTCTACCTTCTTCTGAATACTCTAGCAATAGATTCTCAGATAGAATTCCATATTAAAGCACTGAACTCTCAGATGAGTCAGCTATTTCAGCTCGGCATCTTTTATTCCATGCCTTGTCTACGCAAGAAGGAACTTTGACAAGAAATAAAAAGATTAATTAGGAAAAGAAAGCTTCTAAGACTTTCTAGTAACAAGACTATCTCAAATGAAATATGCTATCCAGAGAGTTTGCATGATGCAAGAATGAAATTATTTTATATTACAGGGGAGAAGAATAATTCAGTACAGCAGCTAGGCAAAGAAGAATGCCATAAAAAGGAGTAATTGCAGGTTGTGAATTTAATGTAATCTGATAATTACATAAAAATGCAGTTATTGTTAAGGTTGGACACAAACTAAGCAAAAGAAAAGTCTGAGATCTTGGACGCCTAATTTGGTTTTGCATCATGGGCTCAGTGCTATGGGAAGGTTGGGTTTACAAGGTCATCAGGTCAGTGGCTTCACTGATGTGAGAGCAGTCAAAGGGACTGGGGGAGCAGATCAGGTCGGCATCACTGACTGGGGCCACTCAAGAGTCTGGACCGTGAGACAAGTCCATAGTTCCATGGCAGGCCTCAGGTCAGACTGGGGAGGTTGCATCATTTAGCTCAGGGTCCCCATCAAGGGTCTGTGGTCAGGCACCAGGGTGTCTGCAGTGCAGCTCAGACAAGGAGCCTGGGTTAGGGCTGTGGTTGCATCCCAGCCCCTGAGTGATGGAGGAGCCCAGGAGCCCAGCTCTGTTCCAGTGGTTAGATCTTGCAGTGACACAACAGCAGAGCAGTATGTGGGTGTGGGTATCCCTTCCTTGGGGAAGAAAGCAGCAACCTCTTAGAGTGTTTTGGGCTCTGGGTTAAATGGCCTTGCACAGCAAAGCAGATTCAGTATTTAATGAAAAAAAAAATCTCTGTGGAGTTTGTTTCATGTGTAAAGTCTTGATGTCACACAATTTTCTAACTTTTTATTTTATGACTATTATTTTGTTTATCTTGTATTGAACTGGTCCAGTTATCAATTTCTTTTACATGAAATTGTATTTACTGTAAAACAAATTTATTTTAGATCAATAACTGATGTTGGTATTTTAATACATTGAATGTAGTCTAATGTTTGCATTAAATACTTGTGAAAACTTTCTCAATTTGTCTATGGAACCCAGTAGCAAAGAAGAAACTTCAGATTAGTCCTTACCCAGTTAGGTCCAGTGAGCCTTTTAAAACCATTGTCACAAGAGCTGGTTTCTGATTGACCCACCACTTCAACCAAATATATCTTCAAAATTTCCCTGGAAGAGAAAAAACAAAGCAATGGAAGAACTTAATTGACACCATGTCTTCCTTTTTTTCAGTTCTTCATCTCTCTCTAGGAATAGAGGTACATGCCACACTAATCCTGATCAACTAGGAAGGGGAATAGGATATGGCTGTTGGTGCTGCTTTTGTGAATGCTGAGTCCTGGATGAGGGAAGGAAACAAAAATTCATCAGTTTTCTTCCAGTGCTATGATAAACTAACATTTTCCATTTAGTAAATTGCTTTATTCACAAGCAGTCAAAGTGGAATTTGGAATTTTTGTGAACAGGAAGCTTTTTGTTCTACATTCTTCTCATTGCTAAAAGCATACTGCTTATTTTCCAATTTCACAACAGAAGACAGTATATCCATTAGGTAGGTTGGAACTTAAATGTAGGAAAACAATCTAATTCCTTGCCATGGGAATTTCAAATTCCATGAGCATATTTTCTTCAGTTTAAGTCAAGTTTAATCACAAATTCAATACCGTAGCTGGCCATTCAGTAATGTAGCTTGCCTACTGTGTAATGATTTTCAGTTCAATCCCACTGACTTATATCCATAGTGATATTCTTTAATTCCATATTAAAACAAACAAACAAACAAAAATCCTTGGATTTATTTGCATAATAGTGGAACTATACCATATTCAAACTTGATTTTCAAAGAACTGCTACGCAACTATACACATACAACACTTGTCCTTCTGGTGACCCTTTCTTTTCATGACTGCAGTTTTGACAGGTGCTTTTGCTTCAGGCCACTCAGAGGCTTTACACTATTAACTGTGGTGACATTTTTCTCTCTTGAATTGTTCCAGGAAGAAAGGGTGATGAGAAAGTTCGACTTTCCTTTTGTTTTACTGTGTGTCTTAAGGGCTTAATGTTAGTGCCGTGGTGACAACCAAAAAATTAACATTCACCCCTAATTTCTTCAGAGGGATATGTATCATGGCACAGACATTTCAATGGGTTATGAGAAATGTGAAAATGTGTGTGTCAACATATGTGGAAATCACCAGTAGTAAACATTCACCAACTGTGGAATGGAGTCACTGTTAGAATTAAGATCCTAATCTAGATCTATAGCTCACAGAAATTAGCTACCTTCTTTTTATCAGTTCCAAGGAACTCAGAATCAGTTTTTTAGGCTATGATTGAAGAAACTTAGAGGGCTTAGGTCACAATCTCACTGCAACCTCCGGATCATTTGGAAAAGAAGCCTTAAAAAACATTGTCCATTTATTTAATCAGACATGACACTTGCTTTAGTGGCTTAGGCAGCATTTAATGGAATACTTTATTACATACAGAATTTTACCTTTTCTTATTTTCTTTTCTGATTTATTACCTCCTCTCCCCTCCCCTCCCCCCCCCCCTTTTTTTTTTTCCCCAGTTGTTTTTTTTTTATTTGGGCAATTTCTTATTCTGCACAGGTTAACAGCACTGGAATGACTATAAATCAAAATGTTTGTCTCTGACACATCAAATATGTCATAAAACTTTTGATAGTTGTTGGAAGGTGAAAAAGCAATTGCCTATTGAAAGCTTGATATACTCTGGAGTTCAGAATCTAAAATTAATTTTTTTTTATGCTAATGAATTGAGACAGGCTTCACTCACATGAATAAATGAATTCCTTAGTTAAAAAAGCCTGTAAAACAAAACAAACCTGAAGCATTCTTTTTCAAGTTACATACAAATGTAAATCTACATACATGGAATTTATTAATATTTCCTGGCCTGATGTTATGGGGTTAAATCTTATTTTACGTGTACTTTTATTCTGATTAATGTCTCAAAAGCATGAGTCATTTCTCTATTTAACACTTTTTTTCTTTGAATGAACACTTCTTTTTCTTCTTCTGTGTGTATACATGTGTCTTTGTATATTTATATATATAGCTATAGAAATATATGCATATATCCATTTTGTCTTATTTCTATTATTATTTTTCATCCTACTGAGACTGCTGGTGCTGAATGATTTTGTATTTTTATGCTAGAACTATTCTGGCACTAAAAATAAGTTGAAACTTCTCTATAGAAATTAGATACTGTGTGGAGAGGGTGCCTAGTTCAATGTTTATCTCATTAATCTGGCTCAAAGGAGATCTAGATATGATTCTTTGCTCCAGCACAGATATCTTATTTGACCCTTGGCAAATTGCTATGCCTCTGTATCTTCATTCTTCAAGCTGCCAAATGACTCTCTCTTGAGAGGGGGCAGGGTAGGTAGAGAATAGGAGAAAGGTGGAAAGTTTTTGAGGATAAACATCGAAATATGACAACAATGGGATGATGCAAGACCCTCATCACCCCTGCTCAAAAAAAAAAAAAATCCAACGCCCCCAAAACACACCAAACTAAACAAAGACATAAAAAAAGAAAAGAAGAGAATAATCTATGTGAAATCATCGAGGCTGCTATTTTTGCAGGCCAATATTCCACTGTTGTCTGCTTTAGAATGTTAGTGTTGCTAGTGTAACTGAATAAAATTCCATCACTTCATTCATGTGGGAATATTGTATCAGTGAAGGGAGTATAAAAGAACAAATATTAATTCTTAGTCTGTTTTGGATACCATAACTTCATGACTTGAAGGTAAACCTTGTTAAAAATTTTGGCTTTATCCTCCCGATGCTTTCCTGATATTTGATTTGAGTGGGATGTCCTGTACTGCTATGAATCACTCATCATTTATGTGTTAAACTGGTATGTTTGTAAATACTGAACAAACCTCCTACTGGAAATATTGAACAAGCTTCCTACTGGAAATCACAGTGGGTCAGTAGTCCTGTTAAGCAGCCCTAAGGACAGAAAAAGCATGTTGCATTATAGGTCACTGACAGGAGGTTTATCACCATATTAAATTTATTTTCTATACTTTTTATAAAGACTCTTTTGAGAAGCAATCTTCATCTATCAAAACCTACTAAAAGGCAGGGAATGGTGTTTTAAATGAGTTTTTCTGTGACAATGAAGGTAGTTATTTCAAGCTCATATCATGCTAGATTGAAGCAGTATCTCAGTATGTATATGTGTGACCCACTATACCTTTCTTTATGTATTTCGGGTAATGCTTTCCTCTGTACCAAACAAAACTTTATCAGTATTAGGAATTGATGATCAGAATGCTTCCGAAATATCTCAGAGAATGTAGCCAGCCACCTACTGTGACAGAAAAATATTTTATTTGAACCATTATTTTTAAAAATCTATACCCAAAGAAAAGTCCTCAAATCTGTACTTAAGCACTTAAACAAATAAGGTCTTGTTTACTGACACTAATAACCTATTCTATGCATCAGAGTTGTGCTGTTCACTCATGTATTAAAGTGATAGACAAAATCAAGGCAGAGAAGAAATCTATGATGACAAAGATCTTTGAAATTTTTCTGTCTGATGTTTTATGTTTCTGTTTTTAGTTTCTGGATGTCATCTATGTATCTAATAGATATTTTTTTCCTTTTCATCCTGAGAATTCTTTTCAAAATAATTTATTTTCATAAAAACATATGAAGAAGGAAATGTGTTTCCATTCTATTCTAATACCTGAAATTTATTTTAAAAAATGAACTCCTTTCATATAAAGCTACTATTTTACATGAAGATCCTATATTAGAAATGCAATGACAGAACTGTCATTTACAGCAAGTAGGAAAAAAGAATGTTGTAACTTAAATAGATCTCAAATCAAAGATCAATGACTTAAGAAGGAAATCATTTAACTTACCTGTGTCACCCTTGTCTTTCTCATTGGAAGAACTGGCTTTAACTTGATGAAATCATAAAATTGGTAGGTTAATAGCAAGAAAACTGGCATAACATATAACATAACAAAAGGTAAAAATGATTAAGTCACTAGGCTCTTGGATATTAAAGAGATTAATAGGCCTTTTAATGGCTGTGTGAATTAATTTGCATGAATGATACCTGGAATCTGGAGAAGAATGAAAAGCTCTTAATGCCAACATAAATGATCTGTATTCTCTTAAATGATCATACATTGAAAAACAAAAGGGAAAATTCTTTGATGCAAATGTCACCTTTACTGAAATTCCCAAGTTCATAGAAAGTCTAATTAAGGTGCTAGCCAAGACAGCCCTGCTAATGATTTTCTAAAAGGTCTCATCATTCTTTGAGCGATCACAGGATGATTAAGCAAGGTTGTTTTAGAACAAATAGTCATTCTACAGTTTTTGCACTTGATTCTGGTGCCACTATGATTGCTAATTATAAAAACTGTTGCATATTATTTGCAATCTTGAAACATGTAAGAGTTTCAACATCATAGCACTTAGTTTTTCCAAGATTATCTAGATATGTAATTCGGTTTGTGCTCAAAGCTCACCCCATGTTTTTGTCATGGTAAGGCACCTACTTAATCAATTCATTCACAGAGAGGGTTGACCCCTCCAGAGTTTCAAGAATCTCTTAGTATTTTCAGTCATCTAATAAGATGTTATGATAATATTGAGATCCACAGGAGGTTTTATTTGTTGTCTTCACTTGTCATAAGGAGAGAGATGGCTTGAAGGCTGTCACCTGAATACAAAGGTGTCTCTCCCTGCATCCCCTCTTTTTTGAGAAGAGGTTCATACCTCTGAGTCACTGTACAGATTCTACTTAGGATGTGCAACATGGACTACACCTGAGCAGTAAGAGAATGGGAAATAATCTACACATGCAAAGTAATTCACCATTGCATACATGCTGGCATGCATAGGTAAATTGTATAGAACTGATCAGAAAACTCCAAAGCAGTGGGGGGACAAAATTGAGGGGGTGGGGGTGGGGGGGGCGGAAATCACAAATAAATTATTTCCTTGCAGTAGCATTTTCCTTTGGGTTTGCCTCTGGCAAATTGTTTTCATCTGCAGACATAAATCAGAGACAGGTAAACTACAATGTGGCTTTACTTTCCCTTTCCACTTTCTTGAACACAGGCAACGGGGTGAAAGACTAATTCTGCACAGCATTAGAACAGTGCCAGAAAGAATCTCTGTGATATGAGCAGACCTCTTGTGTATAGTGGCATCTTTGCCATTGCTCTTTCCTATAAGTTCCACAGGTGAGAATAGCAGCCCTGAATCTGGAAATAGTGAACAGGATCATGGCAGCACTAAATTCACCTTCAGAGTTTCTTAAACTGTTGAGCATCTCTAAGCTTGGCTAAACTTTACTGAGGCATTTAGAGTATCAAAAAATGTCTTAAAACCTGTTATAAAGTTTAAGAATATAACCCCAAAACTGGATTTTGCAAGTTTTCTGAAATGATTATACCGCAAATTTTCAAAAAAAATTATTATAAGAGAACCAGCTTACAACCTTGTCTCACAGAAGGACTTAGAAGTTGGTATCCTTGAATATAGGTCTTGAGTTGGCACATAGTTTCCTAGGGTCATGGTTTAGGAGTGTTACTCCCCAGTTTAGTGTTCCCACAGAGAATTTCCAAACCATCTGCCCTTGCTTGGTCCCCTCTCTCCTCTCTCTCCACCCCTTCAGCAGGCTGAAGAGGAGAATTGAAGGCACAGAAGGTGAAAATCATGGCTTGAGATAAGTACAATTTACTGGAAACAGCAACGAGATAAGAAAGCAACAATATTTATAACAAAGTGTACAAGATAGGCAAATGATTCACGCGTGATTGCTCGGGAACTGGCATTACCTGACTCCTCCCTCCACTACTTTTTCTTGACTGAAAGGAACCCTTTCTACCTGGGAGAAACTCCCTTCCCTCAGCCCTGGGCAATGACTTGACGTGGTACAGAATAACCTCTGGGTCCTGGCCATTCCCTCTCCTGGCTACTGCAAAAACTAACCCTGTCTTGGCTGGAATTGAGACAGTTGGGAAGGATTTGGAGAGTTAAATGAAAGTCACTGCAGTCAACACTCTCAATAGAGGAGACACTACTTGGCTTAAGAGTAAAGGGGTTGGAGAGACGAAGTTCATGATTTAGAAGGAAGAGTCATCTCACCTAATGATAGATGTTTCAAAGACAGGCAACTAGTCAGGTTTCTCAGACTGCAATCTATAGAGAAAGAAAACAAGTTCCACAGGCAGGTTTGTCTCAATTTGAATTTAATGTTCAGATTCTTCAAAATGGCACTCAGTCTCAGAATTCCCTCTGAATCTTCAGCTTGATATGGATTCCAGAGTGAGATATTTTACTGATTTTATTATTCCCTATGTTTCAGTGGGATAAAAATTTTAGAAAGACTTGAAAGGAATCTCACTAGTGTCAACAGAAGAAGTCAAATTATACATGCCCAGGTGTAATATTATACAAGACAAAATCAAAATTCTTTAATGAAGCAAAATTGTTACTGAGGTATTATGGCAGAGAATAGTTTGAAATGGGACTGACTCAAAAGTCAAAAGATGTCAGAAGTTAATTCATTAACAGTATTACTATTCAGATAGGTATGAGGTATGACTACACTATCTTTTTTCCTTTTCCTCTGAATTTTAAAGCGGGATCAGATTTCCAGCACACATCTTTGCGAAGATATAAAATATGTCCATAAATTTTGAGAACTATAGGATAAAATTGCAATAGGCACTACAAACTTTTACAACCACAAATATGGTTTGAAATAAAAGGTTTAGTTATAGTAAACATTCTCTGCCTAAGTAAAGATCTGGCACAGGTAGTCGTAATGAAAACACTTTAATTTTTCATATTTCAGTGATTTTGAATCAATACAAATTGATGGGGAAAGCATTTTTATGTTTTCTATCACCATTGCTATCATAAATGTTGGGTTTTTTACAAGTCTTTATTTGGAAGTTTGTGTTTTGGGCTGTTTTCTGTCTAATCCCAAGTACAATAAAAGAATTACTTGGTTTATCTCATTTTTTACAATAGGACCTCTTAAATCCTATTCTTTTAAAGTCAAGTTTTTACTGCTGTGGCTGACATATCTCTTAACCAAATGATCTTATTAGCTTTTTTCTTTTTACGATTACAGTTATCAGGGTAAAAAAAGCATACTTCTAATTTTTTGGTAGAAAACATTGAACACATTTAAACTGAATATTTAAAATTCTGCTGAAAATGAACATGAAAAACCCCCCCAAACCATTGCAACTTTGAACAGATTTGAATGACACTTAATGGAAAATGCAGCTCAGTGACTTGTGTTGCCCTTCTATTTTCTGGTCAGACTTTCCATATAGACTTGTTAATCACTGCTTCTTTCTGTTGAAGAAAGAAGCCAAGACCAGAGAATCTTACTGAGCAAGAACAATCTTAATCTCAATCCCCAGAAAATCTGGTGGCAGCATTTATAAAGAAAAACTTGACATTTAGGTTAAAATAATATTATAATATTGCAGTCTATTTTGGACTTAAAAGCATTTCATTCACTGCAGAATTATGCCAGATATTCAGTGTTAATAATATTTTTGTCTTATGAAATATTACCAGCTCTCAGGCAGATTTCATGTGAATGTGTTTTCAACTTTGTTGCCAGTATATACCTGCTGGAGACCTGGAAATTCATTTTTTCAAGCTCAGCTTTATAATTGAAATGGTCGTGAAAATCATCAAAACTAGAACATGTCTTTTTCCAATGACATGGTCCCCCCACTTATTTTATGAATGCTTATCAAACACTCAATTTTTTTCCAGTAGACAGATGACAATATTAACTTTTTTCATAAGATGTATAAATTTATGAATATAAAAATTAAACCAATGAGTTTAATTATAAAGAGGACTGTTGCAGATGAATAATTATACTCCTCTGTGTTACCTCCATGCTTGGTGTTAAATTCAAGCATCTCTGATTCTGACTAGATGTAGGTATATGTCTCAAAATTCCCTAATTTACTTAGTGGCCTTCCCTTAGGATACTTTTCTAGGTCATAAGACTGAGAAAATTGGCATTTTACCATTCTCTGCCCATCTTTTATTTTATTAGACTGCATTCTAACAGCAGATGCATTAATGGAATTCAAATATAGTCGATACATAGATTGAGCTTACAGACTCATAAAAGGCACTTTTACAGTACGCTGATCTCTGACCCAGTGTTATAGAAAGGTCAGGCAAACTGGATAGCTTTTATGGAGCTCATTATTTAATCTTAATATTAAAGAGAACCTAGCATAGAAGACGCTAATCAAGATTTGTAATTAAATGAGAACATCATTCCTAATCTGATTATAATTGCAGGGTTTTATAGCCCTTTTCCAGAAATCAGCCTCTTATAGAAGTAATGCCAGAGGTTTTATACCAAGTATGTCTTAAACTGTTTGCAGTTTAAGATATTATATGATATCTAATGCATTATATGATTTTTTAATCTACAGTAATTTTTTATAAAATGTTGCCCCATTGAAAAAATGCTCAGTACTTCCCAAATCATGGTTTACATCAGTAAGAAAAAGAATAAAATAGGTCAAAATACTAATTGAATTAAATTATAAATAGCTTATAGACTTTATCCTCCTGCCACATGTGATTTTAACTAAAAAATGCAGTATGTAACTGTCCTCACTCTGCTTATATACCTGAAGTCTCCTTTAATACACCTTCACAATATTCCAAGCCAACTTTATGTGAAAGGAGTTCAACTGTCATATTAGCTCAAATATAAGTCACTCTCTACAGTACAATGGTCCTGAATCCAATTAATCTAAATGCTCTTTTTAGCAAACTAGATCATAATAGGTCCCTTGGTACCATTAATATCTAACTTTCCCAAGATCATGATACCTCAAATATATTTGGTTCGTGGATTATACACCCATTAGGCTGAAACATTTCTACTAATATATTGTGGTCATATATTTATCATAATTCCACCAAGCAGAATATGGTTTAGAGTTCATATCAAATAAGACTGTTTTACAAAATAGAAAAAAAACCCTTGCAAATCAGTCGAAATGAGCTAATGATATAACAAAAGCTGTAATAGTTCCAGATTTTTTTTTAAATCAAGAGTGGCAGCTTAGAGTGGCAGGATCCTCAAGAGTGGCAGCTTGGAGTATTTTTCTGGCATGATGCAGTTAAGTAAGCATTTCCCCTTCTTCATTCCTTTGTGTCCCTGCTTGTTTTTTCTTTCCTGCTTTGGTGGTTCTGGATGGTTGTCAGGTAAAGTTACAATTCTCAAAAGTAATCTGTCAACTTCTCTTATTTTTGCTCCACTTCAACCATGTATTCTTTTCCTAAAAGTTGTACAAATACATAACTCTAAATCCACATATATAATGTAGATTCCAAGAGAAACATGTAGAGACTGAAAGTCTAAAATTTGTACATCTCATCAGTACTGTAAATGGTCCTATACTGTCTAAATATCACAATATTTAAAATTACTAGCATATTCCCTGGATTATGAAAATGGCATTTGCAGATGTGTTTTCTGCATCAAGAAAACAAAAATATTTAAATTGTTTTATTTTGTGAAATTAGTCTCATCCCACAGAATTACAGAATAATTCAGGTTGAAAGGGTTAAAGGGTTCTAGTTCTGTCCCTGCTCAGGTTGGATTAGCTAGACAAGATTGCCCATGATTGTGTCCAGTTGGGTTTTGAATATCTCTGTGGAGAGAGAATCCACAACCTCTGGGAAAATGATTCCGGTGTTTGACCACCCTCACAGTAAAATAGTGCTTTCTTGTGTGCAGATAGATTCTGTGCCAAATTCCTCTTGTGCTGTCAACAGACACTACAGAGAGTAGTCTGGCTCCTCTTCTTCCTTCCCTCCCAGCAAGTGTTTATCTAGATTGATAAGATCCCCTCTGAATCTCCACATTTCTGGGTTGATCAGTCCCAGCTCTCTCAGCCTCTCCTCCAAGATGTTCCTGACCCTTAATGATCTTGTGGCTTTTTGCTGGACTCCCTTCAGTATGTCCATGTCTTTCTTGTACAGGGAAGTCCAGAACTGGACCCAGCACTCCATGTATGGACCCACTAGTGCTTAACAGAAGTGAAGGACCACCTTCCCTTGACCTGCTGGCAAGAAATAACACTCTTCCCAATTGTTATGCCCTGTCTAGAAGCCTCAAGTTTTTCTCGGCTTTTCACTTTAATTTAGACCTTCAATAGTCTCAAACAAAACTTTTGCAGAGTCTTAGTTCTGTGATACTCTGATTTCACACCCGAAGAAGAAGCTACAACATTTTTCTATAAGAGAATTTCTTTTAATTTAGTGAGAAAATGGGTGTTTTGGCAAAAAGGGTGTACAGGAGTAACATAAAACCAAGGAACAGATTTCACAAAAGATTTACACTTAATAGCAGACTACTAGGAACAAAAGGACTTCCCTGCATCCCTCTAAACAGCATTTTGAGCTCTACTTCTATGCTGTTCCAAGGGTTTTGTAAGCCAGCAGGCATCACTGTGGAGTAGGGAACCTTTGCTGCACTCAGCAAATGCCAATCCATAACAGAAGTGAAACCACAACTTAAGCAAAATACCACTCAATCCGTTTTAACTTACCCACAATAGGAAGAGTAAAGTAAGAGAAGAGATATTAAAAGAAGAAAGAATAAAGACAGAACAAGAGAAGAGAAAAATATAGTTACCTCCAAGAAGCCACACATTGGCAACTTCCATCAGAGCAGGCAAGGGCAAAATAGAGCCCTGTGTGTGCCTCTTTTATCTACTGCAGCCACTTCCTCTAGGCAGGACATTCGGGTCATTGACCACTCAGTGTCCTCCCAGCCAAAGTGATGGGTGCCATAGCTAATTGGAGGCTCTGGGAGGCATGGCTTGGGCAGGCTACCCACAGGCCTTCCTTGACTAACAGTCTAGCCACAGGCTCCACTGCCCTGCGCACTCTATGGGCTCAGCGATTTTGGCTGCAAGCTCTTCCATGTGCGTCCTGTGGGCCGACCTGGGTTTGTGCCCGCAGGCCTGGCCCTTCACCTGCCCCCCTGAGACAAGACGGTTGATTTGACCCATCAGTCAAACAACCCGGAGAGATACAAATCCGGACTCTAACACCACTACAACCCAGGCTTTGATGATGAACTGAAAATTCTTTCCCTGGCCAGACCCCACTCTGAGAACTTCTTGCTAGGTTTCTTTAGTGTAGGCTTAGCCTTGCCATGTGGTTTCAAGCATCCAGGTTTCTTCTTGTAGGCAGAGCAATCAGAGTGGGGCAGGACGCAGAAAGAGGAGGCAGAAAAGTTGGTGATCGTGCCCAAGGGATCATGCCCTGTGTCTTTTGGCGCAGTAATAATTACCACTCTCAAGGGTCCAATGCCAAAGCTGTCAGAGGAGACTGTATCATGATCAGAGCTCTGCCCAGACTAAGAAAAAGAGGAGAGGCCTGGGGCAGGTGGCTCTGCTGAGCTCTGTTGGCTACTCCCCATCCCAGAACTCACAAGTCATCCTGAGGATGAGAAACAAGTTCCTGTAAGAATGCATGGAAGGTGAGAGCACCTGATTCATTAAGGTTATCTAGTGAAGGAAAACTAATTAAAGGGGGAAATAAGTAAAGAGACAAATGATAAAACTGTACAATAACAAAAAGCTGGTAGGCAAGTGTTAACAGAGGCAATGCTGCAGATCAAGTTTCCAGACACTAGCTGATGGACCTTTAAGAAGCTTCAGGCACAGCTTTGGAGACTGCCAGGCTGAACTTAACAACAGCAAATTTCCCTTTCATAAAAGGGAAAGGAGAGTGACCAGAACATTTGGAGTATTTATGAGTGTCTGTTGGAGGAAGCACTTGCAGAGAGCACTGAGCTGGTTCAGCTGGTGAGCTGGGGACCTGTCAGGCTGATAAGAGGGGCTGGCAACAGGGCAAGGGTGCCAGGTGGGCAGTGCAGTCTGTCAATAGTGCCTGTGAACCTGGGGAGTGCTACGCGTGTGCCTGTGCTAGTGACATTCAGTCTCTGACAGCTGAAGAGGAGGAGAGGAGATTTGGCTGGCTGTGCTCTTGTTTTTTGTGTGAGCCTTGTACCTGCATGCTGTTGGAGACAGAACCTTGCCTAGGTCTAGCAATCTTTGTCAGCACCCTCTGCACGTGTCTGTGTGTCCCTGAGACAAGTGCTCAGCTTTGCTGCTTGCTCGTTGAACCTCCCACCAGCAGTCTGCAGCTGCTTCATAGGGAAAGAGCATGGAGGTGAATTGCAAGGTTTCAATCTAAATCTAATTAGATTTGCAATGTGGAAGAGAATATCTTCTAAGGGAAATAAAGTAGCTGCCATTATTTAAAGTGTTACTAGTTACTAAAAATAAATATATATTGAATACATGTCTTTGATATAATTTTGTTTGTTTGGGTTTTTGTTTGTGTGGTTGGTTTTTTTGTTTGTGTTATTTGTTTTTTTCTCCAGACCATTCTTACCCTTTCCCTTTGTCCCATTATCATGGTCTTAGGTTTTTTCAAGTGACATTTACACCAACACATCTCCAGGCCATAAACTAGGTCTACTTCATATGTTCGCATATGAAGTCCTAAGTGCACTTCTTAACTGCTGTCTGAAAACAAATAAATAAGATTTCATATACAAAAATAGATTTAAGTAGATTTATTTTAAAATGCATGTAACATTTTAAAAAACTATATTCTAATTCTATATTACAATTATACAATTTCACTGTTTACTTTTGTGTATTTTCTAGCTTCAAGGCATTTGAGCCAATCTGTCACAGAAATATCCTTTATAGTTTGGTGAGAATCCCTCCAAGACTTAACAGGTCTTTAAGACCTCACCCATAAGAAACACAAATAGTTTCCATAGTCCCTAAAAAAGGTCCATAGGTTAGTTGTGAGAAGCTTAGTTGTCAGAATAACTAAAAGTAACCAAGACTGGACTACCCACACACAGACCTGATCTCAGTATGGGACAGTGACAATGGCAAGCCTCTCCTTTTCAAATCCTTGTATGACAGTTTACATATGAATCCTTTAGCCTTAGGGAATTTCCTTTACTTCAGAGCAGCTAAAAATCCTTAGTCTTTACTGCTCTATTTACTTACAAAAAATATTTCAGCACTAAAATTGTTTGTTGTATTGTTTGTTAGTCTTTGGAGAGAGAAAGTGAGCAAGAGTGTCAAGATTAAGAAATAAATCTCTATTGTAATATTCATGAAGTTGACCATTTCTTTTTGTAAGACCAGTGGGGAGACCACAATGACTTATGGTTTTAGCAATTTGGATATAGCATTTATTAAAAGCTGTGTTTAAAGTTCTCTGTGGGACAGCCACTCCTACTGTCTGTTTTTATGATTAGGATTTGCATTTATAAGGATTTTACCACATGAAAGGAGTTTCACTTGATTGAACAGTTAATTGTTGTGGAAGCATAGATGCACTTTTCAGCTGATAAAGGACCACCAACCAACTTTCCATATTATCTGCCTTCTCAATTTACCTTTCCTGTGTTCTCAAATGTAAATGAGCAGTACTGATCTGGAAAATAACATGGCATTTTAAAATAAAAACTACTGCAAGAGTTTTGATTTTGGATTAAATAGTTAATGAAAGATATAAAGTGCATACCATATATATATATATATATATATATATATATTTTATTTGCCTTCTCTTTGCAACACAGTTCTGTTTCATGTTCCAATGCTCTAGTCTCTTTTATTTGTAAAGTTTGAAATAAGGTGTCTTTCCCATTCATATACACTGTTAGACATTTTGGATCTATTTTTATTTCACAAGTAAAACTCTTACTGAGCTCTGCACAGGGGGAAACAACTGCCTGGACTATGAAGGTGAAACTCAACTCCAGATTTTTGCTTTCTTGCTCCAGTGTTTAATTTATTATTCTCTTTTTATTATCAAATACTAATTTGTAAATTTTAAACCACTGTGGAAACTGTACAGTGAGCTTTGTTCAGGTAGTTCTCCGTTTTTAAATTTAACAGTTAATATTAACTGCGTTACTAGACTGTGGCACAGAAAATGACTAAATCAGTAAGTGGGGTGCTGCAATACAAAATGATCTGAAGGTGAAACCAATGCTGTTGAGAACCTGACATCCACAGTACTTGGGAGCTTTACTGCAGATTTTCTCTAATCCAAGGCTTTGCAGTAAGTGTCCATTATTCACTGTGCTCCTGAGTCACCTTTCTGGTCACTTTCATCAAAAAAGTAAATAAATTTACAAACAGATGATTTAAAATATGCCTCAAAACTCAACCCCTAATCCACTAGCTTGATGTAAATTATTTTTTTCTATATTTATTAGAAAAACCTGTACTATTATGAAGTCTGAAATGCATTTTGTACAAAATACTCTAAAATTTATGAGACCAGATTCTTGGTCCATGTTTTTGCTCTCATTGTTTCACTGAAATGTCTTGAATGATCATCTAAGAAATACCACTTTCACCTCTCTGCCATCCATTCTTACTCTTCCAAGGACAGTTAAAAAAGGTAAATAAAAAATTGGAGAAAATAAAAAACTGACTTGTAAGAATGATTGCCTATATATTATGATGGACTAATGTATATGAACTATACCACAGGAAACTATGTCCTAGCTATATTGATGAGGATACCTCCAAAACTGGGGTCTGTCATCCACCACACTTATCCCACAATAAGATGCAATTGGAAACCCTTCACAGAATCAATGTAGAAAGGAAGAGCAGTTGTGTAAAGCAATTTAGAAAAAAAAAGTGTCTGTTCTTGACCTTCATTTAGCAAGAAAGGGACTGTGTCACAGCAGCAATTTAGTACAGAAAAGGAGTATTAGTTTCTTGCAGAAACTAACACAGATCACTGCAGAACATAATTCTAAATGAGAAAACATGTAACAGGACAAAATTATTCAATATTAGATGGAAATTGCTGCATGACTTGCAGCAAGGGAGAGAGAGTTAAGTTAATGGAGAATTTCAAAAAGTAAGAGCTTGTGAGACTACTCTCTTAAAAGAAAGGATGCTCCTGGATGGGCTGCTTAAGAACATTCAGTAGGATTTCCATACTTTCTAAGAGGACAGAGTAATTTTCTCTCTGGGATTTGAGTAAGGTTTTATATCTATGCTTCTACTAGTTCAAAAGAAAGTTACCTGTAGGGCTTTCTTGTTTTGTCTTGGGGGAAAAAAAAGGAATTAATAAAAAGTTTAAAGGATTTCTTCACCCACTTTTTGTTCTAGGCATAAATCAATTGTGTTGCAACTTCTATTCCTTCAACTAGTGGGAACAAATGAAAGAAAAATGGATAAAGTGAATAAAAGTGGATAAAGAGAATAAAACTTGGTGCCAGGCAAAATGACTGTGTTTTCCTCCAAAGAATCTATCAGATCCCGGCTAGAGGATGAATATCAGTCAATCAAATGCTTTCCAAGCAGTATTTAGCTCACATAATCATACACCTTTTTTGTTGCTCTACAAGATTTGTAGCTTTTAGTCACATCTCTATAAGCTGCATACATGAAATGTGTAATCAAGGTAAGTTTGATGATTAACCAGAGTATGAAGGTTGCCAGAATGGTTTATTATCAGGGTAGTCCCCTGAAATATCAGTGATGTGAAATTGTTTACTCCTTTGATTTACAATGTTCAGAAAAGAAACATTTTTCCTGTTGCTTTTTCATGTTTAGAAAAGAAATATTTTCCAGCTCTTAAGGAACAGCTCTGTTAATGTTACTTGCAGACAGGTGCTTCACCCTTTTCTCTTGCCATCAGGCATTCTGGGCCGTTATGTGGAAAGAAGCTAAGTTTCAGCAGTTTTATAATTTTCTCAAGATAGAGGGGAAATTGTTCACCCTAGGCCCACTCCCCTGATAGAGCTGCAGAGGCTGAAAACTCTAAATAGCCTCATAGATGGGCTGAGCAAGAAGTTGTTTTAAAAGATGCATAGAGCATGCTCTTACAGAGTTTTGGCCTATGGCAAGGTTTATGGATGAGGTGACAAACAGATAAAGACAAAACTGAAGTTTGGCAGCCCCTCCAGAATCCAGGTGTGTAACAGTGGCTGTTGGGAGAACTGTTCCTGAAGACATCTGGAGCACAAGTGTTTCTAGGCAATGAAACCCTTGCACAGGGAAGGGCAGATACTAAATTGTTTTGACTGTGCAATGAAATGTCACCTAGGGCATCACTCAGCTCACTTACCTCTTATCACAGACTAATCATACCCTTTTTTCATAAGTAGCATCTGCAGTGGCCTCTAATTTGATTTGGAGTTGCATTACTTCAATGTTGGTAAATTTGGAAAATGTCTTGCCCAGGTTTGATTGCTCAGCTTCTTCATAAGACTGTGTTTCAGAAACCAATATGCTTCTTTAGAGCACTTTGAAAAAAGCTGTTGTCTGAGAATGACTAGTAATAAAAGTGCAGTGGATATAAAAAGGCACTATAAATCATAGGTGTGCAAATAATAAACTACTATACTGAACAATCAGCTCCCTAAGAACTTAATATTTCCAGTTTACACTGTGATAATAAAATCACTAAAATATGAAGTCCTTGAAATATGAGGTTTTGTTTTCTTTCTTCCTACAATATATTTGAGACAAATCTAGCAACAGGTGACATGGGCTAACTTGACTATTTTTTCAGATGGAGGATTAAACCACACTACAAGAAAAAAAAAAGAAAAATTCCAAACCAAAGCCATCACAGAGGGTTTGATTGATAGATAAAGAGCCAAGTGGTGATGGTGAGTGAAAGAGATGATAGGAGAGAGAAAATACTCTAAAAATAATTTATAAATATGAAAGCCACATACTTACTTGTCATCAAACCTGTCACTGCTTCAGTGTTGGTCTGTTTATTCTCCACTCCCTGTGTTTCAAGCTGCTGTGATGACTTCATCAGGCTCTCATTGAACTGTACCTCAACCACCATTACCACTACTTGGGTGAAGCCACACCCTGTAGAATCCAAAATTTAACCATGGATCATGCAAGTGACAGGGTGTAGTATTTTTACCAGAAATAATTCTGTAAGAAATTAATATTCTGAAATGTTACATTGTGTTTCTGCAGTATAACAATGTATTTCTGTATTGCCGAGTTCAATATAGAAAGTGAAGTGGGCAAGGCACAGAAAGCAAAACTACTAAAACATTATTTCAGAAATTATTTTAAAATCGCATTTTGAAGTTCACAGAATGGTTATTCTGGATTTTCAGAGATTGCATGTATAAATCACTCAGTTAATCTACTATTGTATAAGTTACCTATCTTTTTTTCTCTTTTTACTGTTTTTCCATTTGGCTACTGATGTTATTCCCATTTCTTAAACTTTAATGTTACAATTTTCACACTTGCTTGACCTTTTAGACGTTGCTTAAAGTATTGTGAAATCGTATCTTATTATCCCCAAGAGAACTGAATTTCGTATTCCTTTATGTGAATGGTTTACATCTACCACATCCAGCAATGCCTTTATCATCTGAAAAAGTAAGAAAAATTAAACTGAATAATTCAAAGTGCACCTATGGTACAGATTATTTCTCTTTACAATGATATTTCATGTCAATGTGGCTACTACAGCAATGGCTTTCCTTCCAGAAAGAAGACAGTACAAGCAATTTGCTCAGCAGCAAAGGTGCTTGGAAGATGGATGTGATAGACTCAGATCTACACCAATGAAATAGAGATCATGCTTAATGTAGTGTTTGTAAGTATTTTAAACCCATCATACTGCATGTGAAAGCAATGGCCTGCCTATTGCCACTGTCCATATCCTTGTATGATGAAGTTTAACTAGGTGATATGAATAATTAAAAGTGTACATTTAAGTCCAAATACCTTTGTCATACTTAGAGCCATATAGTCCAGAAAAGAAAATCTGAGAAGTATAAAAGTAGGAAGATACCTAATTCCCTTTGTTTTTTTCTTTCTGGTTTCTTACTTTGATAATACGTTTTTGACAGAGGAAACACAGATTCAGCCTGTTCAGGCTGCTTGATCCTTTAAAGTGTAAAGCCCCATGTTTAATCTACTTTGACTCTGCTAAACTTAGATTTAAATCCAGGTTGAAATCCTCCATGATTAGTGCCAGTTCAGAAGAGAGGTTTTTGGAATCGGTTCCACAAAACTCAGTTGTTGGGGTTTTTTTTAAGTATAGTTAGAAAAGAGTATGTTGCTTTGCTTGTTAAATTATTCTTACTTGTTTCATTGAATATCTTCAGTGACTCCAACGTATTTGTGTCTGACAGAGGAAACTGAATGCCTTGCACTCTTGTATGGGGTTTCTGCTGAGTTGATGAAAACATCCTGCATATGACTAAGTTATAAGCTGCTCAGAGGAGACTTCTTAACATATGTAAGTCAAGATCTGTAGAGCCACCGTTTGCATGGAGCCCAGCATCATCCTTCCACCCAAGGAGCAATCTTTGTATACTTGTGCATGACTGCCATCCTCCTCATAGTAGTACCTTTGTCCCTCACTGCAACTGAAAGAGGTCTTGCTGCTGGTGCTACGACTATGATGGGCACAAGCAACAAGGATTAGGAGGTGGTCTCACTCTTGGTATCCACACCCTTCATGCAGATTCAATGAGATAAAATTCAGAAAAAGGATGTGTAAAGTTATAAGTTCTTTCATAAAGCTGGAATTTGGAAAAGGGAGCATTATTTCTTCAGTTTATTACTTTTCCAGACTTGTTTATAATCCTTTTACCTGTATATTAATTTTGATGCAATATATCTTTGCACAATGGCCATGATATGAACTAGACTTCTGCTCAGACAGGACCTCTCTTGGTATCAGACAGGAAGTCTATATCTAATAGGTTATTGTAGGATTTGGGTTCAGATTTAGAAATGCAATAATGTTGCTGTGATAGATTTGAGAAATATTCAATGTAGGGGAGATTACTCATCATGAGATCAAAAGCTGTATAAACTACATATCAGGGGTTTTTTTTCTGACATTGTTTACATTTCTCTCTCTTCCTGTCTATTTTACACCTTCAAGCACATATGACTTTTTGAAATTTTCAATAATTATGTCTATATCTGTTTAGTCCTCGTAACAATTCTACACTTCTATATTCTCTACATCCTTTATTTTATCGGTGTTTGTTTCACATGAATAAAGTTAGAAATGAGAAAGTTAACATAAGCTTCTTAGTTTTTCCAATTTAGCTAAATCACCTTGGTGTGTGTAATGATATAACATGGGCTTTTTTAATTAAAAAAAAGTTGGTTTTTTTAATTGTAGCTTTTTGAAAAAAATCATAAAGCCTTATGATCATTCCTAGAATGAGAACTTCTAGAGAAGTTCCTGTGCTGACTCCAAACTGTCATTCTTGAGCTACAATATCCACTAAGAACCCTTACAGATCCTTCTTTAAACATATTCCATATATAATTAAGACCTCAGACACAAAAGTAAGCAAAAGCAGCATTTGACCTTTTTCTTCCAGAAGGGTCACTATTGTAACAAAAAAGTGGCTTTGGTTAACCTTGATAGGTTAAAGAGTTCAGAGCTCCCTCTATGTTAGTAGCCAAGTCTTGGAGTAGCAACTGTAAGATATTGATAATGTACTCTGGTTTCTTTAACAAAATGTTTCCACCTGGAAAACCACATAAGTATTGAAGTAGCTTCATAGGATATGTCTGGGCTACGTGACTTATGTCAGAGCATTCATATGGATGTTTATGCATGAAACATGTTGCAGCATTTAACCACCGAGCTGTCTCTAGAGAAAAAAGGAGAAATCCCAGGCCTGTGTGGTATAGATCATATTGCAGCCATTCCTATTTTCTTTTATGTTCTATTTCTCATGTTTTTCTCCAGTACCATCCAGACAGTCTTTCTGTAGCCCTTGCCAGCACCTACAAGCTCATCCTACTGTGTGAGCCATAATGAAGTCTATATCCTGTCCCTGCAACAGGCAACTGATGCACTCCTAGTGTTTATAGCAGAACTGAGAAGACTTCCAGGTCATCCTTTCTTGATCTGCTTATAGATAACCAGCAGTGTGACAAGAATAAGAGGTCTCCACCTTTTTTTTAATTTTATTTTTAATATCATATATTTTCTAGTTCTTGGCAGTACCTCTAAATACATGAGCCAATGATTTCTTTGAAAGCAAATTTCTTCAGTCTTTCTTAAGTTTGCAAATATGCCCCTTGATTTCACTCTATTTTTAGGGTCAAGACTGGAAATTAATCAGATTATTGAAAATTTGAAGAAACATGGCTTTCATTGATGGCACAATCTGCAACTATTTGCCTTCTCTGTGGGAGATGGAAGCCAACAGGACCAGCTCATCTGAACAAAAAGCTCTCAAAAACCTTGTTCCTACTACAGAACACAACACCCATCTTTGTTTATGGCTTTTCAAAAATGAGCTTCACATGACAACAGACATTACAGAAGACACATTATATACATACATGAATACAGTTATAAATTATATATGTAAATAAACTTTGACTCTAAGCCCTGGTGCAAATTTGTGATTCAAGCAGAGACTTCAACTGTTTTATTTTTGTTTACTCAAAAGGACAAAATGAGACCCAAATTATGATTGAAAATCAAAGAATTTTTTTTACAGTAGGCCTCTGCAGCTTGCTGAAGTCAGTTGCCACTTACAGTACAGGGCTTTTTAAAATTTTTATTGCAGTAGCAACAGCTCCATGCATAATGGTGGTTTACACTTGAATAAATAATAATTGCAGATAATGGGTCTGTCAGCATGAACGGATTAGGGGTCTCAGCAGTGGTTCCATCACCACAGTGAAAATACTAATTTAAAATCCTGTTTCCTTTCCTTTGACCTTATAGCTCATTACTTTAATGGCATTAAGAGTTAATTTCT
Source organism: Poliocrania exsul (assembly GCA_035041345.1). Taxonomy (NCBI): domain Eukaryota; kingdom Metazoa; phylum Chordata; class Aves; order Passeriformes; family Thamnophilidae; genus Poliocrania; species Poliocrania exsul. Next base: position 67,249,136 of record JAWWLZ010000118.1, read on the forward strand.
GGCAGAACAGTTTATTTATTTATTTATTTATTTATACTATTATCTTTCTTGTTATATAACATTACAATTTTTTTTATAAAGGACATTTACATCTCATATGGCATTTGGCATTATATGGTTTAGTTCTATGAAAGCTGGCTGCTTTTTACCAGTTTAGGGGCTGGCAGTGAGCAGATGGTGAAAGATCTGAGTAGTCACTTGAAATGTAAGAAGAATACAAAGACTTGAGGTTAAACCAGCCTCTTTGCAGGTAGGCAAAGAGAAGAGATTGTTACCCTCACCTTTTCTCAGTTTGCCTCTTTCATGGGAACATTATGAATGGAGCTTTTCAATGTCTATTCCACTATGTATTAAAATTTGTTATTTATAAATAAAGTATTTCATTACAATTATGGAGAATTATGTTTTCTCACTTGCAGAAAAATATGAACTACTAATAATGATTTTAGTTTCATATATTGTTGCCATTGGAAGCCTCTTTTGCATAAGAATGAAGGAATTAAAGTACATTCACAGAGATAGGATATTCCACAGCACATCCTATGAGTCCATTTATTAAGTCTCTATAGAGGAGAGGAGAGCTCAAGGGTAGTTACCCTCTGCTGAGAAAAAGATGCAGCATTTCATTGTTTGCCTCAGCTGCTGCTATCTATTTTATTTTCCCTGCAGATTTGCGTGACTGAATACTGCTTGCGAAGGATCATTGCCATCAGGTAAAGGAGCTGTGGGAAGAGGTCACACTATGCAACATCAGAGATGAGGAGAAAAAGAGCAGATGGATCTCCTCTGAGACCCTGCAGCATTGGGAGTCGGAATCCCCAACTGCACTGAAGAAGAACCTGTGCTTATCAAGTTGGAAAATGGAAACTCCCATGATGGTCAAGGCTGGGAGCTGGTAGCCCCAGCAGAATGGCTCATGCTCCACCTGCAGATTTGCAACTGCAGAATAGGACCAGACAGGGGGCTGGGAGCTGTGTCCAGTGAAGGATGAAAGCCAGCTGAGACTGAGCCCTGCAGCAGCACCTTGATCCTGTTACAAGGTTTATTCTGAATTAATTCAAATAGATTGTTCATAAAACAAATTTCTGACAGCTCTTTGACATACAGGAACTTTAGAAAAAATAATCAAAGTATAAAATAAAAAGAATATTTAACAAAAAAATGGAAGTTTGCTTTTTTAAAAAAAAAATTCTGTTAGGATCTTTAAATTTAGTTTCCTTATATTAAGATCTGTATTAAGTTTAGAGAAGTTTTTACCTGATTATGAACTAAAATATACTAAATGAAATTAAATCTAACCAGAGTCAAAGAGAACAGAGATGCAACTTCCTACTTGTTACTCCCTGCCTGTAACAAAAGTGAGCCAAAAGAAGCAAGGGATTAAAAAATCTGTATAAAACCCATGCTGAACGTTTGATGATCTCAGAGGCCTTTTCCAACCCAGCTGATTCTATGATTTTATTGAATATTTTAATGGCTGATCTGCTTTTAAAGTTAGGAAGTAAGAAAATTCATAGAAAGAAATTTATCTATGGCTCATAATTCCCTGAGCCCACACAGTATTTGTTTCTGTCTTTTAGAGGTCTTATCCAAAGAAAAGGTTGCTTCTTAACTCAGTAATTTTCTGATACTCTGTCAGTAGGAGAGAAGAGAGACAGAAAAACAATAAGGATAAAGTCAGCAGAAAAGAATTGCAGGAATGAAGGAAGCCAGGCCAGAGCAGAAAAAGATTGAATCAAATTTCCAGTCAATGAAATGAAATGGAAAAGAGACGCAAGGAAAAGTGAATAACCACAGGCGAAATTGTGCTGCCTCTGGTGAAGTCAACCAAAGCTGCTTCTGAGAACATGATGAATGCTTAAGAACTGCAGGAATCAGTCCACAGATTGTCAGAACAGTTGAAACAAAGCTCATGGAGAGAAGAGAAAGAAAAAAAAGCTTAAGGAGATTGAAAGAAGCCTGAGGGGAACTTGAGGAAAGATATGTCTAGAGAGAGAATCAGTAAAAGATGAAAAGAGTAAAAGACAGGTCAGATTCTCAACAGAGACTTACAATTTAACCCATTTTACAGGCTGGTCCTGTCAGACCTGTATGTTGAATAGTGGTAAATAAATTATAGAATTGAGACAAATGATAAAATATATTACATTTAACATCAGTAGCAGGGAAAAATCTATGCAACTTTTCTGGACTATTATTTCATGCCACATTTTATTAGGGAAATTATGTTTAGTTTTTAGTATACAACCATAAGCGGTTGGAATTTTCAGGATTTTTTCTTAGTATTAACTAAAATTTTTGCAGTAAAAGTATCAGAAAATTGAAATACTGTTTCTTTATAATTTATTTATTTGCAGGCATGGTTTCTGTCCTCTTTATCTGGAATTTCTACCAGTGACTTTTTCCACATTAGATCTGTTGCTATGTGATAATTTGCTGATACTGTGTACACTGATGGTATTTTTATAAACATTACTGTATTTTTCATCAGTCATTTGTTAAATTTAGGTAGACATGTAAATTACTGTACAGTGTTGTAAACCCATGTGACTCTACTAAATCCAATGGCTTCACATGGATCCATTTTACACCTATCATTCCAAGAATGAGGTATGTTAGATGCTACTTAGTTTGTAAGTTTTCTGGAGGGAAAGCCATATAATAAAAACATTCTGTAACAGTAGCTGTAAAAGAGAAAAAATTATCTTAAATGAGCAAATTTCTATTGCGAGTTTTGTGGGATTATGAAAAAGTAATGACAAACTTTTCTAAGTATCCTAACAGAAAAGTTTAAATATGATTTTGGAATCTAAGTTAATTCTGACTATGACACAAAATTCAAGGATGTTCTGAGATCCATTGAAATAAAAAATAAAATCATCATCCAATAATTTAGATGCCTTGCATTAAGCATTTTTTATAAGGAGTAATTGGTCTGGAATCCCAGAACCTCTGACAGTAACTGATTTATCTAGGCAGGAGTAAATTTGGATTATTGCATCTAACTTCAGACATGGCAATGATACTATCACTTACTGTGTCAAAGGTCCAATGCTACTCATCTCTACTTCCTAAGTATTCTTGGTTTTTATCAAAAGCCCTGAACTGAAGCCAGGAACTTAAAATACCATAAGTAACTGAATTAATTTTGTTTTTAGAAACTGAGACTTAATTAATTCAGTTAGTTATGATAAATTAGGAGTAATTCACAGTCATGAAGAGATATTCCATGTTTTCTGTGTGTGTGTGCTATTCATTGAGAGGCTGTTGCATGATAAATGTTATTGTAGAGTGGTAGCTTGGTTGTTATGTGACATTCATGTGACAGTACTGAGGTTTCAATTATCTACTTGCATCAATCAATCTTTTAGTTTCCAGCACTGTTGCCTGCAGTAATGTCACAGCTTTTTTGTCAGACAGGAGAACTTTGTGGGAAATGTTATTCATTACAGCTGCAAATCTGTCACTGCGCCTGGCATGGCTTGTTAATGACAACATTTATTTCAAAGAGTCGTGTTTCGCTTTGTTGCTGGAGAGTTGACTTTGTGATCACAAAATATAATGAAATGCCAAGAAGATGAAGTGAATGAAGTTTGCCAAAAATGCAGCTAAAGTGATTCAGATCTTCTAAAAAAAATTGTACACGTAAATACACTCTTCATATTTTGTTGAAAACAATTAATCACTTATAGAAGCGTGGACATGGGCAGAGGAAAAATGTTAATTAGAATACAGTTAGTAGAGCAGCATGCATAGGCAGGAAGTTGGAGCTTTGTTTGGCTTCTTCAATTCATGGTACTGGAAAGAAAAAAACTTTTCAATGAATCTTTTAAAACAAATAAACAACCACAGCATCCAACTCTTCTACTACTAATATTGAGATGTCATCTCTCTCCATCACTGCTTTTTAAAGTACTGGAGCATCTTTCATATGAAGAGAGTCTGAGACAGCTGGGACTGTTAAACCTGGAGAAGAGATGTCTGAGGGGAAAGTACATAAATCCCTGATAGAATGGAATGAATAAGCGGCAGCTGGACACTTAGTAGTCCCCATTGACAGGAAAGATGCACTGGGCACAAATAACAGCAACAACAACAGAAACAAACAGGAAATGTCATCAGAACACAAGAAAACACTACTGTGACTGCCAGATGCTGGAGCAGGTGCACCAGAGAGGTCATGGAGTTTCTAGCTGTGGTGATATTCAAAACTTAACAGTTTGAATTTACATGACATAAGCCTGTACAACCTTGCCTAGCTGAGTGTCCCGGGGCAAGGGGTTGGATCAGAAGATCTCCAGCCTCAACTGTTCTGTGATTTATGCCTGTCTGGCAGTTTTCTGAGGGACTTGTCAGAATGGGAAATGGGTCTAGAAGGGGAAAGACTTTAGGTAGTTTTTCTTCCCATGGAAACAGAAACTGTGCCCATTATACACACCCTGAGGTTCCAGCTTTTTTGGAACAGAAAGAATTTTCCATCTACAATGGGATTTATGAGTCCACCATGTTTCTCCTTCTGCTGTGAAACTGTGGCTGGTACCTGTGATATTGGATCAGTTATCTCTGCTTTTCACTGCAAGTGCTGTACTGACTGCTCCATAAGCATATGCTTAGACTGCAAACATCACAGGTCATCTTTGATTTGCCTTATAAAATGATACTGCCTACTGGTGTGATGTAACTAAAACATCCTAGTTCTTGAGAGATATGTTGTGTTGGCATCAGGGCAAAATCCATCAAAATAGCAAACATTAGACAGGGGCACAGTATCACCTTTTAGTGGAAATATAGTCAGGACAGATGCCAAGACATACTCATGTTGTTCTTTAATTTGCTGGTGTTGCTACACTTCTCATTTGCTTGTTTTCTCCTCCAGTGGAAGATGGATTTTTTTATTTTATTTTTTATTTTCCCCTTGGACTGACAGGTCTCTGTGTTAGAAATTCAAATATCTCCCATGTTCTGGAAAGTTCAGTTTCTCCATTGATTCAGAATGGCAACCACCTCTCTGTTCCTGTACTGGGCCTGGTTGGGTTGGAGCCAACTATCTTCATAGCAGCCCATATGCTGCACTTTGCATTTGTGGTTGAAACAGTGTTGACAACACACCAATGCTTTGGCTACTGCTGTACAGTGTTTGTACAGCAACAAGTCACTCTCTCTTACCTGTTGGTCCCCAAAGCAAGTAGGATGGGGGTGGTCAAGAGGTTGTGAGGGCATATGTCTGGGACAAGGCTGATCCCAACTCTATTCCACACCCCATGATATTGTGCTCAGCAATAAAGGCTCGAGAAAAAGGAGGGGACATTCATAGGTACGACATTTGTCTTGCTAAGGAGCCATTCTGCGTCCTGATGCCATGTTTCTCACAAAGTGTCTTGACATCTGCCTACCAATGGGCACAAGTGAAGGAATTTATCTTTTTCCTTTGCTTTTATGCACAGTTTCAGTTTTTCTTATTAAATTGTCATGGATCCATTATCTTGCTCCTTCTATTTTCTTTCCGTGTTGTTGGAGAAGGGAGTAAGCCTGGGGCTGGGAAGGTGTTTGGCTGCTGTTTGGGTTCAATCAACTAGGGTTTCCCTAATCAGAAAGAAGGACTAAAGTCCTCATATCATATAATTGTTCTTTAAAACTTAAATTGACATTACACATAATTAACTTCTGTCCTTTGAAATATTTTTTGCAGTCAAAACCAAGCCAACCACTTACAATTTCATGATTCAGGATGCTGGAGGGCATTTTTATTTGGACTGTCTTTACTTTTAGTATCACCACTATTTCAGCTCCTCAGCTGACCTCTGCCTGTGTCCAGGTGTTCTTTCTGAGCAGAAGCCCTGCAAACCCTGACTGGTTTTCCTATTTTTAGGTCTATGGTTCCACACTCAGGGAATGAACACCCTTCTGTAAGAAATTGGCTTTCTAAAAATGAAATGTAGTCCGAACTTAGGGTTAAATGTCTATCAACAGTGGGTGGGAAAGCTTCAAATTTAAACCATGTGCAAACACTAGTACTTGTCCTTGTTTGGAGACACATAATGCACACAGTGGATGAGGACACATCTAGTGTGTGGAAATAGTTGCTCAGTACTATTAGTAATGATTAGGGATGCAATAAAGGTCTAAAGTTACTTGTGAATTTCAATTATTTTTTTGAATTTTCAAGTATACTTTCTTTCAGGGACTTTCAGAAAGATATGATATCCTCACTAGTACAATTGGGAAGTGACATAGATCTAAAATATAAGAAAAAGAAAAGAATTCTACCTCACAAAACATATAGTAGTATTTCAGCCAGAAGGAATATATAAATGTTAGCTATTCGCATACTGTGTTTCAAAATATACATTAATGTAGGGTCAATACATGTTAGTTGTAAAACAGTACACCAGCAGAGAATGGAAATGGAGAGACTTACTAATTAAATGAATGAGGAAGAGGGAATTATCAGCAAATTGATGATTTTATCAGCTTTATCCATGTCCCAGTGCTATAGCAAGGGCATACCTCCTGCTATTCATCCCATTGCTCTCTTTATAATATCTCTGCTGGAATAGGCAGAAGGACATTTCTCAGGGCACAGAAACTTGCCAAGTACTCTTAGCATAAACTTCAGACTTAAATACTCAAAATATGATCTTGCTCCTTGACTATTTTTTTTGAATTTGTGTCTGCTCATCTATTGCATATTTCCAAATTAGAAGAGAAAAAAAATACCACATAACATACACAAAAAATTTAAAAAATGCCACAGATTAAAAAACCCCCAAACAAAACACAGCAAAGTTTTAGCTACAGACATTTACAAATGTCTTTTGAACTTTTTTCTCAACACTGCAAGGTTAATGAAGTTCAATAAGAAGTAAATGATCCAAGATTTACAATCCCAGACAGTTAACAAAATCGGAGGATAGAGTAACTGCTAGAGGTTTTGTTTCTGATTCTTTGTCATAGACAGTGAAAGAAGCCATTTGACTTTAGAAATAAATGTTTTCTCACATTATATTAGATTGGACTCATTCTATTTCTCTGTGTAAAGCCATGACATGGAGAGCAATTAGTAAAATAAAACTTTAATTTATGCTAGGTCTTGCCCTATGCCTTTACAGAAAAGTGTAAGGTCATCAGAGATAATAAAGTTAATATATGAGTACAAGGAATGTGAAAATATGTATATTCTCAGTATGTAGAAGTAAATTCCTTAAATGTTCTGTACACAGGATAACATAATCCATGTACAAAACCAATAAAACCCAATAAAAATTCCTATTCATTACCTTATTGTTTGATTTCTTTAATGTTCCTGATATCTCAATGCAATTTAGCATGTAGCATTATTGATCTGTTTGTCATCTGAGAATGGTGTCCTGTGAGATTTTGAGAAGAAAGAAAGAAAGAAAGAAAGAAAGAAAGAAAGAAAGAAAGAAAGAAAGACAGAAAGAAAGAAAGAAAGAAAGAAAGA
>JAWWLZ010000118.1:67275139-67300392 GCA_035041345.1 Poliocrania exsul
TTGCCATCATTTTCATATTAGGCAATGCTAATTTTTTTTTTTTGTGGTTGCTCCCTTTGTTTATTTAGTACTTTTGAACAATAATTCCAGCTATCCTCCTTACAAGAATCAGCTCACAACCTGAAGAAGAATCGTCAAATACTGTATAAAATTTCCTGAGGCAGATTCTGAAACAGATAAAAATGAAACGGGAAAAGTAGCATATTGCAACTCTTCTACTACTAATCAAAATGCCTAGTAAGAGAGCAGGTAGCATGGAAAAATAAACCCCTTAGAAATATAGAGTAAGCCAGACACTATCAGTGAACAGGGAGCTCTCTGCCTGGCAGGAGCAGATGTACCTTTCTCAAATCAGAGAAGAGAGCAATGAGGGCTGTATGAGCATCTTTATCACAGATTAACAGCAGGGACTGAATCAACAAATCGTAACATGATCACCTACATTGAAGGATGAATTTTCATTACACTGACTTTTATCCTCTCCATAGAGCAGGCAGGAGGAAAGCTATGCAGTGGAAAGAAAGGTCATCTCCCCTTTCTAATTCCTGAAATGAAAATTCTGTGATAGATGAAAAATATCTTTCCAAAGAGGAAGGTGAAAGCACTGACAGAGGAGTCTAGTGGGATGCTTATAATGTAGTGTTTGTCACATTTCAGTTTTCACTATTGAGCTATTCTAGTTTTTTTCAATCTCTAGCTAGCTGAGGCAGATAATCTTGCTCAAGGATTTTGCCAGTGCAATTTATTGACTACGGTAGCTGTTGCCAGGTAAGGAGAACCACTAACTCCATACCCCATTCTATCTTCTTGCATTTTTAATATGTGCTGCTTTTCTCCCTTTTCACTCCATTCTTACTATGAAAGAACCATCACAAATGGAGCCAGAAACATTTTGGAAACCAATCAAAAAACCCAACAGAATTCATACTACAATGGAAGGCAAGGTTTCTACTCCATGCTGAATATTAACAGATTTACAAGGACATTTTGGGATCACAGATGACTACATTGACCAAAGCAACTAGGTTTCAAGTCAGACCAGTGAAGATATATTTAGAAGCATTCACCTGAAAGAGTCAGGTATTCTTTCAGCTTCCATAAACACTGTTTTTTCATTAACGGCATGGATTATTTTCCATAAAGCTATGCTGCTAACATAAGTGGTAAAGAGAGAAAGATTAATCTGCCATAAACATATATAAAGTATCTGATCTGAAATTAAATTTGATGCTCATTAATAAACTTATCACAGGAGGAGAAAGAATTTCAAAGAGGGAGCTAAAATGTGGTGGCAGTGAAGTTTCTTGAAATTTTCCACTGCTACAAGGTATTTAAGAGAGTGGTTAAATTAACTGTTACAGAAACTACAGAATGGGTTAAAACTTCATCTAGAAAGGTCCTTGAATCTTTTCATATTAAGAAACACCTTTGAAAGTCACACAAAATGAGAAAACCAAAATTAGTAGGCCAGAAGTCCATCCTGGAGTTCCTCAGAAGCCTGAATATAGAATTCCTGGAGGTTTTATAAATCTGTTAGCAGTGTCCTACAGGCCATTAAATTCCAATAAAAGATATAAAAGTTGTACTGGGTCTCTGGAGATTGGTAATGGGATGTATAGCATTCACCTCTAGCTTGTCAGGCCAAATCCAACCCACACTGAAAGAACGTCTTCCTGATGCTGATGTCAAAGTTGGTGGGTCAACTACAGTTCTTTTCTAACTCAAGAAAGTTCAGTGATTGTTACCTAGGCCTCATACCATCAGCATATTTACACAGATTTATGTGTCATGAGAGTCTGGGCATTTACTCTGATTATACCACTTGGCACTGTACTTTACAGAGTGAGAGGGCTATTACCATTCAGCATGACATTTCCAAACCAGAATCTTACTGAATTTAAAAGCAAAATGTTTTACTAGAAAACAAACACATCACCGGCTTTGTCTAATTATTTAGCAAATACATGTTAATTTTTCTACAAAGACTAAAGTTTGTTCAGACTTTCACTATCACTTAACTTACAATCCCATTTCTCTACTTCCCTGTGAAATGTCTCATTTAAAAGCTCCTCACTCTAGATCATAATCTTCCCCAGAGTTAACTCACTCTTTACCTGTTTATAGCCACTGGATTTTCTCCAGTCACCCTGTAATTACCCATGAGTGTTTGGAGGCTATTGTGGCCACTGTGTTGCTTTGTTGCTTGCTTTCACCAGCATCATCCTATTAGTCAAGATCAATGTATTAATACAGAAAAATATCCACCAATCCAGTATAGGAATGAATTACTGTCATATTGACCATCTCACTCATAATGTTCCACACTTTGTATTCCTAGGTAATGCTTAACCTTACCCCTTTATATCTATAATGTTCCTGATTGGCTTTAAGATAATTCCCAGAGAGTGAGATATATGGCTTACAAAATACACCACCAGGCAAACAACCTCGCTAATAATAGCAAAGAACGCTTCAGTAACTCTTCTCACTTCTGAAGAGATTACATGTTAAATCCTAGTGGAAAAATGGAGGACGGATAAACTCAGTTACCACCTTCTGTGCTCTTACTCCTCAGCGGACTTAGCTTTCAAGGGCTATGATCCACAAATTGTTTCTGTGCTAATCGCTCACGTAAATGCAGCACACGACAGTAAAAAAATAACGATAAAAGCTGGTTTTGAGCTTATAATGATAAGCACTCAAGAATTAAATAACATCAATATTAAAAATGTTTGAACCTAATTTGCATCCAAACTCTTTGTGCAAATGCATTATCATACTGTCTTAATTACAGGGTGATATGCTGCTTCTTCTCTAAGACTTTCATTAAGCAGAAATCTGATAAGCTGAGGAATCTTGCTCATTTACCAAACTTTCTTTAAGCAGAAAATCTCCATAAATGCCAACAAACAAATTTAAAAAGTTTTCTATCATGAGTAGTTTACTTGTACAGAGATTATAAGTTCATCAATATTTCAAGTGAAATAAAGAAAAGCAAAACAAGTAAAAATCAATATTATTAAAGCCAATAATAAAGTTTCTTTCCCTTCCTTCTCTCCCCTTTCTGTCTGAGATACTCTAACTTTATTCTTTCAGTTCTTATACATAGCTGGAATCAATAGTGTTATACCTTCATAGAAAAACTAGCATCTTCAAGAATATGTTCTGAAACTCAGTGAGCTTTTAAATGTCTTAAAGGCATGTTTCAAATGTTATAATCCATTCTAGTCTTGTAAATATTTATGTTGTTTTAAAAATTGTGCAGATACACCTTTCCTCAGAAAAGGACCAACAGTGAACCAAAACACTCCTTAAGAGTTACTAGGTTAACACAAGCTAGTGGGGTCTGATATTAAATCCAGCTGAATTAACTGACAGCATTCAGATCAGGAAATACCAATTTTATCAGAATTATTTATTTATTTCTTCAAGAAAGATCAATTTTAAAACATATATTATGCTTCACTTGGGGAAATAGAACAGATTTTTTTCTCTTTAACCAACAGTGTGAATCAATATTGCTTTTATAATATCAGTTCAGAAATGGAAGTTCCAATTTGATCTCTAAAATCATTGTTTGAACTGGAATATCAAGATTTTACATATTTTTTGTACCATAAAAGTATTTTTAGATTGTATAAAAGTATTTTATGTATCAGCATTTTGTTCCAATTCATCCTGTTTTTTGAGACATCTAAATGTGATAAAGTAGGAAAATACTGTATCTTGCTTATAACAGATACAAGACTTTTCTTAGTCAATTCTGTATAAATATGTACTATGGCTAATTTTTTTGATGTCTCTGAATATAACATAAATTTTAAGTAAGATGAATATGTCAGTGAATACCTGCAAAAAATTCTTATCGTTGTACAGGTTTCTCATCTTCAATTGACATGACACTGAGCTGTCAACATCATATACTATATCAACACCTCCACCACTGGAAAACCTGTCAATTATTATGACAGTTTCCACATGATTGTAACTCTGACCACATCAATGACCAAGGAAATATTCCCCTCTTGCTTGAGAAATGCAAATAAACATTAGAAAAAGAGAAAGCTTTAAATGTTTGACAGCATTTCTTTTTAATTTCGTAAACTGTTTCCAGAGAAGCTATTACTCATTGCTTGTATTTTATTTCTTCTGATGTATGGGATTCTTTCAACATGGAGCAAGCTGGCAGAACTATAAAAAAGAAACTTCTCCATGGGATATCAGTGACAGAACAAGAGATCACTCAGTTACTTTTAAGGTAAAAGAATTACTGCAGTTAAGCGAAATCATCTCCTGGAAACTCAGGCAGAGTAGAAGCTGTGATTTCCAGGTACTCTGTCTGTTACTCTTTATGTGAGTCTGTCAGCAACCAGTAACTGAAACTTCCCTTTCAATTCACTTTCTTGTGAATTGAAAAAAAAATTGGCAAGTTTTGATCCCACAGATCTGTTCTTTTTGTCATGATTGAGAAAAGGGATCTGATTTATCATCTTCATTGATTTTGTATTGCAAGGGCAGTGGTGCTCACCCAAAGTTGTTAAATTCACCTTGCAAACTCTTTAAAGACATTATAGATGCATAACCAACTCTAAGGACAATTAGCAACCACAGGTGCAATTGCCCATGGAATCTGCATCTGGCAGCCTCCTGAGTACTGGTGAGGTTGTGCCAACTCTGCAGGACTGACTTAAGCTGACAAATTTCAGGTTGACTATGGTATCTGGAGGGGAAATAGAAAGGAAAAGGGGGTTTAAAGGAAAGGAAAAGGGGGTTTAAAAGAAAGAAAAGGGGGAATAGTTTTTGTTTCCTTTTTTTTTTTTTATTTGTGTGTATTCCTTGTTTGTTTGCTTATTTTAGAAGTGGCAAACTAACTCTGAATGTCAAAAGGCAGCAATATTACTCAATTATAGCTCAACGTTTAAAAAGTCTATTGAAGATTTGAGAATGGGTCTTACTGCTTAGGTATGCAGATGAAGTTTTCCTGTTTTCCACACACAAAGCTGTCAAAACCCATTAAACTAAAGCAGGAAGATTGACTGTTTCACTGAAAATAATTTGAAAGAGCCCAAAAAGCAGAGCTAGACTGCAGACATGTCATGGATTTACTTCTTTTGTTTCAGAGGTGTGTAGTCTCTTTCCTCCTTCCCTGTCACTGGAGGTGGGAAGGAATTCTTATTAATTCATAAATTGAAATGATGGCTTGATGTATAATCTGGAATAACATTTGGTATAAGTTTATTTGCAGAATACAGAGCTAGTATATAACTTGCTTGCTTTTTTATTGTTGGTCACCTGTCTTTAATACAATGGACATTTCTACTCTGCATGGTTTCTTCTTCCCAGACCTCACTGGTGCTTTTTTGTTTCTTCTTGCAAAAGAATCTAATAAATTTGGTTGTGTTTTTTTTTTTTTTTACACTGTATGCTGAATGCAATACTAATAGCTCCATTCATCCTTAAACAGGCTGTTCTGTTCGACATTTGGAGAGTCACAGTTGTGTATCACTGTCTAGATAAAAATACACATGATGTTTGTTAAGTCTGCAAAGTTAACCCCTCAAAAATTAAAAGACGGTAAACTTACACTTGCTTTTGAAATGTATACACTGTCTTGTGCATACATGTTACAAAATAGTTTTACATTGATGTTGCTTTTTTAATAAGACCCTAAAACAGTTGAGTGAAATCAATGTTTTTTATTTATGTAAAGTTATTCGTGTTGATTCGAATCCATTTGATGTAGAATTATTAATTTATCCCTGAATTGACTAATAGTGTTTGCATCAGAATGCAGAATATCTCAGTCTTCTTAGACAATAAAAAATGTATTTTCATGACAGCACAAGAAGATCAATTGTTACTGATTCTACAAAGAGATGTGGGTAGAAATGGCACAGTACGAGTTACTCACTTATTTTTATGCCCTTGAAACTTCTGAGTCATGACTTTCCAGAATACTTAGCAATTACATCTTGCTGAGTGAATTTTGTGACTATTATCTCCTGGTGACCACCAGAAAATGTGAAGGATAGAAGTGTTACTAAGTGCAACGTGAAATATTTTGAAAGGTGTAACCTAGATTGAAATGTCGGACTTTGGGAGGACTTGTTTCATAGGAGTGGCTAAAGGCTCTGGGTGAATCCAAGACAGTGCGCAAATGTACAATCTTGCTGGAGCTCATAGAAAATAAAAATCACCCCTACATTGTAGAAGAGAAATTAGGTTATCTTTCTTTAATTTTGTTTTAAAATATTGAAACCATTGAAATTATAAATTAAAACCAAAATGGACTTGGATCTTTTAGTAAAAAAATGCACAAAACTAATTAATCCAGAAAGGGAAATAAAACAAAAGCAGGACAAAAGTTACATTGGAAGATACATGGCTTGAAAAATTACATCTAATCAACTGAAGTTTGACAAAGTAATGAATTATTAAAATCAGGATGTTGCAAGGGGGAGCACTAGTTTGTCTCTGCTATTGCGTACTATAAAAATAATCACTAAAAGGGAACATTTTACTTTGTATTGCCATACAAAACAATTTTATGGTTTCCAAGTCAACTGATCCAGCTACAATTAAGTGCTGATGCCTCTGTGCAATGTGCTGTTTGAGGAGGGGATAATGAACTTTTAAGTTATTTAAGGATTAATGACAGTTCCAAGCCTGGAAAGTCACTGTTATATGGCACAACAGATAATACATAAAGTATTGTCACTCCTATTTTAATTCCACTGGGCATCTAAAAGTCTGTAAGACTTTCTTTTCTATACTTCTGGTAAAATTATTTTGCACAGGATGAATTCATTGCTTTCTCTTTGGGGAATGCAGGGGGGTGGGTCAAATATAGCAAATATCAAAGCTATTTTCTAACTCATTCTTATTCTCTTAGTTTTTGTTTTCTGTTACATTCCATCTGACTTGCTGCTGTACAATAGCTCAACAATAATTTTTAGATCCATCTGGGCTTTGCTTACTTTCACTTCTCGCCACATTTCTTAAGCTCAAGAACATGAGGTAAACTATTTGGTGAGGGAAGTGGAGATGCTATACAGGTATTATAGGTAGGTGATTTAATTCTAGCACTATATTTGAATGTTCAAATTCAGGCTCACTCTGAATATGTTGTCTTTTTTGCTGTGCATGCCTATTTATGTGTAGAATGAAGAAATCTGTTGTTATCGAAGTAAAAATATTGTGACATTCCTATGAAATGAGAAATACAAATGTATTATTAGTAGTAGTCATTTCTGTATCACACCTGTTTCCTTCTTTGTTGTCTTTATTTCAAGTGTTTTAAGGTGTTTGTGTCATATCCAGAAAAATCTTTCTTCTTTTAGTTTTAAATTAATTAGAATTAACTAATTAAAAACTTTAATTCTTTTTAATAATCCTTTGGTAGGCTTATTTCTATGCACCTCTAAATAATTTCCAATGTGTTAGAAACACACATGATCCAATGTGACTACTGAACTCTGAGTAAGTCCTTGAGTGTGCTTGGTTGTGTATATGTCCTAAAATTCAAAACTACCACTTTCTCAACAGGGAAAGAGAAGTGCTCTAAACATACGCTTGGCCTGTGGTGGTTTACACCATGGAAAAGAGCTAACATTGAGAAGAAAACACTGCTGTCATTAAAATCAGGTGAGGAATGCCAGAAAATCATTTAAGATATAATTTGTTGAGTTTAAAGGAAAAATTGAAACAACTAAACCTTGAGTTTGCAAAGAGGCCCTAGATCTATACATGCCAAGATCTGAATAAAAGGAAAACAGAGGAGGTCAAGGAGTCACAGAGCAACAAATCCTTTGGTATGCATATGTCTCTCAACTATATTTAATGCCTATGTATGTGTAGTACATGGAGCTCATTAGGATAGTCATATTTTAATCTTGCTCTCATCCATTTAACAGCATGGTCTGTAGGCAAACCTGATGTTTGTCATAGGCTGTACCTGTACTAACAAAAGAAATAGTGTGAGTTCTGTACAGTTCGATTGTTGGGTGACTATGGCACATTTTTGCCTTCATCAGCTAGGACTTGCAAAAGCCTCTCCTGGGTGGTACCAGGGAATCAGTGGAGGCCTGAGAGCATCATTGATAAGCAGTTTATGTGTGATCACCATTTATTGCAGGGTTAGAAAGCTTGTTATGAATGTAGACCATTTTGTGCCAGCTCACCTCTTTGCTGGAGGACAAATTTAGGCATGCTGACAAATTTACTAGAATTATTTAAAAAAGTTGTTGAGATACTATTCAGAGTCTTGAGTCAAAGGGCTCAAGAGAAGGGTGACTTGTGTTCTAAAACTTTGCAGAGGTTCAAAAAACTGCCTTTGCTGTTCATCTCATAACCTGAATTTCTCTAAATGGAAGGAAAAAGTATCAGGAAGATGCATTTCCTTACCTGTTCCCATATCAGGGTTTCAGCATGTCAGTATCATCATCTGGGAGGTTGGATCGGAAAGCCCCACTGTAGACCCTTCCAACCTTACCCATTCTGTGATCTTCTAAGCAGAAGACTGAAATTTCAGTTAAAGGCTGTGAGATTGACTATGTTGAGAACTGTTGGCAGACACAAATCACAGTGCGCAACTGGGAGACAAGAACAGTTCCAATTAATTACCAGAGCTATCCTACTCCTGATGCATCCTGCAACTCATCTTCGTTCCTACCGATGTACACACAGAATTTCATAGACAGAAAATTACTTTGGTTTGTTTTCATTTTGTTTTACTTTTTTATTTTTTTAATATGATCTTTTTTTTACAGGACTTTGTGAAAGACACATAATCTAAAAATCTAAGTAGCAAGAGTCATTCAACTGTTCTTACTGTTGCAAGTCATCAAGATCACATTTGTATCACATTTAGCTATACAAAAAATCAAGATAAAATACAAAATATTAAGGACTTCATCTTGCTACTTCACTTGTTAAATATCAGGGCTGGCACTGCAGCCTAAATAAAGTTTTGAAATTTAGCAAGAGATGTATAATGGAAAAAAAAATCATTATTTTCCCACCTGTTTTGCTCTCAAACATTGCTCCATCATAGGTTTTAAGCGTAGCTACAGATGTGAATATAGCTAGCTTTTCTGTTCACATTGATTTTCATTTAGAAGATTTATGAAAAATACGTTGTTTTCAGAGAAGCCTGAGATAAACAAGTATATGATCAAGAGACAGTTCAGAAAAAATGCCGATTAGTATATGAGGTGTTCTTAGCTGTTTCTGCAATAAGTTTAAGAGACAAAAGAATGATCTCAATGTCTTTGTAATGTGTGCAATGTAATAACAGTTGATTGATTGTCTTCCCAATTGGGGCACTAGAAAGATATGACACAGACTCCTTTATCAGTTAGCTGATTCAGATTTCATGTCTGAAAATTAAACCTGGTCTCATTAAACTGCAGTTCAGGTTGGAAAAGGGATGACAAAAAGAACATCCTAGGGATCCCACTTTCACAGTTTCATTTATTTCACAAGAGATCTGTTCCCTTTTTCCTAATTGCTACTTCTCCTGAACATCCCACTGAGATCTGAAATTCAAATTCTATCTGCTATCACTAGAAATATAGAAACTGTGCACCCAGAAACTACGTAAACTAGCAGGTATGGGAGAGAAGTCTGTATATTTTACCACTGTGGATTCTTACTAACAAAGATTGGCAGCTGTGAAGACTTATTTATCAATAAAGAAGTGCAGTGATGCATATCCTAACATCTAAAAATATTTGGAAATGGTCTATGCTAAAACTCTGTCAGTTGCAAAATTGCCACAGATAGAGTCTAGTTTCCAGTGTAGTTTACAGAACAGTTGGGCTTTCCTTTAGTGATACTTGCATTGTCCTTTCAGTAAGCGCAGCAGAACTCCTGGGTGGTGGAACTGAGTAGAGATATCTAGAGCACACAGTGAAGCATGGGAAAGATGTCTTCAAGCTGCTATTAACTACCAAATCCAGTGTACTGCAATACTCTGGAGATGTCCCTGCCAATTCAGCATAATGTGCCATCTTCTTCCCCCTCTTTGTTTTCTCTTTCCTCTTCCCCAAACTCATAAGATAGTTACTATTGAAATAGCAGCCAAAAAGGCAGCAAACCTGCTTTTTTGTGACTCTGTAAAAGTGGGAGGATTGCATCTTTGTTGTTCTGACTGTTAGTTGCTCTAGACAATTGTTTATTTTGCTCATGGCTTTATGCACATGTTAACAAACTCTTCTATTAACCTTCCTGACACTTTTGGTTAGTAAGGCCCAAACTTTATACATATGCTCAAGCAGAATATGTTTGTGCTACGATAGAGAGGAAGAGCTCAGAATTATTGATTCCTGTGTTATCTTAAGAAATTAGTAGAAAGCATTTTTGGAAAAAGTACAGTTGTGGGATTTGGTTCCTCTCTTCTCCCAGCCTGTCATTTTATTCCCACTTGTACAATAAAACTTCCTAGACTAAGAGGTAAGAACCATATTTACTAGGAGAAGAGGAGACTGTATTTGTTCTTTCATGCTTGAAAGTTTCCTCTTCGAAGAATATGTTAATTGCATAAAATATAGTTTTGTCAGTGCCTTAGAAAAGCTGCTATTCCCCTCTTCCCCGGAAGAAGAAAGAATTTTCTTTTCCTTATAAACCTCCAGGACTTCAGAAGTATCCTGATTCTAGCTCAGTCTGTAGTAAACTAGTTGTGTGAACAGGAATCACCACGTACTTTGCTAAGTCAGAGATTTTCTTGGTGACAGAAGAAGATTTTGACATACATGCTGATGGGGATTTTGCTCTGAAATTTCTGAAATTAGATATTGGTCTCACATTTCTCTCTTATCTTTCTGTGTATCCCTATTACAATTATTTGTACTGGACACACTGTCTGTGGCTGAGTCTCTCAGATCCATGGCTTACTCTGACGTGATGCCTCACCTGGGACAAAAACTCACTCTAGGAATGTTAATAAGACAATTTTCTATTCTCCCTTTACATTTATCCTCTTTATTTCACTCATAATTTCCACTATCGTATATGCACTTTTTGCTTGCTACTTGTGTATTAAAGTAGCTCACACTTTGTGATGTTTTTATATGCAGGAATTTTATAGGAGAAAGAGGAATAGGGAACCAGAGGCTGATCCATAATTCTATGTTATTTGAAATCCAGTGCTTTCCTGCTTAATAGCAAGCAGATGGTTAACTTTCTTTTTACTATTTTATTTTCTTCTGCATGCTTATGTCCTACTATACATTATCAGGTAATAGCCCATTGTTTACTCTCTTTGCAGAAGAGAATGACAGAGTAAATTATGTGTGGCATCTCATCTTATTCCAGTATCATCTGAATTCTTTCTAATTTTATCCCATTTGATTATTTTTAATTAGTTTCTCTGCATTTAATTACCATTTCTCCTATGTTTCACTGCTTTGTGAACACAGTGAACATTTACAAATACAGTGGTGAAATGGTTCTTAACTTGAATAATGCAAGGTCAAGACGTTTCTAGTGTCTGTTGGAATATTTAATATATAAAAAAAATCAAAAAAGGTATTCTTCATACTGCATTTGCAGTTTCCTAACAGATTTTGCCCCTTTTTAGGCAGCAAAATGAGCTAGCAAATTTTTTTAAAAATGGAGATCCTTTGTAGATTTTGATGATTGCAATACCTGCCTTACTGAGGGTGTGAGAAAACTCTGACTACTTTGTTTAGGTGCCCACATAAAGACCTTGAGAAAATTTGACTGCTGTTTAAAATTATGTGTTTGTTAACTGATATTATTGCTGGCCTAATTTTATGTAGTTCTTCTTATTGCTGTTATATGATAAAGCTCTGGAAAGTGGCATGTCAGCTACAGGTAGACATCTTCACCTTCATTTTCTTGTCCTGGCTTAGAGTTTTCCTAAGATTCTATGCAGGTAGTTTTATTATATTTTTTTAACCTAAGAATATAAAAACCATTATTTGCAAGTTCTGTAATAATTTATGATTCTAATTACTAATGAAAAGTTGCATTATAAAGAAGAAAAACCTCAGAAGAATAAATGGACACAAACACCACTGCACATCTCTTAACCTCATTGCTGGTGCTCTTCCAGTTTTTAAACTTAGCATATTGATAACCATTCTTTACACAATTTTCTTTCATTTGCTCTCATAATACCAGGGAATCTGTTTCCCTTTAATGTGAATTGCTGACGTTATTACCTTCTGACTGCTTGCTGTCTCACCTAAGGTCAGCTTTATTGTGTCTGAAATGAGCTGTCTTTTTTTACCATTCTAACATCTTGCTCATTTCCAGGTTTACAAAAAACATACTAAAATCTACCTAGAACATTAAAGTTACTATAACTGTGATTGCCATCTCACCACAAGACAGCTGGAAGACAGTACAGAATTTTCAAATATCTGTATCTTTGGTTTACCAACATCTCTTATATATTCCTTAACCTATGCCTCTTCTTTATCCTAGCATTTTCTAATTCGGCAATGATGGAAATTCTTGATGGAGACATCATCTAAGAGTTACTGAATTGTCATCAGGTGTTTAAGCAAATAAATAATGCTTTTTCTGATTGCCATGGGGTTTTTTTGGGAAGCATTTGTTCAAATAGCAAAATTAAAATGTTGCTAGGATTCTGCTCAAACTTCTGGAATTAGTTTTTATTAGCTTTTAGAACAAAAAAGATAATCTAGACATCAAATATGTTTTATGACATTACATACAATATGAATACTGGATCCCTGCTCAGCACTGATAATGACAAGGAATAATAATTTTTTGGAGAATGTATTTAAGTTGAACATGCATTTTGTTACACTGAAAACTGTTTAAAACTAATAATGAATTTCTTCTACTTCTTTGCATGAGATTTAAATGAACAGCAACATTACTCATAATTACAAGCATAAATACTCTCAATACTGAATTAACATTTCATGAAAGTAAAGCAGGTTTGTTAATTTCAGTTTAAGAATGTGTCTATGCTAGTGATTTGAAGGAATTGTTTTCTGAATGTTATCACAAAATTATAGATCATTTGAGGGGACTGATAAGCAAAACTGACAGCTTTCATGTTCCTAATTCACAACATTGATGTTTACATTATAAGGAAGAATATTTCTACAAAAATTCAAACAATTCTAGATTATGATTTCTTTTTTGTTTTTCTTTTAAAAAGTCTTTCTCTTTTCCAAAACCTCTGCTGTTACTCACTTTTTTCTAAACCAGCATGTGATAATTTTTATAACATCATTTCTGTAGGAAAATTCTATCTTTACTTTAACTGAGACATATTTTTCATGACAAAAGAAGAAGGGTTGTCATTTTAATAACAAGCAATAGTAATATGAATTCTAGGAATGCAGTAAAAATAATTATATGATACAGTAATTATTTAAATGGTTAACATGCTTGCCAAAAATCATTCAGTAGTTATTTATTACAAAATTGACACAAACAATGATATTTAACAGACCATGACTGGCAAATGTGGAAACTTAATGGCAGTCATATGTAGATTATTGTCTACATAATTTATCAATTCTTGATGCTATGAAGCAGATTCGACAAATGTCTTACAGGGAGTCGAAAATATTTAGACAACCAGGATAAGTTGAAGGACCTGTGAAGCTGTGCATCATCCAGCACATAAGCACTTGTATATGAGCAGTTAAAAAACATTTAAAATAAGGAAAGCTTAAAGCTCCAATCATTCTAAATAGAAATTAATATTCTAGACTACTTCCCACCTGTACCTCACACATAAAGTATAAATTTCTGCTATTTAAGTGTCTGCAGACTGGCTTTGCAAGGTGGAGTTAATAAGGAATATCCACAGATTTTATGTTTCCCAAGTCACAATGTCTATAAATGAGGGCTGTCTGCCAGCATGTTGCAGTCAGTCTTGAAAAATATGTGATTGTGCTCTCAACCCACTAAAAGCTGCAAACCCAAGTTTGCAGGCTCCAAGATCCTAGCATGTTGTCTATCTCCACTCTGTTACTGGACTGCATCTTGTCCATGGAAAGACTGATCGAGGATCTCCAGAATTTAAAAGAGGAAATTAAAGAGGGCCATGAGAAATACAGAGACAATTAAAGAGGAAAGGTTCCATACACCGCCAGTACATACCAGAATATCTATATTAGGAGCAGGCGCCCCCTGACTCAAGAGGGAGGGTACACGAGGTAACCTGTAGTTTTACCTGCATGAACATGGAGAAGACATGAAGAAGTTGGGTAGAAAACTCACCTCTGCCATACATAACTTGAAAGGAGGAACAACCCCCCCCAGGAAACACTTTGAGGATAAATGCTGCTCCAGTTTCCTGTGGGCAAGTCCCCAGGCAGGATAGAAGGGATGATGTTATGTCCAATCCTCTTGAAGGGACCTCCAGGTCATGTTTGCAGGAAGTGAGCATGAGTACCATGACCATAACTAGAGGGGCCCTGCTTCTAACCAGGTAGAGGCACAGGATAATTGTGTCTGTGGATCTGATGGGCTGGCACATCAGATGCACAAGAACATAAGGTTTACTTGACACTGGTGCACATTGTACCCTGAAGCCATCAAGATGTGTAGGGGCAGAATCCGTCTCTATTTCTGGGGTAACAGAGGAATCACAAAAGTTTACTGTACTGGAAGCTGAAGTGAATTTGACCAGGAAAAAATGTGACTGCTTCAGAGGTCTCTTGATGTAGATTATCTCAGAAGAGAGTATTTCAAGGACCCAAAAGGACATCAATGGGATTTTGGGACAGCTGCTGTGGAGACAAAAGAGTGAAGACAGTTGAGTACCTTGCCTGTCCTCTCAGAGGACCCTTCTACTGTGGGACTCCTGAGATCTGAAGAACAGCAGGTACTGATTGCTACCACAACATTTCACTGTTGGCAATACCACTCCAACTGGGACTCCGTGACCCCCACTCATAAGATGATTAGTGAACTGGAGAGCCAGGGAGTGGTCTGGAAGACTCACTAAGCCTTTAATAGCAACTGTATGGCCAGGGTGTTAGTCCAAAAGAGAGTGGAGACTGACAGTGAACTATCATGTCCTGAATGAAGTCACACCACCACTGAGTGCCTCTGTGCCGAACGTGCTGGAACTTTGGTATGAACTGGAGTCCAAGGCAGCAAAGTGGTGCCACCATTGACATTGCTAATATGTTGTTTTACATTTCTTTAGCAGCAGAGGTCAGGACACAGCTTGCCTTTACCTGGTTAACTAAGGCATCAGTCCAGTATACCTGGAACTAACTGCCCCAGTGGTGAAAACACAGCCTCACTATTTGCCATGAACTGATCCAGGCTGCACTGAGAGTGAGGCTGCAGAACGGCTGCAGAACACCTGCAGTACATTGAAGACATAATTGTATGGGGGAACACAGCAGAGGAAGTTTTTCCGAAAGGGGAGAGAAATGGTCAGAGCTCTGCCTCTACACTGAATTGTGGATGGTAGCAAATTCTCTGGGGGGGTGTCTAGACCAATTGAAAAAGACTGATTAACAGCACAGACGTAAGCCACTCTGGGCTGCTGAATTGTGGCAAGACATTGCTGCCTAGGTAGAGAAGATGGCTGTAAAAGTACATCATGTAGATACATACATGCCCAAGAGTTGGGCTACTGAAGAACTTCACAACAACGGACAACTGGATCGAGCTACCAAGATTAAAGTATCTGAGGTGGATCTGGACTGGCTACATAAGTGTGAATTATTTCTGGCTCAGTCATAACCTCATAGACATCTGTGCTAGAGAGCATGGTATTGAGTGGGTATATCATGTTCCTTATCATGAACCGGCCTTTGAGAAAGTTGAACACTACAATGGACTGTTAAAAATCACATTGAAAGCAGTGATTGATGGGACTGTCAGACACTGGGATCTGCATTTAGCCAAGGCCACCTGGTAAGTTAACACTAGAGGCTCTAACAGTTGAGCTGTCCCCTCCATGCACCATAGAAGGGGATAAAGTCCCTGTGGTGCATATGAAGAATGTGTTAAGGGAAGACAGTTTGGATTAGTCCTGCCTCAAGCAAAGACAAACCCATCTGTGGGATTGTTTTTGCTCAAGAACCTGAGTGCGCTTTGTGGGTAATGCAGGGGGATGGAGAAACATGATGTACACCTCAAGGGGATTTGATTTTGGGTGAGAACAGACTGTAATGTTGAATTGCACATGTAATATTGGTTGCTGTATAACACTGCTACTGTATATCATAACTACCATGGACACTGAGTACGGGGGCTGTTTTGGATTTGTGCTGGAAACATCAGTGTTGTTTTTATTACTGCTGAGCAGTGCTTCCACAGAGTCAAGGCCTTTTCTGACTCTCACACCCCTCCACCAGTGAGAGGGGTGGAAGAGCACAAGATGTTGGGTAGGGCACAAGATGCTGGGACAGGGCACAGCCAGGATAGTTGACTCCAGCTGACTACAAGGATATTCCATACCATAAGGTGTCATACTCTACATAGAGCTGGGGAAATAAAAGAGGGATGCTCAGAATTATGACTTTTATCTTCCCAAGAAGATATTATGGATGGAGCCCTGCTTTCCTGGGGGTGTCTGAACACCTGCCAATGGGCAGTGGTAATTGAATTCCTTGTTTTGTTTTGCTTGTGTGCATGGCTTTTCCTTTACCTATTAAACTGTCTTTGCCTCAAGTCATGTGTTTTCTCACTTGTACTCTTCTGATTCTCTCCTCCATCCCACCATGAGGGGAATTAGTGAACAGCTGCGAGGGACTTATTTGCAGCTGGGGTTAAATCATGACAGTTTATAAAATGACAATCAAGGTTTTTCTCCATTTCAAAGTGATGAGTTTCAGTGACATGACACTGAAAGACCACTTCTTCAAGAAGTTCAGATAACTTTCTAGGTCATAAGGAAGACCCAGAAGCATTTTACTTGGAACTTCTTGATAACCTTTTTCTCTGCTTGGAAACCCTGTTAAAGGGTAAAACATCAAGCAGCTAAATAATCCAGGTAAATGTGCAGAGGTAGCACGTTTTCAAGATGCCATGTCAGTTGATTTTATAAGAAAAACTACTGGGGCAGAAATGATTCTTTGCAAGAAATTGACCTGAAAGAGAACACCTTCTGCTCTTTCTTCATTCATCTGTAAAATACTAACTATAAGTTCTGCTATGGTAGACAAAGTTTCTATATTTGTGAAATTTTTTCATGAAACATTGAAACCTGATTTTCAAATTCTTAAAAGTTCACAGATGAACACAAGGTCCCAGGGTTGTACATGTGGCTCTCAGGTACTAGTGTATGAAAGAGCCATGTAGATAAATACTCATGTGAAAAATTGTCTTGGATTAATGTGAAAATACAAAATAGCTTATTTTCTATCTCTTAATCAAATGCACACCTGTATACATATCCAAATTTGCATGTCTGCATTTAGGGACATATATGGGCTTTTATAATTTCAGCCTGAACATATCCAAACATGGCACAGTAACCTGTGATTAGTCAAACTATGCTTTTCCTATTTTTTTCCTCACACTTTCTCCCTCTTATTTATTGTTTTTAAATACAGAGCATTGAGATAAAAGCCAAATTGATTTCTTTCTAGGAATAAGTACATATTTCCATATCATAACTTCAGATAGCTCACTGTTAGAAGAGCCACCACATTCAGTTTATTTTGATGCATTGAGTTGTCTGCATTACAAGCTTTGTTTGTTTGTTTTCTGCATTTTTTTTTTTTTGTAGAGGAATCTAATAAGCAGACTAAACTTATGGGTTGGAAAAATAAGCATCTTACTGGATATTTATCCTACTCTGCTTCCTCTTCTGTTAAATAAATAAACAAACAAATAAATAAATAAAGTTAGTTTGATAAGTTGATTCTAATATTCATGTTTCTGATGAAGAATCTCAGGGTTTTCTTTCTGCCTACTGTCTTGCAGAGATGTATCTGGTAGTTAACTTGGAACTGTAGAAGTCCACCGCCAAATGACTATCCCAGCCAGCAGTGAAACAGATTTGAATAGAGTAATGTATTCTAACTTCAGCAGGTTTAGAAGAAAGTGTTTGAAATTGCTGAGGACCTACACTGGATAACTTATGCATAGGGCAACACAGATATACTTGGTGAGCTGTTGTGGTATTGATATTCGTGGATAGAGAAAATCACAAATGACAGAAAATTAGAGCTCTGAACACAAGAACGGAAAACAGGTAAATTAAATGTTTTAATGGTAGTTGTGTCACATGTGTATATCTGTGTTTATCCAAATGATCTGGAATTGACAAATGTGAGTAGTACAGTACCATTTCACTTGTCTTCCCTGCTTGTCTTTTCCATCACTTTTTGCTGATCGTATTCATTTCATGTTGTCTGCAATAAAAACTGAAAACAATTCCAATGTCACTGCGATCTTTGTATGGCATCTATGCCCATGGCATGTCAGTCCTCCCTATGTCTGCAAATGCCAAGGGATGCAGACCAAAGTGAATTTTGCAATATTGAGCATATTTATTTACTTGTGTCCTTTTAGGTAAGGACAATACAATCCATTCAGCTGTTTATTTTTTTTTGTGTGTTGGATTTTGTGTGCAAATATGGTCTATCTTAATAACAATCTAAACTGAAAGATGACTTTCTTATGGAATGTCATTGGCAACATGAAAACTTACCTCAAGAAAAGGACTTTACTTACCTATACTATTATTTGTTGTGAACTGGAACATATACTTTTCAAAAACAGAGTTGTAGATGTTGACGTTTAAACTGGTGAGAATGAGAATAGTCTGAGGTCTCTTCTCTTATTCCATAAGTGTGAATTATAAATGACATGCTGGGGGATAAGGGACTTAACTTTGTCTAGTAAAATTCTTTTTCCGGTACTCCTATTTATAGGTCATTAATAATTTGTATATAAAGGAATTTTGAACTTTTCACATACATGGTGGAAAAATTCAGTGACAATTATTTTTCTGAAATGTAGATTCATGTTAAAAGGGAGCTGGAAACACTGAAAATTATATGATATGACTAATTACATTTTTCCAGGAGGTGACAAAAGAAGAGGACCCATGCTCTCAGTCCCAGACATTCATCTCATCAGATATTCATTCCTAGATTTTTCACTATTATGGCCCTTCAAAAATATCCCTTTTTATTAAAAATTCTCTCCTGCATTGAGAGGGCATCAAGTTTTATTAAAGATTTCAGTGACTTTCTTTGCATGAGAAGGTTCTCTAGGACTCTTTTCCACTGTCCATAAAATTTACCTGTGATCACTGCCTACAAGGGAAAAGAAAAACTACTAACCCAGGCTGCTGATGCTATCAGATGAGCTATCTGAAATTCTTAGTGTAACTGAATGCTTAGAAGAGGCAGAAAGAGGGAAAAGATATGACTCTTATATCTGCATCAAAATTGCTTGTTCAAAAAATAGTTCACTCAAGCATCTGCTTAGTATTCAGTGAAAAATATTACTCAGAAATTTTTGAAATAACTTGAGGCCTTTGAAAAAGTAATTTCAGTATCACATAACAAAACTGTAAAATCTCTAGATGAGAGAAGTAATCTTTTATTTTTTTTAAATTCATGAAACTTATATTAAAAATACTCCAGGTTTTCTAGTCCAGCATCTTTACCATCTGTGAATTCCGATATACCAGATGTTTGCATTTAATGTATCATGTTATGCGCAGTATTTGCTGCAGCAGAGAACAATTTATTGATTTGTGTAAGAACTTTCTTAGTAACAAAGATGTGGATTTTAAACTATTTTTGAACAAACTTCCCCAGTAAGGTATAAACTCTAAATGGTCCACAACTTAAATTCTTACCATGATACCCAAATTTTAATAGCTCCTTGCACTGAACCCTTATAGCGACTGACAAAATCCTGTTAGCAGGATGATGACTCTATCAGGTAATTTTTATATTGCATAGTGCCTCCCTTGTTAGGGGAGCCATTTAGAGATTTGTGAAAAGGACCTGCTGATATTCCATGCAAGTATTGTGTGGAATATGAAAGTGAACATATGGATGACGCCTGTTAAATTTCACTGCAAGTCATCTGGAAGAGAAGACAACGTATGTTCGAGTAAACACAAAATTTGGTTGGCAGTCTACTGTCATTCCAAAACCTAGGCCGTCTGGTGTCTGGGAAGCAGAGAAAGAGGCACATCCCCTGCACTAAGGAGAACACCTTCACCAAACAGCACAGAATTGCATTCTGTGTGTAGCTCCAGATTGGTGAAAGACAGCTTGTTTGACATTCAAGGGGATGAAATAGCACCAAGAAGAGCTTTCTTGAGCTGCTTTCATCTTTGCCAGCTTGCAATGTCATCATGTATTTCTGGCAAATAGAGCTTCCATCAGTTCAGTTGACATGTCCTCATGAATTTTAATGTCTAAGCTCCATATTCATGTTAGAAACATTAATGTTCCCTGAAGCCTTTTTATTTTAGAAAGAATATGATTATTTCAGAAATTACTTTCCCTATATTTTTTCATGTATGTTTCTGTACTCATGTGCTTATGCACTTGTATAACATTGCTTAAACATCAAATTTTTACCAAAGTTTAAAATTATTTTTCTCTTGGCAAAATTAAATCAGAACTACTAATTTGGGTCTCCTGTACTCCAAATGGATGATATGTCTATATTGTTTAAATGAACTTGTGCTTTTCCTAGTGTGGAAAAGATTAAAAAGTTTGTGGATAAACATATCATGCCATCTTTGATTCAGGTTACAAATCTGAGGGTTGATCCTCTACTGGGATGAAATGGTGAAGCAGCAAATGGAGTAGAGAGAATGATCTTGGTCTTTCACATACAGAGATTACATCCTTTTTAAGAGGCATTAAAAGACATAAACTCATAAAAATGGAGGTTGTTTTAAATGAAATTTGAGGACAGAAGTGCTGTAGAAAATTGGATAAAACATCCATGCTTAGGAATATAAGACTTTAAGAAGAATTTACTCTTATTTTGTATTTAAAAATCTGGCATATATTAAGAGCAACAGAATTAAAACCATGTTCAGTTGTTCAAGTCATTTGATCATGTGGCTGCCAAAGGTTTCTGCAAAGATGCTTCTTAAGTGCCTTCAAATAGATTAAAGAAAAAACCAAAAACAAAATACAAAACAACACCAAGCCAAGAACCCAAGCTTTTAGGGACTGCCTATTCAACTCTTTGTTTACTGAAGGAGAAAAGATAAGAATTGCTTAAGTCAATGATATGTGTAACAGGTATGTGTTGCTTATAATAGTATATAGAATGACACACACTATGTATACAAAAAAAGAAAAAAAATGTCTAGGGTCAGGTTACAGTAACTGTGTAGAGTACAATAGCGTATTTTTTCGGGAAACATTCTTAGCCAAAAATGCAGTTGCTATTATCCTAAAATTGTTCATGAAGTAGGAATTCTTTCACTGAATGATTTTGTGTGGGAAAGATTCAGAAAGATAATTTTCAGAAGCCCATCTCAAAGAGATGTTTGCAGTCTTCTTTCACCCAGAAGCAGAATTCCAGTGTTTCTTTGACCTCCTGCTCATGCTAGTCTCTGTTCTGAGGGGAGAGAGAGGGCAATCAATCTCCACTGATTTTCCAGTTCATTCAGCACAGGCTGACAAAATATTCAATAAATAGAGCCAGACTCTGAGAAATGAATTTGTAGAATGGATGTTATGGCATTTACATTGTCAGTGAGACGTTCAAGTTCCAGTCCCACACCTGTGACTACCTATATCTTCATAAGATCTTCAATAGCTCTATGTCTGTAAGATCCAACAAGGTTTGAAATACAGTCAAAACTAAGCATGGCTTTTGAATACCCTGATTATGTCCATATTAGGTGGTGTGCAATGGATTGACAACAAAAACAATAGTTATTATTATTTATTATTACTTTTCTTAGTCTATTGATTACCTTGAAAAATATTTCGAGAAAATAAAATCAAATCATTCTATCTGAAGCGGTAAAAAATGTTTTATTTGAATACCAAGTTTTAAATTGCAATTTACCAATCATATTTTCAGATTATCGTTTTGGTGACAACAGTAGTAAGTGTCATTCAGAATGTTGATTTGAGGAAAACTGGTTTGGGCTGTTTTATGTAATTTTGACTGTTGCACTAAGAACTATATGTTAGAGGTGAGGAGTACTGCAACACTGGATTAAAGAAAAATATTGTCAGAGATAAAATAGTGAAGGAATCCTTCCAGGAGTTACTAAAATTTGCAGAGAGATGAGTGCCAAATCAGGTTCAGGGTGTTGTCATAAACCCAAGAATATATCTTAAAGACATAAATGGAAACTATAAATCAGTTACAAGGAATGAAATTTTATTTAGCTTCTATGCAGCAGCTCTGAAGGACTGAGTCTTATTAAACCCATAGGTAAAGATTAAAAATAGCCTACTTTGACTATGTACTTCCAAGGACAGTATGGAAGACAGTACTTCTTCATACACTTTTTTTGAAGGAAAAACAAAGATTGTTGAAGTGGTCATTAGAGAATAATCATGAAATCATTTAGGTTGGAAAAAATCTTCAAGATCATCAAATCCAAACATAAGCCTAGCATTGCCAAGTTGATCACAAAGCCATATACCTAAGCACCACATCTAAATGTCTTTTAAATACCTCCAGGGTATTATGTCTCATGAGTGGAGATTTTAAGACGTAGT
Source organism: Poliocrania exsul (assembly GCA_035041345.1). Classification (NCBI taxonomy): domain Eukaryota; kingdom Metazoa; phylum Chordata; class Aves; order Passeriformes; family Thamnophilidae; genus Poliocrania; species Poliocrania exsul. The sequence continues at coordinate 67,297,792 of JAWWLZ010000118.1, forward strand.
TCCTACAGTGGGGAAATACAGTGACATACTACCAATTTCAGGGCTATATATGATAGAATCATATAATTATGGAATTGTTTAGGTAGTAAAAGACCTTTATGACCGTCAAGTCCAGCCATTAACCCAGCAGTGCCAACTCCACCACTGAACCATATCACACTGAAACCTCTTCTAAGTATTTCCACTGCTTCCCTGGACAGCCTGTTCCAACTCTTGGCAACTCTTTCCATGAAGAAATTTTTCTGAATATTCAGTCTAAATATTTCCTAGCATAGCTTGAGACAATTTTCTCTCATCCTGTCACTTGTTACTTAGGAGAAGAGACCACCTGGCCACAACCCCCTTTCAGGCAGTTGTAGGAACCACGAAGGTCTCCCCTGAGTCTCCTTTTCTCCAGGCTAAAAAGGTCCCGCAGTGGTTCCTCATAAGACTTGTGTTTGGGATCCTTCACCAGCTTTGTTGTCCTTTTCTGGACACACTCCAGCACTTCAGTGTCTTGTAGTGAGGGGCAGAGGTGTTCTGTGGCTGGAGAGTGAAAAGAATTTAGTTAAAATGGCTAAAAGCTGGGTAGTCCCCACCTGCCTAAGTCCTGACCCCTACAGTAAGTAGTCAGGATTTTCTTTCCAGCCCTAGAGATGTTACTGCAGGGAGTCTCTTGGGAGGATGAGAGATGAACAGCCCAGCCTAACCTGGACCCTTGCCCTCAGACATGGATTGCCTAAGTAAAACCTATGGAAACCTAAATCAATTGTAATGGGATTTTAATATTTAACATATTGTTTTATGGCAGAAATATCTTTAAAATAAATCAGTCTGGGAAAAAAAATGAATGTAAATACAGAATTCTGTTATCCCTGCCATGCAATTAGATAGAACTGGCTTCAGCTTACATTTTTGCAGTACTCATGTAAAAGAAATAAAAATATCAAAGCTGTGTTCCTTACAAACATATTTAGATAATCAAGTAAGAATGTTAGCTCAATTACATTATGATCAACTTGTGATTGTGTCATATTTTCAATGAAAACTGTGGTACATTTCTGAGCCAAACCCAACAACAATCCACAGATGCCTGTGTGTTACTAACTTGGCTTTAAAATCTGAGCTGTGGGCAAAAGAATTATTGAAAAATGTAGGTGAGGAAATAAAAAGTTAAGTACCTTTCCAATAGCTTTTTACATTGTGATGGGTTGACCTTGGGCGGTTGCCAAATGTGTTATCAACACTGTTCTAGCTACAAATAAAAGGCACAGCACTATGAGGGCTGTTATAAGGAAAGTTAACTCCATCCCAACCAGATCCAATACATACATAAATAAGATAAAGTATCCTGAAGTTCAAACCTAGCCCAAGCTGTATGCCAAGCTACAGGCTTAGTCCAAACATAAACTTTTAAATTGACTGGTTCTCTGTTCCATTTTGTATTTTTTTTATCTGTACCATTTATGTAAGCCTTTTAAAGCTGATGCATTGTGCCTGGCTGCTCAAACCTTTAATATAAACCACTTAGAGCAAACATCTCAGTGACATATCATTTCTTGCAATGTTGCTGTGTTTATAGAAGTCTCCTATTTTAAAATCAAAAACTTAAAAAGAAGGTGTAATCTACTACAGCAGTATGTCAGAAAGTGGTGTAGATAGAGATTACTCAAAACCAGGTTTTGCTTTCTGAATTCTATGAAGTGCTTTAAACCCATACTTTTAAATATGCAAGTTTTCCCACAGCAGTAATTGAGGGAAAGAGATGGTGCTTCCTTGTTATAGTAGTGTACAGCTGTGGGTTTACACATTTTGGTAAGGTTCAATGGTTGTATACTACACTAAGACATTTTTAACCCTGCTTTAATCTGTGATTTATCAAGCTGTCAGTAATGGGCATCAAATGAAGATTGGCATTAATGTAATACATCTAAATCAATTCCCTGAATCAAACTGCACATGAAGTTGAGGAGAAGTGGGGCCTGACCTAATCACTATAGTTCTCAGCTTCCTTTGCAATATTATGTGAATGCTGGTCAGTGTGTGTAGCAGTGGAATTCCTGGTTACATGTGAAAATTAAAAACAAGCACAAATGATGGAGAACAATAAGTTGCCCACAATTTATTGAGTAACAGCCTGTCAAGTTCTGCAGAATCCACAGGTGAGGCACTAAAATAAGGCATAAAGTGAAGATCTCATATCTACCTTCACTGCCTTTTATTTGTTATTTAACCATTGTTCCTCATTTATGTCAGTGTGACTCCTAATATCTTTTAGTCATTCAGTTGAAATAGTGATCTTTCACAATAATAAAAAAGTTAAGAATGTGAAGATAGAAGGAAAAATAAGAAAAATCAACACTAATATATGCTGATTATTCATAGTATGTCAGGCAGAATTAGTACACAGCAAGGGAAAAGATTATACACAATAAATGAGCTCATATTCCAATGTGTACAATTAGTAATTTTTCAAGCATATTACACTTAACAAAAAGCAACCTTTTATTTTCAAATTTTGATAATTAAATTTGACTTCTGAGATCACTACCTCCTTCTGTTGTGGAGGTATGATGGAAGAAATAATACACAGGTCTTAAACTCTTTGGGAGACAGCTCAGG
>JAWWLZ010000118.1:67300492-67362052 GCA_035041345.1 Poliocrania exsul
CACTACCTCCTTCTGTTGTGGAGGTATGATGGAAGAAATAATACACAGGTCTTAAACTCTTTGGGAGACAGCTCAGGCGTTTGGCATTTGTTGAGATGTTTTGGTACTTTGGTAGCTATGGGTAATTCACATACTACATTGACAGAAAATACGAGGTTTATTTTGGCATTGTAAACTAAATTTCTAGTCAAGTCAACTGGACTTTTTTAACAGTGATATAGATCAACACTCTTAGAAGGTGACGTTTCCCTTCTGCCTTAGTTAGCTTTGTTAAAAGGAGTTCAGCCATGCCCTGGAAGCACCTACCTATCTTAGCTTGTTTCCCTCTTCTTATCAGGTCTTGTTGAACCTCAGCTTTCCATGTATGCTCTAGACAAGCAACGAGCCGGAAAATAGACTATTTAAGGACCTGCCTTCCGTTTCTCCTCTCTTCCTTGGTACCTCCCCCAATATTATATAAAACAGTAGGTAGAATGCAGTGTTTTCAAACACAATATAGTTGAATCTTTTACTTATGGAGATCTCAAAACACAAAAGAATCATTAAACACTTAAATCCATTAGACACACAAAATTTCACAGAAATAATTCTCATGCTCTGGCTGTTCAAAACCTGGCTGATGTTTATGCAATAAGATACATAGCTATGGTTACCAGGTCATGAAAGGGAATAAATTGTTAATACAGAGCCATGATATTCTAGTAAGACTCTTGTTTGTGAATATTTTAATAATAAAAAGAGAAAAAAATAATTCTTGACAGAGCTTCCAACAAAAAAAGTTTATTGTCATTTATATTTTTCTTTACAGTAATATTTTGGAAAACACAGAGAGATATTGGGGTGTTATATGTACTAAGTTTATCTGTGGTTTATCTTCTACTTCCTCCCCTTTTTTAATCTAAGATTTATCTAGAAATCTGAGTCTGTTACTTAAGATATTTCTACTTGTCTTCTATTCTTCTACATTCAGGATGAAATTCAGTTATTTAGTGATTTATCAATCTGTTTGTTTACTTCATAAAAGGAATGGTAAAACTGAGTACATATAATACATATATACACAGTACAAGGTCACTGTGAATGGAGAATTAAGCTACTTTTCTGTAAGTTGACACTTATGTATCTTAAAGATATTTAACATCTTTACAGAAGCATGAAACTTAATTTATGAAGATATTTACAATTAGTTACAAAAATCTGCTTTCTCATAAAACATTTTAGTGTGAAGCTTAGGTTCCAAAACATTGAGTAAAGAACTGTAAACTTCCCTGTTCTTCTGTTTTACTAGTTTCTTTGAGACTTGACTTTTTCAAAAATTGAATTATCTTCCATATTTTCTTTCTTAAAAAAAAATCCACTAATTTATATCTTCTTCTTGGTGATTTCCTTTGTGTTTTCTTCTCTACACAAATGCTTAATAAAGGATGCAAATGGAATTAATATCTATAATTTAAAACTTTGCTGTATATTAAGACCAAGGAAAACAAATAAGTCTAAGATATGTCAGAAGGATTTTCCAGGAACTAGAACAAAAACAAGAAAGATGTTCCTCAGTCTTATCATCTTGTCATATATATTCCTCAGAACTCCTTTATATTTTGTTCTCTTTTTGCTTTACAGTTCTTTAACCACTGGTAATTTCTTTTTTTTGTGAACTGAGTCTATCACAGGTAGCCTTCTTTTGGACACAGCCTTAGAAAAGAATAACAAGATTTCAAGAATTATGGACGTGATAAATAGAGGTTGCCTAGAGCAATAAAATATAATTTTCACATGCTAATAATAGTATTTGAGCATTGTTTAATATATGTGAGCAATGCTTTATAAAAGCAAACCATGTACAATTTATTTTACAATTTATCTTTGAAAATTTGAAAAAAATTACTCAATTCAACATTTTTCTCTTTCAGCCTTGCAAGTCTAAGCTTATATTAGCATATATATTTTCCATTTTCATTGTACATTAACAACTATGAGAATTATCTGACTCAGAACTATCATCTAATTAAATTAATGCCATTTCCAACTTCAAGGGCCTGCCTACAACACAAAGGCACAGCTGTAGTTTATTTACAGACAGAAAATTTGAGTGCCCATTGTCAGTGAAGAAGGACTTCTGCTCATATCTTTCTGTGTAAACAGGGAATTGAGTACTTTGTCATTCCTTAATGGGACAGAACAAAAGCAGTACCAAGAAACAGAGGAGTTAAATAAGCCTGTGGCAAATAAGAGCTCCACAGTGATGAATTCTATAGTAATTTTCATCTACTGTAAACATGTGTGTTACAAGCCTGAAGTTTATGAATAATAGCTTCATTTTGAAGTAATTAGAATTCTATACCATTAACAGCAGGAAGTCTGGATAATTATATTTTAGAATTAAATGTCTGGGAAAAGACACTTCTGTCTATAACAATTATGTTTATGATTAATGATAGAAATGACAACACGGAATATAAATACAAAACAGCAAAAATTAACTGTATTTATCATGGATGACAGTACAAAAATTGCAGCAAATCAGTAATCATAGGTTAAAAAAAAGCTTGATAATCTTGTTTTGTTTCATGTTGGAATATCATCATTTCTTTGGTTTATTTTTCAGAGGTAGGACTTCCAGCTGCTTCATACCAGACTGTCAGCATGAAATACTAGAGATGATTAGGTGTCTAATGAAATTACATTTTGTAGGCCAGTCTAACGCTGTTTCATGGGCATGCAAGAGCTTATTGTGATGAGGTCAGGGGTGTCATTCAAACTCATCTGCAGAGGAACACAACTAATTGTATTTTATTACCACAATAGCTATTAAAGTAAATTTTTCTCTGAGCTAAAAAGTGTTGGAATATTTTAGGTAGTACAATAGTCCTCACAAAGCAGGTGAAACTACTTTTGGATTTGACCTGAATTTGCTTATGGACAACTCCACACCTCCAGGAAGAATTATTTGCTCATATATTGCTTCATCTGAACTGCTTGTGTTTCCAAGTAGCACCATACCTCTGTGTCTGAGCTAAAATAGCCTCTTGCAGCCAATAATTTTGGAGTGCTACAGTGGGAAGTCTTCTGAGCTGTACCATGAGGAGCCTCCTGGCAGGGCTAACAGGACTGGAGCCATGCCATAACTTGTAAGTGGCATCAGATCAGGCATGACAGAAAAACTCCATCTTTGACAAAAATCTATCTCATAGAAAATTGTAGGCCATGTCACAGGAACAGAAGAGCAGTCATGTTCCAGATGAGTCATTTGCACACTGCTCTGTCCTCCTCCTGCCCACATCTATAGATAATTAAGGTGGAGGCAGACATCACTGTCTTCCCTCCTGTTTATACCAGCGCCGAGTGTGGGATGTTTGCACGAATGAGTGGGTGCTGGAGTGGGTTGACAGGGGTCTCTTCATCTAACTTCATCAGTGTAATGAAAGCTACACATACTCAACATATTGTAAATGGAGGAAACTGGCAGTCTCATCCATGAAAAGTGGGAAATTCTAAAACTGAATTCTTAAAATGTCTGAAGAGATTTTTTTCAATATTCTTTCAATTTTACACCACAGCAGACCTTTTCAAAATAGAGGTTCTTGGCAGGATGTCTTTGTTGAATTGCACTTCACAGTAGTTTCCTAGTGGTATTCATCATCTTAACATACTGCATTGATTTTAGTTTTCTTTGGTTAAAACATTGATGCCTTCCGTTCGTGACTGCACAGGCAGGTACTGGGTACTCTGTGCAATGACATAGCTGATTCCTCTTGCAGGAACAGGTTTGCTCATTTGTTTTATTTGCTAAAGACTACTGAAAGATATTGTCTATCTGTCCTTGTGTTTTGCTCTTGCTTTTAATTAACTGATCTATTATCACTTTGGCATTGCTCTGCTAGACCTGCATATCTTTGTTATCAGTTTATCTATCTAAACATCCAAGAAGGAAAAAGTACAAGACCTCAAATAGGAAGTAAAATTTCTATAGAAAGCTGAAAACTGTTCCATAGTTTCTCCTTGATAGTTTCTGAATAATTACATGCTTTTGGAAGAATGGACATATCATTGCACAGTGCCTAAGAGTGGGGAATGGGATTAAGTTTTTAAAGTTCTTCTCTTTCTTGTGGAATTTATTAACAATATTTTCTTCAGAAATTTTGAAAAATGTTTTGCCATCACCTTTAATCAGGAAGTCTGAGTTGTACAGAACTGTCCTTTGGGGTACTTGGGTATCTTTATCATGGTAGGTCCTATCTTTTATTTTACTCTTTATAACTCTCCCCTTCCCTGAGATTCCTTCCAACTAGCACATTCTTTGATTCACCATCCTCTTGAGAAAATCTCAGTTCCTTCTTGTGCCCTCTCACTGCCCTCTGAGCAAGCAGCAATATGTACTGTGGCAATACATGCTCTGATTAGCTGGCAGGCCACTCAAGCAGCATCAATGGCTATTACATTTATACTGCATTTCTGAAATCATACTGTCAAAAATACAGGAGTAATTAATTTCATGTTCTCTAGGACTCCCAGTTACAAATTTTTATGAAAATCATGGAAAATTAATATCTTTGATATCTCTTCCCAAATGTGGCCATGGCCAGTGAGCTTGTGAAGTGGGAAATTGGCAAAGAGCATGTGAACTATGAAAATAAATTCAAGGTACTATGCACGTAGGCTTCAGTCTGCACTTAAAATTCCTAACACTGTAGGGAGGGGCTCCAGTTCCAACCGAGCCTTTTGTTTATGAAAAAAACAGTTAAGGAGATTGATTGCAAGAATGAAAAGAGTAAGCCCTCCTGGGCAATCAGAAAAACCTGCCATTCCGTGAAAGTTCCTGCATTCTGAAGATGTTCAATAAACAATGAATAGCCTTAAGTGCTTACACTGCAACTGGGCACTGTAATAGGAAATAACTATTCATGAACATTTGGTAATTATTTTCTATGTAAGAGTCCTGGCTTGTTCTTTTTATCAGTCATAACACCTTTTCTAGCACTAAGATCTCTGTACTCGGCTAGCTAGGAATATATTCCTAGCCTACAGGATTTCTTTTCAATCATGTATAGGAAAATGGCTGCACCTGCCGTGAATACTCACATTCAGGTGTGCAAGAATGAATACAAGTTTCTGCTATGGATCTTAAAAGTCTTTGTGCAAGCCCTTGAGATGCAGAAACAATTTTGTCTTTACTTTGCACACAGTACTGCCCCACTGTGCTTCAATTAAGCTTATTAGCAATAAAATAAAGAAACAGTATGGTACCTCACAAGGTTGTGTTCGAGAACCCAAAAATACAAGTTAGTTAAAAGGCAACTAGTATTTTTTGCTTCAAAAAAGTCCAAAAAAGCCCCAAAAGCAACCAAACAAAAAACCTCCAAGCAAAACCACCTTTTTTTAAATTTTTTTTTATTTTTTTTTAAGCAGTCTTTCAAAAAACTGGGATTCTGATTGGCATAAAAGGTGATGATTGGAAACAGAGGGCAGGTCAAGCTTCAGATCTGGAGATGTAAGAGACAGTCAAAAATCACTCCACAAATTATGTACTCTTGATGTTGAAGAAAAAGTAAATCTGCATGGTCATCGGTATTACCGGTTGGAAATCCATATGAGACTGTAATGAATTCTATACATGGCTTTTTCATTAGTAGGAATTTCTGCTAACAGTTTGGGCTTCTATTTCACACATACTAAATGATGCAAGTTGTTTATACAATATCCTACTGAAGGCAATTGATTTTTTTTCTAATGAACTGAGTGATTACTGAACTTGTTTTAAAGTCCTACACTTAAATAATGCTTTTGTGCTAATTTTGTTTGTTTAAGCAGTAACTTGAAAAGAGACTTTAAGTTTTGATGGCACAGCTTTTGACCTATATAAAGAGTCTTATCTACATATGCAGTTAAATTAGAAAGATTATACATAGGAATAACAAATGCAGAGTTCATAATTTTAATAGAAAGGATAAATAAAGAGTGTAAGCCTATGCTTGTACTTACATCCCGTAGTCACTGCTCTTTCTTAATAATTAATTTCACCAGAATTCTAAATGTTAAGTACACTAAGAGTCACCAGAACACCTATTTTTATGCAAAGATTTCACAAGGCAAGCTGTAAGTACTTCCAGTTAATATTGTGAAAATTTTATGGCTTTTCAGGTCTCTAGCAAAATCATTGTGTTTGAAATTTTGATTCTATTTTCTGGTAATAACTTGCATGTGACTGACAGTTGACCTGAAAAAGTGTCTCCCAGAACTGAAGGGAAGAGAAGGTTAAAATAAAACATGGCAAAATGATGAAAAAGCAAAGGTAAATCTGAAATTTCAGCAAATTGAAATCACTATGTAGTATTGTATCAACAGAAGAAATCCTTTAAAATTATAAGAATTTTAGAGAAAACACTATTTTAATAATTTATTGTCTCTTGAAATAAAGATTGTGTAAACAGTGAGGGAAAACATCAAGTCCAAAAATCACACCATCAAGATGAGAAAGTAATCTTACAGCCTACACAAGAGTTTAAATTTTCACAGTTCAGTTTTGGCCCAATGCCTACATGCAATCCTGCTTCACTTCTGATTTTCAAGTTAAAATATGTAGCATGCTGTTATGTAAAAATAGGACAAAACTTCCTTGCTACAATTTCATATGCATACTGTATACCTTAAATTTCACTTTGGAGGTATTTGTTCCTTGGGGTATATTATCAAAAGACTTTTAAGATAATGTTGTTTAATCATGGCTAGGCTTTGTGAACGAAGATTTGGGAAGGGCTTTACTCACGTGGATGTATGTGTCTTTCGAGCCTGCGCAGTGGATTTTTTAGGTGAGGCACAGCGTGTGCAGAACTGGCCCCCCCCTTGAACTACTAAGGTTCATCTGCCACAGCTGAGCGAGCTTGGATGGTGACAGTGAAGTCCTCAGAACCTACAGCCCCCAGTATTCCCAGGAGATCTCCCATCCAAGTAATAACCAGGCCTGACCCTGCTTAGCTTCCAAGATCTGACAGGATTGGGTGTAAGGATGTTGTTTAATACAGAGTTAATAATTAAAAAACAACAACAACAACAACAAAAGGATAAAAGAAAAAGAAAAATGACCTAATGACTGAATATATGGTCTTAGAAAAGTAAATTTGTTATACAGCAGACTATGTTATTCTTTGTACTTTAAACTTCAGGACTTAGTGTTCTGGTCTTCAGTGCAATTTACCCAGACTCCTTTCACTTTTCATTCTCTAACCAAAAATGTTCCAGAGAGGCATCTCCAACCGTTGCATGTAAAATATTATTTTTCCCCAAATAAATAATATACAAACTATCAAGGAAAAAAACCCCAACAATCCCACTTTGATGGACCTAAGATTATGATTTTGCTCGTCTAATTCTGTTTAGTGTTGAGTAAATTATTTAATGTATATGTAAGGAATTAGAAAAGCCCAGTAGTGTAGAAATGCAGTGAGAATATATAATTGGGACCTTGTGACAATTCACACAATCAGAGAATCACAGAATGGGCTGTTGGAAGGGACCCACAAGGATCATTGAGCCCTGCACAAGACCATCCCCAAGAGTCACATCATGTGTCTGAGAACATTGTTCAAATGCTTCTTAAACTCTGTCAGGCTTGATGTTATGACCATTTCTCTGGGGTGCCTGTTCAGTGCCCAACTACCCTCGGGGTGAAGAACCTTTTTTCCAATATCCAACCTACACTTCCCCTGAAAAAACTTCAGGCCATTCCCTTGGGTCCTGTCACTGGTCACCAGAGAGAAGAGATCAGTGCCTACCCCTCGGCTTCTCCTCACAAGGCGGTTGTAACTGCAGTGAGGTCTCCCCTCAGTCTCCTCTTCTCTAAGCTGAACAGACCAAGTGACCTCAGCTGGTCCTCACACGGCTTCCCCTCAAGGCCCTTCATCATCTTCATTGTCCTCCTTTAGAGGTTTCATATTAGCTCAGTATCTTTCTTATATTGCAGTGACCAAAACTGCACATAACATTCAAGGTGAGGCTGCACTAATGCAGAGGAGAGAATTAAAAGCATCCTAAATAAATCGAAACATTTTGGGTACTACCTTTTGAAGAATTTTACGCACAATCTAAGGAATAAATATTTTAAGAATATATAATGACATTTAGAAGAATTCTATTACTAGAAAATATGGGCTTGTGAGGGGCTATGGAAATTGTAGCTGAGTTCTGTCCTCAGATTTATGGCTTTTGCCAAAATCTAGAACTGTTTATCCATTACCAAGTACATGACTGGCATTAATTTTTAAAAACCTCGTGTCTCTGTCATGCAACTGAAATGCTTCACCTATTATGTTTTATGTGGATGCATATATTTATATACATGCAAGTGTATATATTTCTATTCAATCTGTCTAAGTATGTAAAAAGTATCAAAATGAAAATGAAAATATGCTGACATTTAACCCCAGCTGAGAAAAATGCCCCACACAGATGCTCACTCAACCCCCTGGGTAGGATGGGGACAGAATTGGAAGAGTAATAGTGACAATACTCATGGGTTGAGATAAAGACAGTTTAATAAGTAAAGCAAAAGCCACATAAGTGAGCAAAGCCAAACAAAAAATTAATCCATCACTTCCCATCAGCAGGCAGCTGTTCAGTCATTCTCAGGAAAGCAGGGCTCTATCAAGCTTAACAGTTACTCAGGAAGACAAATGACAGCACTCCAAATGTACCTCTCTTCCTTCTTCTTCCCCAACTTTACACCTTGAGCATGATGCCATGTGGTATGGAATGTCCTGTCTCAGCTGTGTCCCTTCCCAACTTCGTGTGTGCCCCCAGCCTCCTTGCTAGTGGGGTGGGATAAGAAATAGAAATGAACTTAACTCGGTGTAAGCACTACCCAGCAATAGCAAAAACATCCCTTTGTTGCCAACACATTTTTCAGTACAAATCCTAAACACAGTCCCCTATCATCTACTGTGAAGAAAATGAACTCGATTCCAGCCCAAACCATCACACACAGTAACCAGTGTGTTCCATAACTTTCAAATTCAAAAAGAATTTGAGAGGAACACTGAAAACACTGTTAATTTGAAGGAAAATAAGAATATTAGGATATTACTTATTAATATTAATATTAGGATATTAATTTTGGAATGACTTGTAGCTTGAGCAGTGAGCTAATAATCCGCATTGAAATATAATATTTAACATAATTTTTCACAATCACTCCTTGCAACAACAAGCCATTCTAAGTTCTGCTGAACCTCCTCATAGTAAAAAGGGAGGGAAGGAATGGAGGGAATGGAAATGGATTCTTATGGACTCCACAGAGTGTGTAATAAAAAGAATCATGACTGTGATTTAGGGAAAAGAAGAAAAGTACAAATGGCAAGAATGAATGGCAAGTATGAATGGAACGTGAGTATTATGATCGTAGTGTATGCAATTAGGGGCTGACTTACATGTAAATAATTGTAATTCATGTTAGTTGAGTGCCAAATCCTCCTTAGATGACATTTGAGAGCCATGTACATGACTGTTTTATGCAAGTATACAGAAAATTCATTTTAAGTATACAGAAAATGCATTTTAAGTATATTTTAAGGTTACATATTTTTGCCAGGTTCTACTTTCTGCCAGACAGACCCTTAGTACCTTAGTACCTCATCCCAGTGGTGCAGGCTTTTGAGGGAACAAAAAGTGGATATATGTAAAAAAATCTATCAGCCTTCAAAAAACCATGTCAGTGGGTTATGCTGTAGTGGTTAACTTAGACAATACTGCATGACACATGCCTGAACCACCTTCTGAGCAGCTGGGAATCTCTCCACTCCAAAAGGCACTCATTCACTCTGAAAGTCACATGTCATCTCATGAACTAAAACCATGTCTTTAGTGTGCCTTTACTCTGGCTTTCAACTCATGGTGAGTGGTTGTTCAGGAAGCAAGGCACCTGATGTGACCAGACTGTCTTGATTTTGCCTTGAGTGACCTCAAGGAAAGGAAAACCAATATGAGAAAGTTCTTCTGAACCTGCCTAGAGGTGGGGAGAGCTGCCCACTTGTCATACTACCACCATGCTTGGGTGCAGCTGGAGTGTACTGTCTACAGAAAATATTCTCCTTTTATCCCTGAGACTCTGTTTGCACATTTTTTTTTGCCTTCATGGAGAACAAAGCCAGGCCTAAAGTAGTTACAGGGTACTCTCTAAGAGACTGTATGGAATTTTTTCAGCACCATGATGAATTGCCTGCTGTAAACCTATTACTGCTCATATGGTACCCCATGTCTCCAAAATGTCATAAAACCAGTTTGAAACATGATGAATTTGCCTTCTCCAAGAAAAAAAAAAAAACACAAAAACATATGGAATGACATTTCTCTCTATTAACAGCGAATTGTTCTAATTAGTTAATTCTCACAAAGTTCAATGACTGTCAGATGAGCAAAGTAAAATACTGAATATTTTCTTGTTTCAAATTTGATAATTGTTTCTACATAGCTCTTTCTTGACCTCAGCTGCTCTGAGCAACATTCCCCATAGCTAAAACCATGAAATGAGATTCCTCCCATTCCTCAAGATTATATTGACTTTCTCCCAACCATTTTTATTATTTTCTTTCAGTTTTCTGTCCTCACTTGTTCCATGCTTCCTTTCTGACTTTCATCTGGTATTCTTTCATACTCTTACTTCCTTCAGAACTGTCCACAGCCCATTACACAAAATCAATCTATGTGGGCCCACTATTTTGTCCTCCAGCACTCTCAACCATAGACACATTTTCTGTAGTTTTATTCCATTTTCATTTGTTTCTTGACTGTTCTTTCAGATTTCCTTCCAACAAAATCATTTCCACAGCCTCCCCCTTCCTCTCTGTGTTCTATGATTAAAAACTGTTATACAGGTAGAAAAATAGAAAAGCACACAACCACACACACAAATTCAGTCATAACAGAAGCCATAGGAAAGCTAAATGAAATGAAAGTGCTCATGTTGGCCAAAATATTTGCTGCACTAAAACATTTTAATTAATGTATTTTTAAAAACATTTAGAAAATAGTAGTAAAAATAATCATTGCATGTCTGTATGCTAACAGTGAGACAAAGGGCAAGATAACATGAAAAGTCTGAAGGTTGTCGAGTGTTCTCAGTATCCAAACACTTACTGGATTTAACTGATGCCTTAGGATTTTATATATATGTAGATTTTTATATAGCTGTATAGTTTCTCACATTTGAGGTAGCACCTAACAGTTTTAACTTTGTGCCACTTTCCTGAATTTCTGTCTCAAGGGTGAGATAGCAGCTAGAACATCATGCTTGGCACACATGTACCAGGACTAGAATAACAATACATATTGTAGTCAAAATAAGATAGAAGACCTAGGACCCTTAGAGGTGCTCCAACAGGGCAGTTCTGGGGGTGGCACCAGAGTGGTATGAGGGATGACGGGTTCTTGGTTTGGATGTAGCCTTTAGTTATGGTAATTAAGTAGTGTTATAAATTTGTAAGACCCCTATACTGGGTGAATGTCTCCATATACTGGGAGGTGATGGAGATGGAGCACAGCCCTCAACCCCTCACACTGGGTGAGCCATGAAGAACCTCAGGTCCTGCCTGAAGAAGCGCAAGGTTGTCACTGGGGGCAGGGTGGGTGTCTCTCTGTATTTTGCACACTGAAAAGTGTTGGGGCATGCCTTATGGAATCTGGCCATGACATCCTCACAGAAGCCTGTTTGCACAACCCCCTGCTCCCTGCTGACAGCCTGGTCAAGGACACCGTGTTCTTGCAGGTGTGACGGTTGGAAATGTAACCATTAGGCTGGAGAAAAGTGATTGTTATTGGTTGGAGTTCCCCGTTGCTGTCCGTGTGGATGCCACCTGCTGCCCAATCAGCACTATGGCTTAGCCGCGTGGACAGCAACCTTTAGCCAATTGCAAACCGTTCTTGTGCGTGCGGGTACCTTGAGAAGGTATAATAACCCTGCTCGCCCTATAATAAAGTTTGAAGCATTGACCATATCTCTGTGAGAATTAATCAGTGACTTCCACGCCGGAACCCAGGTCCGTGGCTGGGGGCAACCCGCTGCATAGGAGAGAGCCTCCTGGTTGAGGACCCTCTCTCCCACCTCGTTCTTGTCCAACAGAAAAGCTTTTCAGTAAAGAACAACTCTCTACTTTACCCAGATTAATATTGCCTTGAAAGATTTTTCCTCAATTTTAAGCAACATAACAAAAGTTCTTTGTCCTCAACTATGCAATTAAAGGGATATAAGATTGTGCCATATATTGCCCTGATTTTAATACTGATATCATGTTTCCCAGTTCAGCAAAGTGCTTGCACTTGTCAACTTCCTGAGACTCAGGTAGATACTGCATCTACTTGGTACTTTGTAAAATGGTATTTCTTATTGGCGAAGGGATTAATGAATATTCATAACCATTCGCCTACAATTCAGCTTGGATATCATGAGGCAGGTACTTGTTGTGTGGTTTTGTACAATAGAATGTCATCAGTTACAGAAACCTCTTGCACACACAAAAGACATTTGCTGTAAATGAATTTAAATGTAAATTGTTGCAGAGTAAATTGTTTCTCTGCCTATAACTTTTTCCAACTCAGAACTGGAATACTCAGGAATTGTACTAAAAAAGATTGTTTTCCAAGTACTCATGGAGATGTTATTAAAATGACGTATGCATATATTCATGAAGAAAATGAGAAAAGCTATTCTTCCTCAGAAAAATGTCTGGGACAATTTTCTGCAAAGAAGTCTTTCCAAAGTACCCTTTCACTGATACCTCAACCACTCACATTGTGAAATCGTAATTTCTGCACCGTAGTGTCTGTTTGCTAATTGCACACCCTTTTCTGTCCTTGTAGATATCAAACTACTTTTAAATTCAGAGTGACACAGTCAAGACTTGCGTACATAATTTTACAAGCTATTAATACTTTTATATGTGTTATATATATATATATACACATATATATATATGCACATATATATATATATATATATATATATATATATAAAAATGTACACATAGTAACTTAAGTTAAACAGATTAAACAGAAAGCTGTTATCGCAGATATTCACTCCCATGTACATTACTCCTATGAAATATCTCTTTGTGCTCACACAAGGCACTCCAGACCTTTCTATAGGGAACTGCATTGAAGTGATGGGTGAAAACATTGTGCTTTATTTACAAGGGTAGCCTTTCTCCTTCCATGTAAACAAATGCTTTTTCTAACATTCTGAATGACACAGCACAGTATGAACTGATACTTTCCTTATTAACCCATTAATAAACATAGCACTGATGTGATTGAGCTTTGTTTAAATCTGGGCTTTCCTACCCTAAAGCTGCTGAAGCTTGGCACTCTTTTTTCAATGAATTCTGTGATCTGAGTAGATGAACCACCTGTTTTGTGATCAATGTTTACTGCTGTTGTTGAGACATACTGATTGACTGTAAATACATATTACTTTTGACTTCCTAGTCTTCCTTTAACACTAAGAATTTCATGCCTTGTTGGTTGGTTGTAATGTTTGCGTAAAGTATATCAACACAGAAGTCCAAATAGAACACACTCATATCAGTGCTAGTTAAGCTGAGTGTATCATTTCATTTGGGGAAACATCTTTCTTTTATGAGGGCAGAGAACTTCAGAAGTTAACATATAGCTGGGAAAAGTCCTTCCCACAGTGAAGGGTTAATTCAATTGTAGCCATTATTATGAAGATTTCCATCCCTCTCTCATGTCTTATCTATAATCAATTTTACATTTATTGATTTCTGAGGTAATATGGCAATTTTCAGCTTAACTTTTGTAGATGAATTTTCGGAAATATAGGACCATTACATATTGTGCCATGGTCTTACAGGAGAAAACACAATTTTGTGATATGACCAGCATAAACATACATATTTTAAGGATTCAGATAGAATAAGAGAACAAGAAGAAAATGCATGAAATAAGAATTTCGATAAATAGTGTTTTGGCAGAATTTAGTTGCCCAGCCATAGCTAGGTATCTGTTAGTGTTTGCATGAAATACCTGACTACCTTTTTGCTGCTTCTGAAAGAGGAGGGAACACAGATACATGTAATTTAGTCAGTTAATTCCCTTCATGTGTCTTGCATACTCTGTAGGGTTTCATTATGTCCATAGTGTTGTGGTTTAGGATTGGTACTCCTCAATTCAGTGTCCCCACTGAGACACTCAAACAATGTGCCTCTCTTTCTCGCTCCCCCGTTTTCCCCTCCCCCTTTCTGCTGGGTCAGGTTGGAGAGGAAAATCAGAGGCACAAAGGTCAACGATCTCGGGTTGAGATGAGAACAATTTACTGGAAACAGCAATGAAGTAAGAAAACTAACAGTAACAGGAACAATCCTAATGATGAACGGTACAAGAAAAGAAGCCATTCACACAGAAACACCTCAAGAATAGACAGTACAGGACAGGTCCCTCCACCACCTTTACTCAACCAGAAGAAATGCCTTCTCCCACAAAGAGAGTCTCTTGACCCTAGTGAGGGCAATGACATGAAGTGGTATAGAATGACCTCTTGGTCCTGACCATATCCCCTCCTGGCTATGACAAAAAATTAACCCTGTCCTGGCCAGAACCAGGACACAGAGTTAGAAAAACAGGTTATGCTTTGCCTTTTTAAACTAGAAAACTGATTATCTAGTAATGCTTTGCCATATATTCTGGAGCATCATCTCTCAAGACTCATTCTCAAGAATCATTTGGATTGGAAAACACCTTTAAGATGATTGAATTCAACTGCCAATCCCATGACTAAACCATGTGATTAAGTGCCACATTGAAACATCTTTTGCATACCCCCAGGGATGGTGGCTCAGCCACTTCCCCAGGCAGCCTGTTCCAGTGCTTGACAACCCTTTCCATGAGAAATTCTTCCTAATGTCCTATCTAAACTTCCCCTGCCACAGCTTGAGGCCATTTTCTCTTATCCTGTTGCTTGGTCATTGGTAGCAGGGACTAAGCTTGCTACAACCCACCCCTTCTACAACCTCCTTTCAGGTAGTTGTAGAGAGCGATAAGGTCTCCTTTGAGCCTCCTTTTCTCTATGCTAAAAAAACCCAGCTTCCTCAGTGGCTCGTCACAAGACTCATGATCCAGACCTTTCAGCAGCTTTGTTGCCCTTTTCTGGACATGGTCCAGTACCTCAATGTCTTTCTTGTAGTGAGAGACCCAAAACTGAACACAGATCCCGAGGTTTCGTCTCACCAGTGCCAGTCCTGGGGGACAATCACTTATCTGGTCCTGCTGGCCACATAATTTCTGATACAAGTCAGGATGGCATTGGTCTTCTTGGTCAGCTGGGCACACTGCTGACTCATGTTCCACTGGCTGTTAGCCAGCACCATCAAGTCGTTTTTCTCTTGGCTGATTTCCAGCCCCTGTTGCCCCAGCCTGCAGCACTGCATGGGGTTATTGTGAACCAAATGCAAGACTCAGCACTTTGCCTTGCTGAACAACATACAGTTGGTTTCAGCCCATTAATCCAGCCTGCTCCGATCTCTCTGCAGAGCCTTCTTACCCTCAGCAGATCAACACTCCTGCCCAACTTGGTGCTGTCTGCACACTGACTTAGGGTACACTTGATCCCCTCATCCAGATCATCAATAAAGATATTAAATAGAAATGGTCCCAATGTATATGTTTAAATATTCCCTTTGGTATACAAAAGCAGCTCCAAAACTTTTGTTGTTTTGAAATATCAGGAATTAAAATCACTTGGAAATGGAAATTTTGTCTCATTTTCTACTAGAACACTGAGAAGAGAAAAGAGAAATTAAGTATAATAAAATAGCACATTAATTTGTAAGAGTTCATGTTGGAAGAGTAACACTTAAAAACATCCTCAATGTGTAGCTGCCCTTTCTAGTCAGAAATCAATATGAACTATCACTCTGAGGAAGGTATTTATGAAAACCTTAAAGTTCTGCAGAAAGTATGACCTAATTCAGCATTTAGTGATCTCACCCCATCCAAGTCAGTTCTGAATTGTTTTGGCAGCAGGAGAGGTGCCCAGTGTGACTTCCAGACAAAGTCAGACACTGATATAAAATAGCAAATGACCTGAAACACTAAGAGACAACTCTTAAAATGCATCTTCTTGTTGTATCCCCAAGAACAGACTTAAAAGGCAACTTGCAAGGGCGGTTTTATGCCACTTTCTTATTGATATATGATTTTTAGGGCTGTTTTGTGGTAATTACACATAAGGAGACTATAACTTAAATTTTTTACTTAAGAATAATTTTTTTTTCATTTTGTAAAATGTCCCCTGAAATGAAATCCATTCAGAATAAAAACTATTGTTGAACAAACAGTCTTACATTATTTCAATATGCCTTTGATTTTCTTCATTCTCTGAAATCAAGATGTCATTTCACCACTGACATGGTAAGGAAATGGTATCACCTTCTGACATGAATTTCAGCCTGCTTTTATTTTTTAATTCCTGATTTGGGACAAAAATTAGCACATTTTTAAGGGAAAACCAGCACAGCAAAAACAACAAAGTTAGTATTCTCATTGTGACTCTACAAATTTTCATAGATACTGCTTTGAAAGCAGTGAAATCTAGATATTGTCCAGGCTGCCAAAACACTGAGAACATTTCAGAGTTTCCAAAACAAATATCCTTCCAGACCCCAGCCAGTGCTGACTCCAGCAAGGGAGCTTGATTTCTGTGACGACCAGGTAACCCCCATCCCAGCTGGAGAGCTTGTGGAACAACCAGTTGGAGAACCTGGGAGGCTAGCAGCTCACCAGGTGAACAGCTGGGAAATCAGATGTTCTGGAAAGATTGGCAGTCTACTCTTCAGACAGCTAGCTGTCAGGAGAGCTGCCCAGGAGGCAGAGTAGTTGGTCTCGTCAACCTATTTTCCTGTATGATTTCCATGAACATTAACAAAAATAAATAATGAAGCTGACAGTGTTCTATCAGATTATATATGTGTGTGTATATATATATATATATGTATGTGTGTGTGTATGTGTGTGTGTGTGTATGTGTGTGTGTGTATGTGTGTGTATGCACTATATATGACCTCTAATTCAAAGGTTTCTGACTTGCCTCTTCCTCCCATCTGGCCCTGGACCTTAAAACTTAATGAGCCAATTATTTGAACATGTGAAATTTTGTCAACATTATTATGGCTAAGGGGATGGACAAGCCTCTCTCATGGCTGTCATATCTCATTATTCCTTCCCTTTTTCATTCTTGTAACTTTGTTCTTTTTTTCTTCTTTGTGCCTCATTTGTCTCTACCAATACATTCTCTTTTTCTTTGATAGCTAGCTATTTTCCACTTCTTGAAATGTCTGAGCTTGGTTCAACCCTTTTAAAATCACAAAATTAATTTGGGAGGCAAAAAGGTGAGGTATGGATATTTCTTACCATATGACCATTAGCCATCAATGAAAGCAAAATAAAGCCAGCTGACAATTCATGTTATTCCTCCCAAGTGTTAGCAGAATATTTCATGGCCTCTCCTCACAATTGTCACATTCACTTGTCATTTAACACCTTGCTTTTACTGAGCCATTTCTATAGTTGAAATGTAAAACAAACATTAAGGGGCTTCAGAATTAAATTTGATGTCACAGTCAGTAGCACCTGTGGGGAAATTAAATGGTTTTCTCTTTTTTTTTTTTTTTTTTTTTTAAACAGCAAAAATTAGGCAGGACATACTGTTTAGGAATGATTGTGCTCTTGACATCTTTAAGACTAACTCTGGAATTATGAAATCTGCATCTGAGCATGAAACGTGGTAGCTATGTCAAAGGCAAAGAAATCTGGGACATTAGTCTTCAGACTGTGATTAGAAAGTAGGTAAAATAAATCATCCCTAGTTACATTGAGATAAAAGACTTTTCACAAAATCTGACACAACTTTAAAATCAAAAGTAGAAATTTTAATGTCTATTGTTTTGCTGTTACCCTAAGTACCAGAAAACATATTATTACACTAATATTTTCAATTTTTGAAGATTTTAATGGTTGAAGTATGCAAAGTACTCATTTTCTGGCAAATGCATTCTTTAATCTCTGTATGCTGGACATATTTTTTAATTATTGCATTTAAAGAAACATGCACAGCCATACTGTAAAAGAAAAAAGTAATAAATAGCTCAAAAAAATATTGAAACCTTGTTTCATTTGGGTGACCAGGAATTTTATCAGAAAGTGGAGAAATCTGAGGCTATAATAAATCCAGTTATTCAGTCTTTCTTCCACCACCATACTGCTATTTGATTTTTTACCCATTTCTGGGTAACATATAAGCAATTCCACAGAAAGTTTCTCCACACTGCCTGCCATCTGTCAACAAACTCAATTCTGACAGGAGTAGCCAGCATCTCAAGGGTGCAAATCAATTTACTGTCAGTGTTGGATGTGTTCCAGTGCATTTCCTCAGTACAGATGAAAGAAATTGTGTCAACTGAGCAGTATTGCATATGTTTTTATCTGCTGTTGGCTGGGGATTGAGCTAAAACTACTAAATTAACTAATTTAGAATCTCAAGTTTTATTGGGTACACATATAGCACGCAGTGTATAGGGGAGGGAAGTCAGTAGCATTGATGGGCAATTACAAAGTAAAGAGAACCAGGCAGGTATGGTAAGAACTAATGTAGAATACAACTGTGAGTGGACTCTGATAGGGAAGAAAAGCACAATGCAAATAATGGCCAGTAAATATGAAGTTCCTCCCTCCCATAATTTCCCTGAACTATAAATTGCGTTGTAAACCAAGACTGCCACTGCAAGAACAAAGTGTCTCTTTTCTAAGGAACTGTGAATTCTTTTCATAAAGCAATTCACCCATATCCACCTATGACCTTTCATTTCATAAAATGCTAGGTATATCAAATGCCCCATTTCTAGGAGCCTGTCTCATTTACACCAGATGAATATAATCATTGATGGCAGCAGTTCAGAGCCTATGAATTTGACCTCTGTTTTACCTGAGCAATTAGAGATAAAAAAAGGGCATGCAGGAACTTTCCAAACATAAATTCTTGATGCCTCCTTTGATAAAGGAAATTTAATGATCTGGAAGGGTTTGGAGACATGAGCGTGTAAATCACATTGCCACGGTTTCAGAAAGCTGTGAATCCTGAAAGCTATCCACATTTGAAAAAAGCAGCTTAGCTCCACCCCTAAAGTGGTCATGTACAATGAATGGGGGCGGGGTGAGGGGGCATATTTATAGCATTTAAATGTTGACCTTTCAATATATAATCTAACAACTTTTTCACAACATGAAATATTCACTGAGCTCATTTTTTTTCTGTAGCTGCTGTGGTCTTCTCCAGGGTTATTGCAATTTTACTTTTCCATTTGCATCTTCATATATTGATACAAAAATTGCAGGATTGGTTCATAAGAACCTGATCCTCATTTCTATCAATTTTATTGCTAGCCACAGATGATGCTGTCCTGTTTTCATGTAAGATCCTCAAGAATATTTAAGGAAAAAAAGTACAGAAAGTAATAATTATGATACACCAGTTTCCAAATTGCTGAGTGCTTTTTTGTGAGATCTTGGCTAGATCATAATACAGAGAGAGCCCTTTGTACAGCACTGAAACAGTGTGTGATTACCAAACATATACACCTCGTTTGGAAGAGGTTGCAGTGAGCAAGGAATCCTAGAATCATAGAATGGTGTGGGTTGGAAGGGAACTTTAGAGATCATCTAGTTCAATGGGTCTGTCATGAGCTGAGATATCTGTCACTATATCAGGTTACTCAAATTCCAGTCCAGTCTGGTCTTGAATGCTTCCAGATATGGAACATCACATTTTCTCTGAACAACATGTTCCAGTGTCTAAATTTCCCCCTTTTGAGTTTAAAAATATTGCCCCTTGTCCTGTCACTGCAGCCTTGATAAAATCTCCTTCTTTCTTATAAACTCCTTTCATACACTGAAAGACCACAATAAGGTCTCCCTTGAGCCTTCTCTTCAGGCTGAACAACCTCAGCTATCTCAGCCTGTCTTTGTAGGAGAGGTTCTCTATCTCTGTGAGTATCTTCGTGACCCTCCTCTGGACTTTTTCTAACAGATCCATGTCTTTCTTGTGTTGTGCCAGGAGCTAGACACAATACTCTGGGTGGTGTCTCATAAGAATGGAGTACAGGGAGAGACTCTCCTCCCTTGACCTGCTGATCACTTTTTTTTTAATTTTTTTTTTTTTTTTTAATTTTAGCTCAGGGTATAACTGACTTTCCAAAAGAATCCTCCAAAAATGTTTTGCATGGATCCATGAGGGCTGTTATGAGTTACTGTGCTTATATATTGACCAAAACTTTGCCTTCATAATTCCACTCCTTCTCTAAGATAATTTGCTATATCTCTGTTGTGTTCATCTCTATCTGAACTACTGAACTGAACATTTCCCAGGCATTCCTTTAATGACATCTCTAGTGCTTGCCACAAATTTATTTCTTATTGTCTCTCCAGTCATAGAAAATCTAATGGAATATTTTGCTTTCTAAATATTTTGGTTGAATTTTGCCACTGTTCATGGAAATGCCTACATTTTTTTCAAGAAGGTGGAAAACTCAGCATTGAGAATATAAACTGTTGTGAATTGTAATGCCTGTTTGAGCAGTCATTGCAGAAACAACCTATTGGTCCAGAATATTGTGCAGAATAGCACATATGTATGTCATGTATGTGTATGTGTATTGGCCATATTTTGTCTCTGACCAAAACCTGTTAAAGGACAAATGCAGTTACACTGTCTGGAGGTGTGACATCATCCTCAAATCTCTCTATCTCATGAATATCTAAAGTGGAAATTTTCTAAGATCTCAGCCAAGGCTGGATAACTCACTGCTGTGAAAGATGAGAATAACCTCAATCTGAACCACTTTCTCACTCACAAAATTCTCATCTGTGATTCACTTTTACACAGTGAACTTTTCAAGAACAGACAAAATGGCTCAGCTGATTCATCTTCAAGTAGAGAGGAAAGTAATAGTGGGATGTTGTTAATTCTTTTTTTTAATATTTATCTATTATTGTTAATAGTTGCCTAGGGAAATAAATAAATAATGAAAATATTAGATAAGAATAAATGAAAGAAACAATTCAAACAGCACACAATTTATGCAATTAAATACCTCTGGGTATAATGTACTCAAATATTGTGTAGAAAAATAAAATGGAACTAGATAATAATGACTAAGAATGTGTCTATTAGGATAATCAAATCCTGTACTTTGGATGCATACTGGTAACTCCATTGCAGACATTACTTCTTTTTTCCAATGCATAATAAATTATAGAATTTTCTATATGGGCTTTGGGCACTTTTCATGTTTCTTTTAAGTATTATGACTGGAAGAGAATCAGATACAGTAAAGCAAAATACAAAAAAGTAACATAAAATAGAGGTGACATTTGAAACAATGTTTACCAGAATTTAAGAAAGTGTAAAATTACATTCTGGAAAAAAAATGTATTCTTTATTTGTACTTTTGTGATCACTTAATGCAAGATACATTGCAAAAGTCTAAGAAAACATTTCAGAATAAAAATAAATACAGACACAATAATGATCATAATTTGTACCCGATTTCAGTGAAAGGAAAGGTGAATTGCATCTCCAAGGATGATGACTGTGGATAAAACCACATTAAAGCAAGCTCTATTTATGTGCTTTGGACTGAAACAAACAAACAAACAAATAAATAAATACTACTGTCTGCTGAGGACTGAGCATGGCCAAATGGGGTAAACAATACACTTTTGCAATAAAGCAGGTGAGATAAAAAGAAACCTCTTGCCATATAAAACTGGATTTTCATTTGTGCCAATGCCTAGTTATGGAATAGCGACAGGTGTGATTCCATCATCTCTGCCAGGAGTAAGGGCTTTGGTCATAGCTAGAAAGGTATATAGATGGGACACACCTATATAGTTATGATTTACATTCCCTTCTTCATAGGATCAAAGTGACAGAAAATTTTACAAACATTTCAGACACCATCTTTAAATAAAGCAGAAGTATTCATATTGGGGAAAAGTTGTAGACCGCCACTTTCTTGTGTGAAGAAACTCTAATTTCTAGTTCATAAATGTATCTTTTTCTCTTTAATGTCATACCTTTTATATCATATATATGTGTGAATATGTGTCTATAAATAATATGTATTTAACTTAAAATACATTTAATTTCTGGAGGCTGCTTCTTGAGGTATTTATAAAGAGCTATAATATTTTCAGGCATATTTTGGACTAATTTTAATCATTATTTTAAAGTTTAGAATATTCATTTATGCAAAAGCAAATCAGTTCCCTTTACATTCCACCATATTTTACAAGCAGAATCATTTGCTACTGTTACTGATGCCGAAGGATTTGTAGCACTGTATAGTTTCACAGTCCAGTTTTCTTCAGTGCACATTTTTGAAATTCTTATGCTGCTCTGAAGGAGCAAACAAGCTGCCACTCTCCAGAACATGAAACTTAAGCTGAAAGTTGCTAACAGCCCCAAAGTTTTTTCCAGAGCCATTTTAAGCTTTTTCCCTTATTACTATTGTTTAGCTGCAGAGTTGACAGAATCTTGTAGGAGTTGCAATAATGCAAGCCAAGCAAGGTTACTTTTAACTTCATTATCTTCACACCTTCTTAAAAAGGGGGAACGCAAAGTTATTCAACATCCAAGGCATTGTATTGTCATGGTCCATAAATGTGTTTGCTGGCTGCATGCTGTACTTTCTTTATCTGACCTTGCTCTTTCAAAGATGCACTTGTTATAGTATGTCAGTCACTAATGAGGCCTAAGTAATTGAGCCTGATTGAACTGGCAAGATGCTGCCTAATTATGATGATAAATGGAATTGGCTGATCAGCTATGGAGGGTGAACATTAAAACAAGGTCACTCTGTGAAGGAGAACCACATTTATTTTTTTTTTTAAAGTTATTCCCTCCCTTTTCTATGATCCTCCAAATTCAAACTCTTCATCTCTTCATCCTACTATATAGCCAAGCACTCGGTGTTTAACTGTACTTGGACTGTTTGGAACAATGACACTGTAGACCAGTCCAGCAATGATCACCTCTTTCCCCTACCTATACTTGAAAATGCATGTGGAAAGTACTTAAAAGACATATGATGGAAGGGTTAATAGATTTTAGATGTTCATAGTTACTGGATAATATCATCCATACTCATCATCTCAGAGAGAAAAGCTAATTGTTTTTAGATGGATGAATGAGTTCTAGAATAGTTTCAAAGAAATATTTCATTAATCCCACCAGCTCTTTATTTTCTTTGACTCACTTCAAATCTATGACCAGAAAGAAACTCTCAAAAATCTCTTAGTAAAAGTTCCATTTTGTGAAGTGAGGTAACACCATTTCATCTCAGAAAGAACCTGAAAGTTCTCACAAGGAGGCACAGTTTAAAAAGGTTTTTTTGAGCATATGCAGTTTGTGTTCCACAAGCTGATGGGTATCGAAGAAACATATTTTTTAATACAGGGAGCACAAAGAGACATCTGGAAAGAGCTGGCATACATTTTCCAAGAAGTAGTTGTGTCTTACCAATAAGATTGCTTTCTGTAATTAGATTAATCTATCTGTGGACCAGGGGAAGTCAGTGGATTTTATAAACTGAGTCTAGGAAGACCTTTGAAAGGGTATCCAGTAATTTCTTGGTAGCCAGATGGGGAGATATGGGTCAGAGAGCAATGCGGTGAGTGGAGAATGGGATGGACTGTATAGGAATAGGTGCACTTTTGGAAGAACTTGTCACGGGAAGTTAGAACTCCTTTTTTGCTTAGGAAGCCTTTTTCTGCCTGCAAAGTATCTCTCTCTGGTATGCAGGAGTGATAACGTTCGCAGATGCATATGGGTCTCCTTGGGCTGGAGAGGGCAGGGGAGGACAGAGAGAATACAAAAACCCCCAGAAGACTGCAGGAACTGCCTTTCCCTGAGGCCTGGTTCTGTCTTGCAGCACTATGAGGTTTTGTAAGTTTTCAGAGTCCTTCCCTCCGAAATAAACCTTTTTTGAGTCCTTTCCATTGCTTTGGCATTTCAGGGGAATACCTGTGTATATTTAATTTTACAACTGCCAAGTTAAAAATGTTGCAAACAGACTGAGAAAATACAATTGCTCTCTAATGCTGTCCTTTAGGCATGAATAGTGGGACCAGTACTGTTTGCTTGTCTTCATCCTTTTTTCTCATTTTGTTTCCCCAGAAGGACCTCTGACCTAATTAGCAGCTCTGATTCAAGTCATGTGTTTGGCCGTCTCTCCTGGATGGACCCTGGACCTGATTCATCACTGTGTTGCAAGCTGATAATAAACCCTCTTAGCAGCAGCTGGATCTGTTTACTATTTTCAGACCCTGTGAGAGGATGCCAACTGGTGAGGATACAAACTGAGCTAGTCACCCTTGCCTTCCAGAATATCCTCCCTCACAGACAGGACCTGCTTCAGCTGCCTTCTGACAGACAGAAGTCTAGTGAAGTTCAACAAAAGAAAAGGCAAAATCATTCACTTTGGACAGAATAATGCCCTTCCCGGAGACTGTGAAGTGAATGTGCAGCAAGCAGTATTATAGGAAAAACTGGGCGTCCTGATGGAGAATCTGAATGTAGGTCAGAGTGACTTTGCAGTAAAGAAGCCCAACTAAATATTGGATTGTATTAGAAAAAGCTATAAAGGTAAGTGATCATTCCCTTCTACTGAACCCTTGTGATACTACAACTGGAGTATTATATCCAGTTTGGACACTCCACTACAAAGAGGTAATGAAATCCTGGAAGAGTCACAGAATATGCTGAGTTGGAAAGGACCCACAAGGGTCCTAAAAACCAACTCCCAGAAATACAGGGGAAGGATACTAAGGTGGTGAGGAAACTGAAGCATATGATAAATGAGGAGAGGCTGAAAAATCAAAGTTTCTTCAGCCTCAAAAGGAGAAATTTTAGGAGAGATCTTATTGCTGGCTGTAATTTTCTAATATTCATGCATAGTGATAAAAGAAGAGTGAACAAGTTTCATCACAGGATATTCTGGTTGGGTATTAATGGAAAAAAAATACCCAGAAGCACCAAGTTATTAGCCAAACTCTGGAAGGTGTGGCCTGGAGAGGCTATGATTATCTTGAAGAAATCCAAAACTTCACTTGATGTGACTTTGAGTATCCTGATATGGGTTGGTTAGGCCTTAAGAAGAGGTTACATTAGTTGATCTTGCCAAGAACCTTTCATGCTACATTATTCTATGAATCAGTGGTTCTCTGTGGTGGTGATCTGCATGTGGAAGTACTGGTCAATACAGATTATGGATGTGAGAGAGCAGGAAAGATTATGAGTGCCACCCAAAATGTGCATTTGCACAGGGCTTGAACAATGGCACCTCTAAAGGTACACCTCCACCTTCACTTGGATGCCTCTCAGATAATCCAGAAATGTCATTGGACCTACATATACACAATTATCTGAAAAGAAAAAATCAGCCTTTTTACATTAAAAAAAATGGTAGATGGAAGAGCTGTATGCTCTTAGCCCCCTCCTCCCCCAGTTCTTTCCACAGTAATTTTAAGAGATTGAGCAAGTAGTAGTTCAAGTATGTTTCTAACTGAAGTTGAGAAAAGCTAGGGAGGAGAACCACAGTTAAGCCACCAATCACTGTGTTGAAATATTCCCGGCAGAGTTTTGTGTGATAAGTAAAATTATGGAACTCATGCTTAAATTAAGATCATTGAAATTGAGGTTCAAAAATTCCAAGGTTAACTGAATCTCCATGGGTTGGTTTATTTTATACTTAAAGATCTTATTTAGAAGAACAAGACTAATTAGAATTGATTTAAATGTGTTTAGCCTTGATCGAAGGTAAGAATTTCCCACATTAAATTCAAGATGACTGTGTGTTAATATATAGTTTCACTTTAAGTAGACATTGTGAAGAACTATAATATGTGTAATAACCTTCATTTTTTTCCTATTAAATGTTGAAATAAATTCTAAACAATCTGATTGCTTTCAGTCTTGAGACATTTTAAATTAATTGGTAAATATTTTATTTCAGAACTGGTTTTGGTACAAATAATAAAGAAGAGAAATGAAAAGAAACTAAGTAGCAAAATTCCCCAGGGACTGTATAGTTTTTTGAGTGGCTTCATTTGTTAGCCTAATGTTTGTCATCTACTACAGCTATGATATATATATAAGTGTTAAAACTTTTAAATTATTGTAGATATGAATGGGAATAATATTAATAGGTACATTTTATTAATAATTAATTTTATAATTATTATTCATAAGTTCTGGGATTTTCATTAGTATTATGGACTTTTGATTTACATAGTAATGATACTATGTCTCATAATTAGACAGCACATAAACACTCTTCACGACTGATGATAAGAATGGTTCACTACCTCCTTATTGCTGAATTCCAGGGTAATTAATAATGCATAGCTTTTACAATCTGAGAGTCTTGAACACAGCCAATGACTTTAAGTTTGTAACTAAGCTCTGTTTGCTAAGTTTCTAAATGTTTCTAAAGGTTTCTAGAGGTTTCTAATGGTTTGAAGAGCTGATCTAAATACTATTGCAATGTTCCATGTTTACTGGAAAGCAAAGCTTGTTCTTGTGGAGCTGTGTTGTTTGTTTTTTCTTACTGGTGAAAATGGGAAAGAGAAAGACAGGCTGTGGCATATACTCAGAAGATAAACCAGATTTCTCTGATTAATGTGCATGGATATGAATACCATACTTCACCAATCAAAGTTAACGGGTCAGCAATGAATGTTGAATACTGTCATTTAACAGCTGGGATGTAAATGTATGGGAAGTAAAAAATTCATAGTCACTTGGAAGTAGAGCAGTCTGTCACTGAAGTTTCCAAGAATAAATCAACATAATGTGGCTGATTTAAGAATTCACTTTTTAAGCATGTAGGACACTTATGTATGTAATTACCTGATCAAGCAACCAACCATTTGAGTGTCCCTGTCCATGAAAGGGAGCATACCTTGACCACATACATGATTAGAATGTTATAAAGACTTAGACATAAAGGAGGAATTAAGCTCTTTATGTGTAAGACACATAAATTGAAATGCCTACATGAAAAAAACTCTACATGGAGTAGATGTCTAAAATTGCATTACAACTACAGGATTTGCCACATTCAAAGCTCATGTATTCTGATAAGCAACTCCTAATACTCCACTCATTCTAATTAATTAAACCAGCCTAGACAGATTCTAGACACTGAAGACACCTGACAGTAACTGGCATGTGTTTATGCCCGTTATATGTCCTGTGTTTTAAACTACAAATTTTCTACTGTAATGGTATATGTACCATTTTAATAGCCAAACCATCCTGTGAATTGTCTGAGATTAGTAATGGCTGTATTGAGTCAAATTAATAGTACAAAATGTTCTAAACATTTGCTATTAAAGACACTTGCTTTCCATTGGCAGGAACATAACCAAACCTGGCTGAATTAATTGCGGTACAACTGAGTTGCCCTATGGAGTCCTTCTGACTTCGCATGTTAGAGCTCCATTGCCTTTAACAGAAGTTTGGAAACTGAGATGACATGCAGATGCCTAATCTGGTTTAGAAAGTTCCCCTAGATGCTGGAAATTTTATGTTTGTTTATGAGAATAAAATGATCCTTTGAACTTTAATTAAAGTTATATATTAAGGCTTTTCAGAAACACTGTATTATATCATGAATATTCCATTCTTATATAGTTTTGGTTTTGTCTGTTACAGTAATTTTAACATTGATAAATTTGTCTGCTTTAGAAACATGGACTGTGCCAAAGGGCAATTAATTTGGGCAGCTTCCTAGACAAAATATTGAAGAAAGTTAAGGAAAGGAGAAAAAAGGCTATTGGGATGAAAGAATGTACACATATACATACATGTACAAAGCATATTTATGTTTTGAGGTAAGGGTTTATCTTTGAAATAAGAATTGTTTTACCTGTATAAAAACCCAGAGAACAAAAAGAACTTTTCATTCATGGTTTTCAGCAAAAGAAAACTGAAATAAAGATTAGAAACTGAAACAAATTGAAATAAACTTCAATCCAGGAACTGATAGAGTATGGCTAGATTGCTGGGTCTCTGTAAAACCCTATCAGAGTTAATAGAGCTCCATGAAGCTAAAACAATCTGGCTGAAAATGATCAGTTTCTGGGTTACAGATAGAAAGAGGACTATTATACCTTATTTCAAGAGATGTCATGAGTATGTGGTGAGAGAGAAGTAACACTGATTGAGAGAAGTTGTTCTGAAAAAATATTGAAAACATTAACCCTAAAAAACCCAGTAGATATTAATCAATAGTAGACATCCAGGGAATTAAAAATTGTGCAGCTGAGAAGATATAGATGTTTCCTGTAAAAAAGGAAAAATAGTTGAGGCAGAAAAAATATAATAGTAAAATCATGCTTGTTAATAGTTGGATTGACTCCTATGGAATTTTTTCCATCACTGGGAAAATGTTCTGAGTTGTTATTCATCACTTCTGTCAACATTATTAACAGCTTCCAAGGAACTTTAAAGAAAACTGGTTATAATGAAGTTAATAATACATATATTTTATCAGTAAAGGTTACATCTGTCTAGCATTTTAATTTTGCCACCACTTACTAATGTGGTTGTTAGAATTATGATAAAAAATCATTAGATCAGGTATGACTCATCCATTACAGCCTGGAGAAAAGTCAATATTGACACTCCCAATGATCTCATATGCACCTTTCATGTATAATTGGTTGCTGCTATTATGTACCTGTGATCCATGCTTTCCAGGGAGGAACCTTCTGTAAGGTTAAGTTCAATAATCTTCACAAGAAAAGACAATTAGAGGACATGAATATTCTTAATAAATTTTAGATTAGCAGACAAGATGACATTTAAGTACAAGATGTGAGCAGTGATTAAACGAACATTATGAAGAAAGGATCATGCTGTGGTTTCACAATTGTCTCATCTTTTCAAGTTTAAGTTTTTATAATGATCCTTGGATACTTGCTTCAGCTACTCTGGGCAAAAAATGACAGTGACAATGATTTCCTTACACCATACTTAATGGTTTCAATTCTTCACCCACTTCTTTACTAACCTTGGACTAATATTTTGCAAATAAGTATAGAGCTGAGTATTTTGTGGACAATTCTGCATGTAGTGCTTTGCTCTGACTTTACCCACTCCTTGTTCATGGCAACATAATGTATATGACACAGGGTAGTTCAAAATCCTGAGGGAAGTGAGAAAGACAAGAAGCTGAACACACACCCTGAACTTCACTAGAACAGACTGACTTATTCAGAAATGGTAGAATGGATCCTATGTGATGTATCTGTGAAAGGCAGAAGAGTTTAAGAGAACAGTCAGACCTTTGAGAACAGCCTCATTCAAGCACAAGAATGATGTGTTCCCATACTCAGGAAAACAAGCAGACTTATTATGAATAAATAGTCATACTCATGATAAAGCTCCAGGAAAACAAACAAACAAACAAAAAAGAGACACATAAAGCAAGAAGAAACAAAGACAGGGCATATTGGAGGAATGCAGAAACATTGCCTGGGTGTGCAGGAATGCTGATGGAAAAGTAAAAGCTTAACCACAGTTGAAATTGTCCACCATAACAAAATGAATTTCTTGGACTACACTGACAGTAAATGAAAAAAAATGAAAAAAACCCCCAAAACAAACAGCAATGAAAAACTTGACCCACTGCCAAAGGAGGTGAGCCATCTAGTGATAGTGAATAGAAGATGAGGATGAGATACTCAATGCCTTCATTGATTTTGCCAACAAGGTCTCAGTTCTGTATGTTTAGAAGCAAGGTTGCAGAATGAGAGAAACTACCAGCAGCAGATGAGAGTTGGAGTCAGGGATTTTTTGAGAGAACTTGATTCACACTAATTCATGGGACCAGATGTGTTGCACACAAGGGTACTTGGAAAGCAATGGTGGGAGACAAATGCTTTAACCATCTTCATACAGTCTGAGGACAATTCAAGCTTCTCAACCTCACTTTAGTTGCTGTGAAAATCATGGAGCAACTCTTCTTGGAAGCAATTTTTGCATACATGAAGAAATTGACTTGAAAAATGGATGTGATCTGACTTACAGCAAGTTGTGTCATATTTACTTGCTGGGATAAAACTGCTAGATTTGTGAAGTAAAGGGAAGCATTGACTTTCCCTTAGTCACAGATAGGGAAAGTATTTTTACCTTAGTGAGGTTTTCAACAAAATCTTCTCTAACATCCTTGTTTCCAGGTTTGGACATTATAATATAAAATTTGGACATTATAATATAGGTGCATGTATTACAAGATGAATGAAAAATATTCTGGACTGCATGACTCAATGGGTAGTGGTTAAGAGTTTGAAATGTCCTTGACAGCAATGCACAAGTGGTATTCCTCATAATTCTTTTCTGAGAGCTGTTAGTCTCATTTAACATCTTTATCAGTGACCTGGAGGAGGCAAAGAAGTGGACTCTCTCATCAAATTAGTAGATAGCACCATGTGGAAAGACTAGTCCATATGTTTGAGGGCAGGTCTGCTGTTCAGAGACTTAGACAGGCTGAAGCCATGGGCTAACAGGAATCTTACTAAATTCATCAAAGTCTTGAAGTAGGGATGGACAAACTTCTGCAAGAGTACAGTGTGAGTAAATTACTCTGACTGACTGTGTTAAGTTTCTGTGAGGACAGGACTTGAGAGTCCTGGGGAATGTCATTGATTAACTACAGTTCCATAAAAGTCATAGCAGGTGCTAACGCTATGATTTCTGCCAGTGTGAAACTAGCATTGGTTTTTCTCATAGTTAAACTAAAAGAAGCTTTTAAAACATTACATGTATATGATGTATCTAATGAGGAATAATTGTAGAAAGCAAATAAAAGAAATATTGTATTGTAGAAACAGGCATTAAACCCCCTGAAATAAAACAAATGTCATCTTTCATCCTTACTTCAATATAAAACATGCAGAAATACATATCTGCCTGTTCATTGTTCCATTAAATGGTTACATGTCTTTGCTATGTGCTCACTAGAGATGTGCAAAGTGGTTTTGTTCAGGTATTGTGCAGGCATACTACTTCTACTTCTTATTTCCCTGAGTTAAGATCACACTTGCAATACAGATTTTCAGTTTGGTGAGATATATAGATTGAACATACTCGTTTGATTCTTTGATTCACCTCCCCTTTACTGCCTCCTTCTTTTATCTTTACATCATCCTTTATATGTACATGTTTACAGAAAATATGAACTGCCTGGAATCACAGGTCAGTGTTCTCCTTTTTAGTAAGTGTTTCTACACATTGAAAAACCCCCAAACACCCAGAAGTCCATAATGCAATCTGTTAGATGCCCCAGCATGGTCCAAGTCGGTATGACCTGTGTAAGGGTATGGATGGATGCCTTGCATTCATTAAAGTGCACATATTAACAAACAGAGGAAATTTTATGTCTCAGGTTTCCAGGTGTCAGTCTCTTGTCAGCCTGGGCTGTTGTGGAGGACATATTCCTACTATCGGAGAGGCAGAGGAGTTGTACATTTCATGCTTATAAGTGAAATATATTTGAAAGCAGTAAGTAAGGTTTCCTCTCTTTGTCTATAATTTCTTTAGCACAGAATCTGCCCTTTGTGGCCCCCCCCCCCCCCCTTCCCTTCTTAAATCTGTTATCCCGCTCTCATTTATGGGCATGGACTTGCCCTTGGCCAGTGGTGGGTCCATCTTGGAGCTGTCATCAGCTCTGTTGGACACAGGGGAAACTTCTGGCAGCTCCTCACAGAAGCCACACTTGTAGCTCTCCTGCTTCCAAAATCTTGCTGAGCAAACCTAGTGAAAAGCGATATCATATACTCTGCTTCCTCATACGTATCTTTGCAGCAGAAACCAGTTTTAATACGGATTGTTTGCCCTGAAGAGTTTAAAATAGAATTTGAACATATAAAGTATAAAAGAATAGAGGGTAGGAAGGAAAGAGAAGGAAAGCAAAGAGATCAATAACATCAATGTCCCCAAGAAGTGAACAGCTGATTCTGGTCAGGTTTCCTGAATGAATATGCTTGATTATGAAATGCAGTCATACTGAAAAATTAATTGTGACTGATCTCATGATAGCCCCATCTACTGTATTATGAATGAGATTTTCAGAATTACTTTACTGAAGGGTGGGGGTTGTCACCACGTGAAGTATGCTGTTAGCTGCCAAACATGCATACTCACAGCAGAAACAGGACATTAGTTTTGGCATTTTTCTCATCGCCTGCTCAGAATTATACCTTGCAGTTAAGGAGGAACAGTTGCTTTAGACGCTACCAGTTTCTTTACAGTTGCATGTAATTTCCTACAGAACTCTACTCTGATAAAAACATATGATAGGTTTGCTGCTGAATAAATCAGGAAAATGTCAGGGATAAAAATGAAATAACTCCATTGCCTAGTATGAGAAAATATGGAAAGATTTTTCTTAAAGTGCAAGCTTTTCTTGGCACAACTTTTAAAACTTTAGTATATAAATTGCTCCTTATGAGTCTGCTCAGACCATGGGTCAGTAATATAGTAAATGACAAATATTAACACAGGTCTCTGAGCATGGGCTCAACAATGCTGCAGAGACATCCTACTGTGGAGAGAGACAACCTTCCATTTCTTTTTCAGCTTTCTTCAAAAAACATTGGTAGGCTTATCTGCTTTTGCAATTTTTTGGCCAGGCCAATATCTGGCTCTCCCTGCTATTTTAATTTTGTGCTGAAATGTTTTCTGACAAGTGCAGGTGATGTAAAGTACGTGTAAAAACAGAGAGGCAGAGTGTGGACTATCCTCTGTGGATAGTCCACACCGTGTGTTCTGGCTAAGAAATGTGATTGTGTGCTTATGTCTGATCTAATCAGGTTAGTACTGCCTGATAACATGACAGTGCAAAAGACTGGTATTGGTGAGTGTGGAACTGCACATCATCATATACTGAGAAGTACATGACTTCTGAGAGTCACCTGAGGAAAGCAGCTGCAACAGAGATAAATCTGCTTCCCCATAAAAATCCAGAGGTGAATTAATTCAGAAGGCTTGTAATTCAAGTTATGTGCAGGGAGCAGATTACTGAAGAATCTTTAGGTGCAAAGGTGTGGAATTTGGTCTCACAGGGCACACTAATAGAAATTCTGAACATTCTGAGAAGGCCCATACCCTGTGATTTTAAGAATCCAGAGAAACAGTCTGAGGAGTTAGGCAGTTTGCTTTATACTAATTTACCAACTTTGTTTTTCCCTAACATAAGTACTTCAAGGTACGTGTATTACACCATGAATATTTGTTTTTTGACACATTAAGGCTGTGAATGTCTTGTTAACACATTAAAATGAATAGTCATGAGCAGTACTCCTCATCTAACCTCAGACAGAAAGGGCATGTTAGGCATGTGGAATGAGTACAAAGAATCCTTGAAAGTGGAAATTGCCTTAATTTACAGTGGAATCAAGTATAAATATGATCCATGTGCACCTTTACTTATTCAGGCTGTTTCTAGAGAAAGAGGAAACACACATCTCCTCCCTGTGAAGCTGATAGAGTTTGCACTGTCTGATCAGTTTTGCTTGTTTTGTACACCAGTACCTTCAGGTGCTACTGCACCCTAGCTTGCCTGGATAAAATTTTCCCACTGATGTCAATGAGAGTAACGTGTGTGTAACTGTTGAGTTTTGTTGCATTACTGAACGCTCTGACATAGATAAATTAATTTATTCAGGTAGTGTGAGGGAAAGGGTTAAAGGCTTTATACAGTACTGCACCAAGAAGCATTTCTGTAACAATGAACACTAAATCTTCTCCAAAATGAGAAAGTAGCAAGGAGGTAGTAAATTATCTGAGTAAAACAGGAATACTGGAAATCAAAACCAGTTTTGCTCTATCCTCTTTTGCCTTTGAAATTTCTTTTCTGTCATATGAAAAGGTAAGCAAACAGAGAGAAGAAAAAGGAAAATAATAATAAAAAACCCCACCAAAAACAAACAACCAATAAACCACAAAGCCCCAAAGCTTTAATAAAGTGTTACATTTGACAGAGCAGACAGACAGCTAGTGACGAGAGGATACATCTTTGGCAAAGTGACATTGAGTGATTTCAGAGATGTTTGCTGTGTTCATGCTGAAGAAATCCTTTATGTGTATGCAATAACCTACAGCCATAGCCTTGAAGGTTTATTTCTCTATCACCTTTCCTCTTCCTGGCAACTTAGTTCTCAAAATACCTGAAAACCAGCAAAATGAGCTGGAAAGCTCTCACTTGTTTTTCATGCAATCTAGTGATTGCATAGACAAATAAAGAATGTTTGGGATTTTTTGTTATTCTTGCTCTGTATTTTCCTCCTTTATGTGGCTTTTAGTATTTGGTTGGTTGAGTTTCACTTATTTCAAAGAAAAAGCTGTTTTACACCTTCAGACTGCTGCTACCACCAGTGAGCATCGACAGTAATGGACTTCATGTATAATTCATGCAATCAAAACTTTGCAACTGTGCAAAATTGTTCACCTCACATCCTGTGCCTTGAAATCGGCTTCCATAAACTGTCAGAAGTTACAGCAGTGGGGCTCACTGAGTGGCCATAAACAGAAACACTAATGAAGCTGCCTGAACAACACCACAGAGAGTCATTTAATCAACTTCTGTTTTTAATTTTGGTCTGCTGACAGGTGGCCAAAAGTTCTGAAATACTGAAATGAAAAAAGAAAACCTGATTCAGTTATCACTAAACAGAATAGGAAACACATAAAGAGATTTTTATCTAGGCTTTACTTTTGATGGCCAAAATTAAAGGTTACTTTGAAAACACCTAAGCATTTGTAGCATTAAATATTGAAAATACACTATCCAGCTTAATAATTATGGAATTAAATATGAATTACTGAAGTAAATTCCTTTGAGGCATAGCAACCAGGGAAGTGTGTTATCTCAAATTTACATATGCCTTAGAGTTTTTAATAAGATTTAAAAATAGTATCAGTTTCCCAGCTTTCCAGATTATACTTGTGGTCTTTTTCTTTCTTCCTTTCCCCATTTAGACTGATATGATCTAATCAATGGTTTTCTGAATTTAGGCACAACTGACTGTGCTGCCACAAGAGACAAGAGCAGAAAAGAAAGATTTGTGGACTCTAAAACCATTCTGTTTATTACATACACTGACTGAAAACTCAGCTGCTGAAGTCAATGAATGCTTATTCTTGCCATTGTGCCAGTGACAGTGGGACTTCACCTGAGTTGAGCTCAAGCGCATTAAAAGTTTGTAGAGAATGATTTTATTGTTCTGTCCACAGATTAAATGGGTGGCTTTCCTCTGTGCAAGCTGACCATGCTTTCTGTTTCCTAAATGTTCTCTATCAGTTGGTGACACATAGGTATGCTATCCACATACATCCATAATCTCTGCTTCTTCTTTTCAAAATTCCTGCCACTGATATTACCAAGGGGTATGAAAGGTTAATTATGCTTCTGTAGAAACATACCTGATTTTATCATTTTCAGGTGTGTCAGAATTCAGTGTTGCTGAGGGGCCACTAGATTAAAACTCTGGCAAAGAATGAATAACTTTGGTTAACACTTGTTTTCTCCTTCTATCATGATCTCCCTTATTTTATAAAACTTATACAGTCTTCAGTTTTTCAGTCTTACAGCTTGTATAGTTCCCTCTGTGCCTGTATCATCAGTGATACTAAAAGAAGCATCTCCAACTCATGTTATTGGGAATTATGATTGCTTTGAACCTGCGTTGCATGGGAAACTGAATATAAAATAAAGAAATGTAAAAGTACTGGACATTCAGGTTACATTGTAATCTAATGAGTGTTACACCATGCTGTTAAAAAAAAAAAAAAAGGAGCTTAACATCATCTACTTAGCCAAGTGAATACTGTCCATAAAAAATTTACTAGTTTAATTTTTCTTCTTCAAAAATTCATGGCAACAGTTTCCTTGGTACCCATGTACATGTTCCCATACCTTATTGGCATTCCATGTCTTCGTCAACATTCACATCTTAACAGATGGATAGTTGTATTTCCTTGTCTTAAGCTTATGAATAGAACCAGTGTATGACCCATGTGGAGTAGAGATAGAAAAGTCAAAGTAGTAACAACATATGGGAAGCTAATATGTTTTGAGTCAGGAAAAAAACCCATAAAATTCCACTCAGAAGTACATGAAGTAAAGAAGTACATTTCTGTCCACGGCTGCTGTTTGGTCCTTTCCAAACATGCCTGAATATAACAAAATCCCCTTGCAAATCTAAGGCAGAAAGAGCAGATGCTGTGCTTGCAGTTCTACATCTGAATCTCATATCATGGATGACAACTTTTAATTATCCTTTATCCTTTCTCATTGGCATGAGTGAAATCAGTGAAACTTTTTTTGGTGTCTGATTTAATTCATGCACTGGGTTATTCATTCCTCTAATGTTGCTGTATTTGATTCAAGGAATCTATAAAACAGAGTCACCTTTATTTCAGGTATATTTTATCTCATGAACTTTCCTAATAACCTTCTGTATATAATGAATAAAATGAGATCAATCCTGGTAATATTAAGGTGCACAAATCAGTGGAACACAGAAGCACACTGAACCAAGATACCATTGGGAAAGGTATAAACAGAAACAACTCAAGAATAACACGTTAGCTTCTGCTAGTAACAACTGACACAATGAAAAAACATTCAATGTACAAAACAAGCCCCTCAACATTTATAAATACCATTGTTCACCTGTTTCTAAAGAAATCAGTATGCTTCCTGTATTACCATGGTTTGAAACACAATGGTTCAGAATCTTGAAAATTTTGAGTATCACATAAATTTCTCTTTCAGTTTTTAATAGACTGCCTCACTAATTGCATAAGATAGCAAACAACAGTTTGTGTGAGATGGTAATTTTCGTGATAGTGTTCATCTTGGTGCATACGCTATATGAAATAATTTCTATCAGACACTGACCCCTTTTCTCCTTTCTCGCAGCTTTTTAGGTCCTGAATGTAATGTGAAATAGACTAAAGAAAATTTTAACAATTATAAGTCCAGTCAAAACACAGCAAATGTACAAAAATGCCATTGCAGAAATAGCTTTGAATTTTCACCCATTTGCTTTGTCATTTTTGTCTTCAACTTTGCCTTGTCAATTAAAGTTATAGTTAGACAAAGGCTGTGTCTACAGTGATAGAACTAGGAGAATTTCCAGGATATATCAGAACCAGAAGTACACTGACAAATGTTCACCTTGCCACTGTGTGATGAGTGTCTAAGAGAAGAAAGGAGCTACAAAGTACCCTCTGTTTCTTCCCCTTACAGTTTTGTCTCAGGCTGTCACTTGACTACGATATGATTGAAGACAAGATGAGAAAGCTTGAAGGCATCTAGAACATGATAGGAAATGCAACATTCTGTTCAGAAATGTCCTATAAAAGAAGTCTTGATTTCATAATTTGAATCTATAGAAGTTTTATTTGAAGGAATAATGCAAAATGATTACTTGCAAGCTCTGAAACTGAAAAAAAAAATCTAAATGTAAACTGTTGAGATCCTGTATCTTCTCTGCCAAGGAAACTGCAAAATTACTGCCTGTATAGTGATAAAACTCAAACAACAACAAAAAAACCCCCCAACAATAAAAAACCTCCAAACCCAACTCAAATCTCGATATGCTGCATATTATGAGCTCTCCTGTAGATCTTGTGTTCCCAGTGTATCTGCAGGTCCAAGAGGCAGCAGCAATATCCGTATGTACTTTCTGCACCTTTGGTAAGTTGGCCAGACAGACTGAAGTACCACAAGGGCTTTGTGACAGACTATAAGGCCATAAAGAACTGAGCCTTGGAGTGTGAACCAGCCCTTTCCAAAGGCCCTGGCAGCTGAAAGACAAAACTGTGAGTGTCAAACCACACTACTGAGAAAGAGAATCTGGCTGGTTCCAGTTCTTTGCCATTTAGTATTTTGGTGTTGCATTTCTTTGTAATTTTTCCCACATTAATTTGTGAAACTGGTGTCTGAAGAAATAAAAAACACCCCACCCATATTCTTCTGGTCATTAATTTTAGGACACATGGGCAATTTTGGAATTCATATAAACTTCTTTAAGCAAAATATTAGAGAATTATTGTGTTTCAAGCAAAATTTTTCTTTAACTCATCATTTCCATCTTGGCAATGTAAGAGTTATACACAGTAGGATCTGCTTGGATGGGTCCTCCTGACATGCGACCAATGAGTGTTTCTTTTCATCAGCAACAAACAAGCTGTCCTGCATATCTGAATAAATCAAAAGAGACTTGTGTCTGGAAAGCTAAGTATACTTGCTCATCTGGTCCTGCAATATGATTATTTTTTGTTTCACATGTTTTCTTATGAAAGTACATTTTCTCTGTAACTCCATTCTGATCTCAGTTAAAATGAGCTTATGTGTTTTACACACCTTTACATTTTGTACTTCAATTTTCAACCCTCTAACTGCTGGACACAGATATGTAGGTAGTGCAGGGAGAATATTCTTATTCATTGATTTTTCTAACCTATGATTTTCTGCCTTGCTAATATTAAATTTCTTTTTTTTGTAAATTGCCTTTTGGCTACTCAATATTTAAAAAGGCATAAAATGAAACCAAACCCTGACCCAAACCCTTATGTGATATGCGCATATGCAGACACAGTCACTGACTTTACAAGGCACACATAGTGCCTACATATCTGAGCACAGACCTGGGTCCTGTAGTTCTTAGAAATAAGGATCTGTTTGCAATTTCCAAGACTGCTTTCTATTGCCTTTTATCTGTGAATTGTAAAGTATCACACCATAAGAATTAAGGTTGCAAAAGTCAAAAATACATGCCTTAGTCCCTACTGGAATAAATCTCTTCTATGACACTACTCATTTTATACAAATTAGGGTTTTCCTTGATTTTGTATTGGTAGAATATATGAAGCTTTAATGGAGCCAAACAAGAATTGAATTGCAAAAAAATTAGGGCTACTGTCATAGTTTTATGGACTACTGAAGAGAAGAATAGGAAAAAAAAGTACAAGGAGTAAAGGGTGGCAGGACTAAAGAGGGAAAAGTTTTCTGAGATGCTTTATAGAAAATGTTCTGAAAATCATTATACATATACAGTAAATTCTCAAATTGTATCCAGCTGGATATTTGCAGCATAATTACAGCAAAAATTCCTACCTAAATGCTACTATTGTAATTGAGGGAAAATCTATAAAAATTTTCTCTTTCTCCAGGTTAGATTATCATATTCCACTTCATATGTCCACCTACTCTCAAAATATCGATTCAGCTAGAGACATCCACTAGTAGCAGAAAAAGCATTTAAATATTTAGTTGAAAATGTTAAGGAAGAAGATGAAGTATAAAGATTGTAAAGATGTACACATCTATGAAAAAGTCTCTCTGGGGACTTTACTCCTATCTCATAAAGATCACTAGAGCTTTGCAATTATCTCTAGTGTGTATAATAGATGAACTCCTCATTTCATAAAAGACATTCTAAACAGTGTGTCTTTGCAGGACTGAGGGTTTTAAGATCACTTGATTAACCCTCATTGTATATATTAGTACATATAATTTCTCTCATTATCTGTCATTCCTCGGAACAGTCTTTCTGAGAATAGAAAGCTGTTTATTTCTGGTGTTACAGTTTTGTAGGGTTTGTTGTTTTGTGTATGGGTTGTTGGTTTTTTGTTTGTTTTTATTTTTGGTTGTGGTTTTGTGTTTTTTTTTTTTCATTTACTGAAAGGATTACTCGATAGGGTGAGAAAGAACAAGAGCTAAATTCACATGAAAGTTTACAGTTCATATTACTGTTCTTCTTCATCAAATACTTTCAACTTCCAAGGAATTTCTGGAAAATAACTCTCCAGCAGGTAGAAAACAGACCTTAGTGTGTATACAGATACAGAGAAACACAACTTCAAGGGAAGTCTTGGTGCATATTTGAATATTTTACCCATTTGTCTTAAAATAAGTGACCCTTTACAATCGTAAAGCATATCTATTTCTAATACCCTATAAAGTCTTGTTGGTTGAAAGGTTTCCCAATGCAGTTCCCAAGGTTTCCTAATGTAACTCCAAAACATAGAAACAAATATATAAGCTCTTATTTCCTTAAGAAATATAATGAAAAAATGAGGAGTTTTGGTCACCTTGTGTATCATGGCCTTCTGTGGCAGCTGTGTATGTTAAAAATATTTCTGAAAGACTACTCTTCACTGACAGACAGATAGAGATGTATACATAAATGTTTATGTGTTGGTTCAACTGCTTTTTAGAGTGGTTCTAAAGTGGATTTCATGATCAGCTCTATTTGTAGTGGACAGTAGTGTCAACAGATTAAAACAACTTTAGCTGACTCAGAAATAGTTCAGGGTTAGCCTGTACAGAATCATCAAATAAAACAACTGGAAAGATGAAAGTTAAATGTACCCATTGCATGATTGGGAATGTAGTCCTTTCTTGAAAATGACCTGACCTCTCATGCTACTACAGATCAAGAGATTTATTTCATGAGAACTTGAAGGAAAGTAATTTAAGAAAAACATAAAGTTTGTGAAACATGGTACTTTGTCATCAGATTTTGGTTTTCCCCAGTGGTTGATGTGAGAGCGATCCCATCACATTTTTGTTATTTTAGGATGGATCTGTTGAAATGTAACATCCCTAGAACAACCTGGGGCAGACCTGTTACTGCAGAAGAGCTTTTGTTAGCAGATGCAGATTCCTTTGACTGCCTCCAAAGCTCTTTCAGCTGTGCACTACAATGGGAACTCCAATATTTCTGCTGTGAAAGAAAAATGCGGCACTTATATTCTCATATTTACAATTTAATTTTTAAACACTGAAATACCTGACTGTTTAAGAGGTCTTTCTAATATGGTTTCTTTAAATGAAAAGGAAAAGCAAGACCCTGGATACCTGTGCAACATTAGATTTTAAAATTACTCTGTGCAAAATTATCGTTATAGACTGCTAGTTATCCTGTCATTTAGTGTCCTCTGATTTCAATTGGAAAGGATATTATTCTATGTTTATAGATGCTGACAACTTACAGTGTTGCTGTTTTAAATATTTGTGATGTTTCATTCAGATATTCTATGGACGGCACATTTTTAATACTGTGTTTAGGTGCCTCAGGCTGAAAAGAGTAAGTATATGATGGGATATGAATAATTTTAACTCCTTCTACATAATCTCCATTGAGTATTCAGGGGTATCCTGAGGTATCCTTATTCTGAAGATCTTTGCTTTACATTATTCTTATAACAAGGGGCAGATGTGATTAATAAACTCATTTTTCAGCTGTTGGATTATTCAAACACAGCAGAGATTTTATGCCTTCAAATATCCATATTCTAAAAATTACTTTCTGTGAAAAAAAAAATAGTGTTTAATATAGTCTACAGACTAAAATATGGGTTAGCACTTGAACATTTGCATTTGAAACAAAGATTTCTTTTCATGAGGTAACATTTTCATGCCAAAAAGGTATCTTGGACTGAATATATTTATTTTCTGTCTCATGCTATAATACAGTAAACATCAATAATTTTGATTACTAGTGGGAAATCATAGCATGAGCCTCCTCCATCATTTCTGGATGAGCTCGCTCTGTCTTGAGAAATCAGCGAATCTGTAAATGATATTATAGTGCA
Organism: Poliocrania exsul; assembly: GCA_035041345.1. NCBI lineage: Eukaryota > Metazoa > Chordata > Aves > Passeriformes > Thamnophilidae > Poliocrania > Poliocrania exsul. The sequence goes on from JAWWLZ010000118.1 coordinate 67,342,218, forward strand.
GTGGAAACACAGGTAATTTCATAATAACCTGTTTAACTTCGGTAAGAGCACATAATAGATACCAATTAGACATATATTTGCATTTGCTTCTAAGGAGTAAGAACAAGGTACTTTGCTACTACAATTCAAATGAAGAAAGAAGATATGTATTACAAAGTTGTAAGTAGAGAAACCTATTAGGAAGACTCAGTGGTGTTTATGAATACCAAACAGTGCTCTTCATAGAGCTTTCACACATAAAAAATAAGTACAGGCCCAACTATCACTAATATTGATCTTAATATTAAGCATTAAAAAAGTATGTAAAAAAATTGGAATCATAGAAACATTATGGTAATTCACATTCAACCTAATTACAGGTGGTGATTGTTCTTTTAAGAAGGATTCTATAGAAAATACCTGACCTTGGTTATTATTTTAATAATTCTCTTGAATGTGCAAATCAAAGATATGTTGTGAATGACATTACCTGTGTATTCAATTATTGTTTGTTGTTAGGTATAGCAAGATATTGTGCTCACTGTCAGAATTCGAATGGCATGATGACAATGCATAAATGTAACTTGTTAAATGATGTCTGACTATTCAGTTTTTATTTTATGAAGATCACATTTCAAAAATTTATCATTATAATTTTTACTGAATTATTATTTTTCATCTGTTTCTGTGTAGAATAAAGAGTATATTCAGCTCATACTGAAGACAGTAAGAAATCCATACTCACAGATTGCTTATATGGCTCCAATAGAGTGTGATATAAAGGACAAGAGAGGAAAGATTATAAGCATCGTCACCAAGGTGGTGAATGGAAAATATAGGAGTTTCCAAGAAGAATCTTTCATTCCTGAAAGACCATTTTAGTAATATAAAATAGAGTGAGATGCTGGCAAATACTCCTGAACCTGCAGAACAAGATAGAAGTGATCTGCAGTGTTTTTCTAGGAAGCAAAACCAAATGAAAACTTTGTCAAATCCTGTATGGGCTGTCTATGGGCTGCAGTTTCTTTCATGTCCACCTGCTTTGCCATGGAGTCCTCCAGGGGCTGCAGGTGGATATCTGCTCCGCTGTGGCCCTTCATGGGCTGCAAATCAGAAAGCGACTTCACTGCAGTCTTGACCATGGGCAGCAGAGGAAAAGTTGTTTCTATCACTTTTTTATCACTCTTCTCTCTCATGGCTGCTGCACTGTATTTTATACCCTTTCTTAAATATGTTATATCACAGGTGTCTCCAGGATCACTGATGTTCTCATCTTTGGATTTGTTTTGGATCTAGCTGGAACCTGGTTGTGTGGGCCAGAGGAAAGTACTCAACCTCTTTTCACAGAAGCTACCTCTGTAGCCCTTCTGCTACCAAAAGCTTGTCACACCAGTCAGTCATCACAGTGCAACATGTTGTGGCATCTATAGCCTTTGGAAAGGTTTAGATCAAGGTCCTAACTTTGTGCTATTTACCATTATGTTCTGCAACTTTAAGTGAATTAGAAAGTTGTGAGATTACTGTTACTACATATATAGGTAGGCTTAGAATCCCTGGGCAGGTTAGAGATGGTCATTACATCCAGAGAAGAGAGATATTTTTCAGTCTTGCAAAGACTTATTTTTTATCCTACACAAAACTCAGTGATAAAGGATCAAGAGTTCAACTGCCAAAACCCTATCCCCTCAACCCCCCCCTTGAAGTTATTGCAGATACTATACCACATCTTATGATGCTCTTTAACTTCATGTTTCTATTTATGTAGTCTTTAAGATGTTTATCTGCTGAAAATAAAGTATATTACATTACTTATCTATTTATTTTAAATTGTATAACATAATAAAAATGTGCTACATATAATGAAGTCACTTCCAGTTTTGTGTAATACAATAGAAAACAAAACTTGCAAAAAGATTACTGGACCCTGTTTCTAATGAAAAATCAAGCTAAGAGGCTAGAATTATAATGACTTATTTATCTGTCTCTGCCACTTGTAGCTTGAAAAGCTGGAGTGTGTAAAGTTGGTAGTAATATTACAATATGAGATCCATATTTTTCAATTCTACTATCATGCAAGCCTAAAATCTCTGCTTACAAAGTTCAGCTAATTCAACAATTATTGTCCAGTAATACTGAATGCTTGCATGGCCAGCCTGTATGTCTCTTTGATAGACAACCTCCACATCTTTTTGATAAACAACCTCCACATGACATTCATCTGGCAGCAGAAATACAACACAAATAATTCAGTTCTACCTTGTTTTACCCTGGTGTAAACATATTCACATTAATTTGTCTCTACATTCGTTCTTGTAAGCTAACAATGGCTGTTTAGAGCTAATTTAATTTCTGTTTGATCATTATCATATTAGAGTTACAGCAGGCTTCCATAGTTGTCATATCTCAGTTTTGTATATTATTTTAAATTTTACCCGCAACCACAGAACAGTTAAGGCCCACTCTTTCCCATTTATTTCTAAAGAATCAAGCTCAGAATTGGTAGGCACCCTACTACCTGAGGAGCTAACTACTTAAGAGCATTAAAAACTGCAATCCTGCATCCTTTATGAGTTCACAGTTTAAACTCATTTTCAGGAGGAAGGAAAATTCCATTATCTATAGATTAAAAGAGGGTCTCCTTGATTGTTTACCTTGAACATAAAGCCTTTCCAAATCAATGGGCAATATATAAAAAGTAGTACCAGAAGAAAATTCAATGGCTGTGACGGAAATGCCGCACATAACCTAGTTCGCTTCTAAACTCTCCCTGTTTGATTCTCATAAAGTATACTATGAGAAAAATGAAGTGACTAACTTTTAAGAATTTGACTTCACTTAAAATATGGGATTTTTAATTAGCAAATTGATTCGTTTTTTAAAGTGTAGTAGCTACAGAGACGAGTAACTGGGTAATTAAACAAAAATATTACTATGATTTAAATTGTACTTTTTCACTAATTTTTTGTGATAGTTAATGTCTTCATGTAGCAAGTCACTTTACCTAGAAAATGTGTTGTCTACCATAAATAGCTACTCTCTACAGCTACTCTCCCTCCACTATTACATTTAATGCATAACCTGAAGTTGAAAGGATTAAAGCAGAGAAAAAATTTAAAAAAAGATAAAAAAGAAAGCAATAAAAAAGAAAAAAAAAAGAAAAAAAAAAGAGAAAAGTCTAAAGCCCCAAGAATGAGATTCAACTCTGTATTTAGAAATGTAAATGCATACACATAGATATAGGTTTCTATAGAACAAGAGACATCTTGAATTTGACTGTTCCTCTACAGAGCTGACCATTTTTGTTTGAGGCATTGGAGATGCAGATGGAAGATTTAATAAGCAGGAAATATAGGATTTCTATAACTTTCTGGTGACTCATAATTTCAGAAAGCATTAAACATGAGAGAACTGACTTACACCCTAAGTCAATTCAGTAAGTGAAATTTAACTGACCGATTGAATCATAAAATATTTCAAGTTGGAAGGCACATATAAGGAAAGGATCAAAACTATTGTTTAAACAAGTATCTAAGCTTTTCTATGCATTGAACACCCTAGGGACATTTTAATTTTCAGCTCACTCTCCCAGACTGTGCAGATTTTCTACAGGACGTGTAGAGAGGTTTCTTTCAGAAAACGGATTTGTGAGCAATCCAGCCTGCTCCAAGTCCATGAAACTGGAACAGATATCAGCTAACAGGCAACAAGGACACACTTGCTGTTGTCTGTTGGGCGAGAAATACTCCCTAGGAGCTTTCAACAACTCCCCAGAAGTTTTCTCATGAGAACGCCTCAACTTGCTCACAGAACTCCAGAGCTGCACCTGAAAACATCAAGAGTGAGATAATATAAACATTGGACTTGTGAGATATGGTTTTTAACCAATTAAAGGTTCTGGCCTGGTGGTGTGAGACTCAATTTAGCCAATAAGATGTAGCTCTAACCCTATATAAACCGTGTGCTGTGTGTAATAAAATGTCTTCACTGTAAACTTCATAGGCTAGTCGGATGAAGTCCTTTCTCTCTGTAAGATTGTTTACATTAAGCATCTACCTGTGCTATGACTCTCAGCCTGGAACAGAGACTTGAAGAAACATAAACAGTGTTGGAAACCAGTGCTTATGTAAATTAAATCTGCCTCAAGTATCTTTATTGTCATAAGGTGAATCATAAGCTTCACTGACAGCTCTGTCTAGATCTCTGTAGATAATACTTGGACCTTACACACAAACTGCTCACGCACACACTTCCATTTAGACACTTAAATTTAGGCGATAATCCTGAAGTGAATTCAGGCCCTTCATTGTGATGGATGTCATCATGCACTTCTCACCCAAACTGAAAAGAAAAATCAATGTTTAACTATACTGAGACCCTCCTTTCACTTAATGTATTTTTAAACCACTGTTACGAGTCTGAACAGAGACTTCTACAGTTTCTTATTTGGAATGATTTGTATTTTCAAGAAACTGTAGTAGTTCCCACACTTCATCATTTTATACATTCGCAGATTTTAAAAAGTTGAAAAAATAAAGACCTTGGACCAATTTAGGAGACTCCTCACTGGAATTTGCTGTATGAAAACTCCAAGAAATTCTTCACAAAATCTGATAAGCAGCTTCTCCAGTGTCTGTGATCATTATAAGCACAATGAGCGCAAATTGGGAACAAACAATCTTTTCTATTTCTCTCTAGTGAGGTTTTCAACAAGTCGGGGTAAATTAATAATCCATGTCTGTAAACAAGCAGGTCTCTTCCTAAGCACTCATGATCCAATTTGAACTGACAGGTGTGAACAACTAATTTAGCTGTCACAAAACTAATAATGCTTAAGATCAAGGCTCAACTACATAGGACTGCAATTGAGGAAATGATTTTGATATCTAAAATCTGTTCTGTTCAGCTGTTCTACAAGTTTAGGTGTTATGACTTTTATCACTTCTGATAGTGTAAGAAGTCAATTTCTGGCAGCCACAGACCACAGAAATATGTTTCACTCACAGTAATCACCATGCCTAGATTAAGCATGTTAAAAGCTATTCAAACATGGCTTTCAGTCAAATGTAAAAAGAAAGGGAGAAAACTATCTGCAGTTTCTTATATCAGTGAAGTATTCAGTGGTACATGAAAAAATCACCCAAAACAGACCACCAAAAACTTGCCATGAATAAAACCCCAGACAAATGAACAAAAGATCCCCCCAAACCACATTGTTAAATGACTTACTGAAATTTATAGATGAATAAAGACTTTAAAATTCAAAGACTTTACAGTTAACTTCCAAGGATGTTGTTTGTTTTTCTATTAGAGGGTGGGAAATTAAGTTTCATTATCAGACATGCCAAAAAACTCTTGGTGTTATGGGGAACACCTAAAGGAATATGACCACTCCTGTGGCTCAGTCCTGGGAGTCTGTTGCTGATAGGGCATACGGGGCTACACCAACATGCTGAACTGCATAAGAAAAACAGTGTCCAGTATTGATTTTCTCAGGTCATGGGCTGGATGGGGAGAAATTAAAAAGATTTCTGACAAGGTTTACCAAGTCAGAGTTTAGAGCCTCAACCATAACCAGGGAGAGTGTTGTAGCACTGGAACTTGTTGCCTCTCTTTTCTTGGAGGTTTGTTGGCCTGGGCTAGAAAAAACTAAGGGCTGAGTCAGATAGGTGTTGGTGATAGTCTTGCAGTGACAGTTTGGACTTGACAATATCAGGAGATTCCTTCCAAGCAGCATTTCTATTCTTTCATGAAAGAATCTGAATTTTGTTTTGTCTTTCATTTCCAGATATTTAAATATTCTGATTTTATATTTTAGTATTTGTTTTTAAAAAATATATTTGAACAAAGCAAAATTATAGAATAAACAATATTATTATACTGATCTATGTTACACAAATGGGGAATCTACATTCTACAGAATAAAAAAACCCTCATGAGAATATTAGTTACAGTTGTGAAAACTAAAATATGTCAGCATTTCTGAATGAAAATATTTTAGTTTGTAAATCAAGCCATTATGTGTTTTTGTTTTCCATAAACCTGAGTCTAGAATACTTACATAAACAATGAAGCCTGACTTTTAAAAAAGGACTGGAATAAAAGGCATGAGTGTCAGCTATGAGCACAGCTATTCTGGAAGGAAAGATTACTTTTCAATAATCTGCATATTTGTTTCAGTCTGGCAAGTGGAAGGAATTGATTTACAACAAACTTGCACAAGTGCAAATTCTTCATTTTTAGGACATACAAACTGTGCTGGTTTAAAGGTAAACCAGCAGGAGAAACGAACCCAGCACAAAAGACATTATAAGTCAAAGCTACAATTTAATAACAATTTTATAATAAATACAATGGCACAAAGAAAAATTGGTTTTAAGCCACAAAACCCAGAAGTATGACACAGCACCCTGGGGCACCAACACAAAGGGATTTGTTAGCCCCCTGTGCTGAGACCCATGTGGTTCCCCTGAGTCCAAAGCAAAAGGAAGTGAAGAACCTGTTGTTGCAGCTGACAGTTGCAGTCTGGTGAAGAGCAGTGGTCCCAGTCCGGTTGAGAGTGGTGGTCTCCTCCTATCGACGTTCTGCTCCTCCTCTGGATCCGATGAGTGGTCCCCCACCCACCCACCCCACCCCCCTTCCACCGCAAGATTATATCCCCTCAGGTCCAGGTGGGACCACCCAGTACCTCCCCCAGAGTAGGGAGTTTCACAATGGGTGATCTCACTCTCTGAGTCATGAGATATTTTTGGAATCATTGATTGCTCATGAGCAGATATGACACCTCAGTATGGAGGGTGTGGAGGTGTGGAGGTGCTAAGGACCTCCTGGAAGGGAGTTATCACAGCTCTTATCTCACAGGAGTCTTTCACACATAGCTCACAGCCTGAGGGGTCGGGTGTGCCCCGGGCAAATACTGCAAATGGTCCATTGTTAACAGTTCATGGGAAATGAATAGAGGGATTAGAATACATAGCTTTGGCCATACCCACACAATGATAAACTGGTCCCACCTGCTGAACTAGGACAGAAACCCAAAATTTAACCTGAAAAAATTAGTTATGCAGTCTTTAATTTTTTTTAAAAAAGCAACAAATCCCACAAAATTTCTGACTCTCTGTACTACATTTAAGTTTTACAATAACAAATATTCCCACAATTTCATAAAAATCTACTTTTAGTGTTAAAAATGTAGTGAGTGAACAAAAAAATCTTAAAAGAAACTAAGTTTAAAATCTATCATGTCTCTTTATTAAAGCAGACATCAGAAAATGAATCACAGAACTGTAGAACAGCACAGATTGGAAGGGACTTTGAAAGATCATGTTGTCCAACCTTTCATGGGAAAGGGAGTTTAAATGACAGTAGCACTCTGTTCATTTGTATCTTCTTCACCTGGAGAATTAGGTTCAGTCTCATTCAGCTCATTTCCAAATTTACACATATGCAAATGCACACACACACATGTACATATGCATGTAGTTTTCACACAGTATAAGAAAGTATAATAAAGACATTGGTATATTGAAACACGTCTTGTGGAAGGTCAAAAAATTGGTTGGGGAGCTATAGCATAGACTTATAATAGCAGGCTGAGAATCCAGATTGTTCAGCCTGAAAAAGTGTGTGCTAAGGAAAAGTCTTATTGCTCCTCACCTACCTTATACACCTATGGTATATATATAAGTTGGAGCCAGATGCTTGGAAGTACAGAGCAGTTAAAAAGAGGCAAGTGGCATAAGCTGCAAATATAAGTAGGGAAAAAACCCAACAGTCCTCACATATTGATAGTCCAATACTGGAAGAGGTACCAGAAAAGGTTCTAGAATTTCTACCCTTGGAAGTGTTCAAAACTTAACTGAACAAGGGCCTGAAAACCCTCATCTAATCTGGTTTTGCTTTGAGCAGCAGCTTGCACCACAGAACTCCAGAGGTCCCTTTCAACACATGTTATTCTATGTTACAATGATTCTGCCTATATGTAGTTACTAATTTCTGAGCAAATCTTTCCTTTTCATATTTCCTTTTCTTTTACCTTTTCTGTATTTTTAGTTTAGATTTTAATTTGGGAGAGGTATCTGAACTATATTCACTAACTAAAATATATATATCTATCTCACGTAACAGTTCACTTTTTAGATATCCACTCTGTCAACATTGTCAAAATAAGTAAATATTTATGGTCTGTATAAATCAATGGAATTAGGTCCCAGTTAGAGCTGACTGACAGGTTATGGCCTGTCTTGATCTATAAAAGCCAAGGTAACAATATTAAAATTGGATGCAACAAGGTTCACCACCTCTCACTTATTGCTGACTTCCAAAAATCAAAGCTTTTCCACTGTGCTAAGCTGCTTCATGCTTAACAGCTTGGATGAATATCTGTAACTGAATTATCATAATGCATCTGGTCTGTTGATGTGCAACAAGATATTATTCCATGTTTGTCTCTACTTGCTTTTTTTCACATAAATATGAGGTTCAGTTTTTATTAGCCATATTCTAGTCACCAGTGCAAAAAGGCACAACTTATGTTGTTTAATGACACCATTTCTCTTGCATTACTACTATTTAAGGTCTCTAAGTCTTGCCATTTTATCACAATTAGAAATAACAAATTTTCAATTTCTAAAAAAAAATGAAGTGTTGAACAAAAGAGAAGAAAGAAAAAGGCCTAGATAGTCCTGTAATTTGTTTGTATTTTGAAAAATTATTGTATTATGTAACTAAGAGACTTCTTGTGGATATGATATAGATTGAAAGTGTAAGGTCTTAGCTAAAGGATTTACAACTAAAAACATATCAAAAACTTTTGTTATCATTTAGTCTTCTGTAATTTACCAGTTCAAATATTTAGGCTATATTGTACAATTAATGATGCCCCCTTGTCTTTTCTTTTGTTTTTCAAAAACAGCAGAAATTTAACTCACAGCAAAATACAGGTCAATGTCTGGTTTACGCAGAGGTTATTGTTTGAATTAGTTTCTGAAAAGTAATTATGAGCTTAATACTTGGAAGAAATTCTCATCATTCTGGAAACTGCAGTGATGCAATCCTTCTGGTAAAATCAGGCTTAATAATCCACTGCTACTTGCACATCACCTCCCTGTTCTCTCCGTGTCTGCAGCATAAGGTGTTTGGCAGCTACTGCATGGTGACCTGGCTCAGTGTCTAATGCAATAGAGTGCCGCTGCTGCAAAGCTCCGAGAGGGAATTCAGCTGGGGATAAACTATGCCTTTGCATGTAACAGCTGGATGTTGTTCTATCTCACCACTTCTTCAATTAAAGAATGATTTTGTAATGATTCTGCCCATGGCAATGAGGCAGCTGGCAAACGTCAATTACCCCTGGGTGCTTCCAAATATTGTATCTTCCAGCCCATGAGATACAGCAAATTGTGTGATTTGATGTCATGTCTCAAAATACAGGCTCTGGAAGATGCCAGTGTTGAGACTATATAAAAATGTCAGACAATTAGGTTTTTCTGTTATGTGTGCAGAATAAGTCCCTTAAGTGCCAAAAGACGTACTGATAAAAATAGGGCCAGCACCCAAGTGGCTGTGGCTAACAAATTACTTACCCTTCTTCTCTGTGTTATTGTGGTAACTCAATCAAATAAAATCCATCAAGCTAGTCAAAACTGAAACACACGTGAAGAGCATACATATTATTGTGTTGTAGCTTTTTGCACACATTACCAAGCCTTTTACTGTTATTAATCACTTTAATCTGATTCTTCAATAACTGGCCATTGACTCTGCCTCTTTGAATTTACAGATTTAATCTCCTAAGGAAAATGACTCCTTCAGGAACTTTAAACCTGAAAAACAATACCTATATTGTTTTCTACAGTGATCTCAGAAATATTTGTGTAAAAGTATGATTTCCTTGGGGTATCTCCTCTATCCCATCAGAAGGAGTCTTGCAAAAGTTTAAAGTTTACTTATTTGTTACTAAATCCCTTATAAGGTCTTTACTGATAAATGTGAATGATATAATACTTCATATATCCAGAATATGATTTCATTGGGTAACTACTCAGGCTGTCGTAGAAATACGTTTGCCCTTTTTTATGCCTCCAACTCTGGATATGTCTTTCTCTTGCCAATTCAAACACAAACAGGAGACCAATCTGTGCACATAATCCCAGGGTCACTGTTCTGCAAACACAAACCTTTCTCTTTGTTATTTGATGTGTGTCACACTAAGACTATTAGACTCGACAGTCAATTACCTGACCTCTGAACATGTCATGTAATACCTCATTCTTCAGAGCATCTGTGTTGTACTCTGACATAAGAGGAATATATCTCCTTATCACAGAGCCCTTATCTTACCTCCTGACACATGTGAATGATATGACTTGTATAGTAAACCTACTTCTTTATATTATATCATTATTTGTATCAGTGACAAAAACATTTCAGTTCTGCTATTCTTATTGCCTTGATCTTGACCAATGACTCTAACTGGCATAGGCCATTTCCACAATGTCCTCAGCATAGTCCTTTTTACAGTAACATGCTACTAGTGAATTCTGAGGGTTATCTCAAGTATACAATGCTCTGTGCTGTAAACACGATAGCTTAAATTTCCAAAGCAAAGGGACTAAGTTGTACTAATGCAACTTCACCAGAGAGCAAAGTGCAGATCATGTGTTTTCTGTCGGAGGCTCTGCATCTTGGCACTGGTGGTTGTCAGAATTGAAGAAAAGAGCCCAAGATATTTTTTTAAAAAGTATAGGAGAGACAGGTAAAGAACTGGAAAGTCACATAAAGTTGTCACATTAGGTAACAAAACAAATGCCAGGCTGTGTTTTAGCTACCCCATTATGTATCCATGCAAAGGTCATTACAGTGAGACATATCCTGTCTGAATAGACATTTGCAACTTATTACACACAGTAAACTATGGCAGGTTGTTGAACATTGCATGTCAGACAAGGAAGTGGGAAAAGACGAGATAACTCTTCAAAACAGTAACTATGACCAGCTGCTGCATAGTGTACTATAACCATGGCAAAGATTTCATCTTTAAAATGAAAGTCCGCATTTGATTTCATGAACCTGGAACAGCTAAGAGAGATTAAACTGTTAAAAAAGACTATAATCAGAAAAATTGGATGGAAAATAATTTTTCAGGGATATGTTTCAGGCATATGATTCCATATGTTCCCATTATGAATAACTGCATAGATTTATGGGACTAAACACACAACCAAAATTAAAAAATGTGATCATTTTGTACTGAAGTAATTACTTATAGCTCATTTACACCAGAAACATTTAGACAGTGATATTTGATACATTTCTATGCCTTATAAAGAAATCACAGAAAACCCAGTTAGTACCTATGTGGTTAAACTGATTGTTTTACATTTGAAAGTAATCAGATAAATAGCTTATTAATGTAGAACTGACTGGTGACAATAGAGAGAATAAACCTGTTTCAAATCACAACTTTATGGCTAGTCTAGTTCCAAAGCACACAAGTTGGTTTTAAACAACCTATTTATTGGTAAGCACAGTGATTCTGCTCTAGTGTAGGCCTCTGTGACATCCACAATCAGCAAAAAATAATCTGAAAATACTAAAAGTACCAAGTCATCCTTTGTGTAACTGAATTAAAGGGTGATTTATCGACGGTTCTGTAAGAGCTGGAGCAGACAAATTTATAAAAACTTTCTGTAACTTGCATGGAAGTGCTGTGAGAGAAGCTTGTTTAAATGAACAATCTATCCTTCATCTTCCAAAGTGACACCTAGAATACAGGAAATAATGGAAGATGCAGGTGGAGTTTTCTTGGCTGGAATTACTCCACAGACTCTTTGAATATGAAAATATAAAGCTCTGATTTATTTAATTAACTGGGATCCATAGTTGATTCATAAAGCCCCATTTATCCCTGATGATTCTTTTCTCTCCATAAAAGGGTAAAAACTGTGGACAATGTTACAATCAAAGAACCTTCATTGATTTTTGGAGTTGCTATGAATTTATAGTCAGAGAGAGGTGGATGCAACATACTAAAGGCTTCTTATAATGATTGCCAGCCATTAGGCACCTTTGATCCTAAAATCAAAAAGGTCAGCCACCATAACTTTGTTCTTATGAATTATCTATGCATTGAGAATACACCTTGGCTCTCTCCAGCTTCAGCTCCCTTTTGCCATGGGAAGCACACAGACCAACATAGTTTGCTGATAGGTGATCCAGTTTGCTCATTGTTGCAATGTGGATCATGTCCCAAATGAAGACAAGTTCCAAAGTTTGGTGCCCTGTCTCTTGAGTATTCCAACCTCCTTTTCACTGTTTAAAAAACAGGAATAGCAGCAGATATGACTATGACATTTATTTCCTTAAGCTTTTCTTACAAATGTAATCACAAATGTTATTCACAAATGAAGACCAGACAACAATCTCCTGCAGATGCCAGATCCTGAAGTGTTTAGTCCTGTTGGAAGGGTCAGTTAGAATGCAGGCAAATCAGAAATAATAAGAAGAATTTCTACTCATGGGAAATAAATTATGACTTAAAAATTTGGAATTTCTATCTCACTAAAAGTTGCTATAAGTATGTACTCTGTGAGTGCAATTTGAATTAATAGTCATTTTCTCAGGAGTGAAGGTGTGATGAATTTCAAGTGCTTGAGTGACGTCACAAGGTGCCAAAGAATGAAATACAGCAAGAAGGATTATGCCAGTTTCATTAAGAACAGAATTTGATAAAGATCTCCAGAGTGCAAAAATACTCTTGCCAACAACTTTCTCTATAAACCCTGGCAAATTTCTAGTTTTCACTTCCAACCTTAAAAATAGTCAGCATAGATCAAAGGTAGGAGCTACATAAAGAAATGTATCTCTTAGAGATTTTTGTATTTTAGAGTGATTTTCTTGCAGCTTTTATCACATCATGGAATTAAACCATTCAATACACATTAAAAGACAAAGCCTTCCACCCAACTAGGCTGGAAAGAAGCTAGAGCCTGTCAGAAATTATTAAAGAAGGTGTTGGCTACATGGCGCTTGTGCTATTTCATTTTCAAATAAGGATATTATTATCAGATGTCTCAAACATGGTTATGCAGCTCTGCACATATGATAAAGTAACATCTCTTTTTGTCAGTTTCTCTTTAAAACTCCTCTGTAGGTAGCGAGCAGTTAATTATTCTGAATTCACATCCAGTATCACATTTAACACTCTAAAAGATACAACTTATGTATACAATAGCAATTAAACATAATTTTTCTTTAAAAGACAAGCTACATGAAACAGAAATACTAACAAAATCAATGTTGGAAGATATCTGAGAATAAAATTCATATTTAATCAAAGTATGATTACTGGGATTACTTAGCTCTGGGAAAACAACGGGAAAAAGAGCATATGCTTCTTGCAGCTCCTTCCTAAAGTCGAGAGAGGTATATATTTAAGTTTAGAAACTGCAGTGAGCATCACAAATGTTAGGCACATATTTAACTTAATGACACGTATCATCTTGTAAGACATAGAAACTGTATCTTTTTGCTATATTTATGAAGCTAATGAAAGGATACCTTCTTCAGAAAGGAAGATTGTTTTATGATCTTTTCTCCCGCTTTCCTGCCACACAGCTGAGAAATGCAATGAGTTCTTTTTGCATGTTATCATGATAACTTCACACAAAGCTAAATAACAATAGCACAGAAATAGGCATAGCCTCTGTTATCTCTGCCGGAGTGAAAAATAAGAGTAAGCAAACCCTGTCTTGAGTCACTGGTTACTTAGCGTTTCTGTTCAGAGAGAGGTTTCTTATTATCTGACCTTGCCAGAAAGGGCCATTAGTAAGTGGATTCTAGAGATCATTCCACTCAGAGGAACAGTAGTTTTAAAGCTCTAACTAAATTTACCATATGATGAATGCATTTGAAAAAGGTCAAGAAAACAATGACAGTTTTATTGTTTTGTCTTATTGTTTTTTATTTCATCTTCTTCTTTATCTCCATGTGGCAACCTTCCACAGAAGTCTAAGACATATTAAAAACAAAACAACAAAAAAAGCCCATAGTAAGTCTAAAATTTCTATGGGGCTTAAGCTCCTTTTCTCTTGATGATTAAATCCCACTCTCAAAATGCTTAATATGTTTTCCCCAAGACCTTTTTTCTTTTATTTTACTTTCTTTATTTTGTAAAAATAAACCCTAATGCAGTCAGAGAGATGAGGCTAAAACTAAATGGCATTTAGAGGGAAATCAATTTGATTTTCTTGGATTTGAGAAAATTTATGAAAATGGAAGTTTCACTATATTTATATTTATGGGAATTTTTATAAATGCAAATTTACCATTAAGAATTTCTTGACTGGAAAATCATGTCCAAACAGATAAATGCAAATACTAAAGGAAATTTATTATATATCAACTGCCCTGAAACCCGTTTTTTCATAATTAAAGCATGTTTCCCTCATGAAAAAAAATAATCATTCAAAGGGAGCTCTAAGTGTCCCCAGAGTACAAGTGCTTTTGCTTCTTGAATCACCTTGCTTTCTTTGTGTCTGGGGAAGAGACTACACCTCCCTTCCAGGCATAGCTGTTTCAATAAGACCATCAATGTGATTTATCTTTGGCCTCATAACTCCAGTCATTCTATTGCTTCACAGTGAAATATCACTCCTAGAAACTCTTCTAGCCACAGTCCTTGGGTCTGTGGAATTTTAAGAGCTGATGAAGGATGGTGTTAGTTGGCTATCACACTGCCTGTTTGCCAGATGTGTCTCCTTGTTAGAGTTCCCTTGGTACCTTTCTCATAAAGGAAGACTGCTAATCCTTTTAGCTTGGTCAAATTCCATCTCATGGAGTTCCATTCTCTCTACATCAACTCCCTTCCTCCACTTTAATAAGAATACCTGAGGGGTTTGCTATTTTGTTTTCCTGTTCCTCATATAAACAGTCACACAGTGTACTTTCTTACTGTGATATTTTGTAATTCATCAAAAAATACACCATATATTAATAATGTAAGGGGAAATATTTATGTAAGTGAATTCAAATTCAAGACTTTAATATCTTGAAACCATCAGTTTGTAAAATACGTAGGGATTGAAATCACTATGTAAAGATGGGGTCATCATCATACTTATTTCAGAAGGAAAGGATAGAAGTTGGAATTGCTTCACTAGTCCCATTCACGTGAGCATTAATGGAAATACAGAGTAATTTAAAACATATGCAAGACAATGACCGAGATTAGCTCAGTTGATTAGAGCATGATAGTAATAATGCCATGGTTGCAGATTTCATGCGGGCCATTCACTTCAGTGCTGTACTTGACAATCCTGATGCGGCTATTTCAAATGAGAATATTCTGTGATAACTGAATTATACTCAAAAGAATGGCCCCATAATTTTGTGCAAAGAGGATGCATTGATAATACAATTAGGTGCAGTAACAATAACCTGAAGATGTAGTAAATATTAAGAAAGCATAAACTCGTATAGACAGCAAAACATTAAAAGATTTCCTCTGAAAATTAGGAGTTTTCTTTTTTATATTAAACAAAATAAATTTCCCTTTTCCCAGGAATATTGTCAGAATCCAAGTAATTCTATCTCTATTTCAACTTTGCTTTTTGTCCTTTCTGCAATAATTTTGATTCAGTTTCCATGTTCTTCACCTCCTATTGCTCTTCCTCTTCTTACTTTTTTTTTAGGGAATATAAAGGGTAGTTTCATAAAAACTAACATTATTTTGATTATTCTGTAATTGTAAGCCACTATTGTTGTATATAAAGAGATGTTTAGCAATTGCAACATTGATGTATTTCTTTAACATCTATGTAAATTGTATGATGAGATTAATTATCGAGGAAACAGAGTTCAGAGGTGGGTATGGGTGATTTCTTTTTTGGGGGGCGGAGGGAGGGGGAGGAGGTCTTGAGAAGGATTACTTTTTTTGGTAACTTCTTCAAGTAGTTGCTCTACATTTATAGTATTAAGTTCACAATATCATGATGCCTTTAGTTCCAATTTCTAAACAATATAATTTCTAGTAATTCTGGTGAAAATACTAATTTCATTGATGTTCAATTTAAACTCATGTACTTTCACTTCTAGTTTAAAATTAAGCCCTTCCAGAATAGAAGAGCTTACATCTTGTGGCTCCTTTATCCAAAGCAGTAGAGGTCAGGGCATGGAACTGGAATAAACGTGTGTTCACTGTTTGTCTTAACACAAGCATTGCATATTCTTGAAAAGGCGTTCTGCAAATGGCAGTAATTAAGACACACTGAAACAGAAGAGGATGAATGCAACACATAAGTACAGAGAAAGTGGAGCTCGAAGACAGCCTTGGCCACTCAAGGGTAAAAGAAGACCACGAACTGTGACAATTTCCTGTGAAGATATCTGAAAACAGTGAGATAAACTGCTGCTCGCTGCTGGTACCAAGGTGTTTTTCTCAAAACCTCATCTGAGGTATGCGCAGCCCAGAAAGTCACAATGAAAACAACATAACCACATTTGTTTCCAAATATTTTCAAAGAGTCATAGAGTATGCTGAGTTGGAAGGGACCCACAAATTCAATCAAGTTCAACTCTTATCCCTGCACAGGACCATCACCAAGAGTCGCACAACGTGCTTCAGGGAATTGTCCAAATGCTTCTTGAACTCCATTTACTTTATCTCACAGTTAAAAATGAAAGAATACAGTTTGCTATTCTGAGTATCCTTTAAATTTTGCTTGTCTTTCATACAGGGAATATGGGAAAAAATTATAATGGAAAATATTGAAAACTCTTACAAACTTCAGACTCACTAAACTTTGCATGAGACTAACAGTTAAGGATTTGCTATTTCACTTCTCTACTTCTATATTAAAGGGTCTAATGTTGCAAATCTTATGCATATGTTCTCCTTTTTACACATGCAGACTCACTGATTCATTACGAATAGAAGTAATCAGTAAAGAACTATCATGAGTTCATATTTATACAGAAAAGCTAGAAGAATCCAAATAGAAACATCTTTCTATTAAAAGAAAAATATGGCTAGTTTTAAAAATACACAATTTTAAAACAATATTGCTAGTGATTTTATACAAGCTTCTAGCAAAATATTTAGGTTTTTTCAAAAAATTTGTAATGTTTGAAAAACTAAATCAACAAATGATGGAATACAGGCTAATTATTGTTTGATTAATAGCCACTTTGAAATACCAGCGCTTTCACCAAACACTTAAGTCTTTCCTTTCATTTGGTTATGCTTCTCATAATTTTTTGAATATTTGCATTTATACAAATTAAAATACGATACATTTTCAGTTATAATGCAAAGCTTTGTTTTTACATAGTCTGATAATACTCGGCACCAATCTGTATCCTACATTTCAAAAAGTGAATGGGCTAATGTATGAAGTAAACAATGGCCAGAGATGTTCTAATTTACATCAGTAGGTTCTCCAGGTAATATGCAGTGGGATACCCACATCAAATAAGCAGTACTGTAAGCCAGGTTGAACTTTCAGTATTATAGCAGAGCATTGTTCTGATACTTGAAGTGTCTTACAGAAAACGGACTTAATAGTTGAGAAGTTATCTTTATGCATAACTTTTGATGTGGAACACAAACTTCTTAATAACAGTAGATACACCAGAAATACAGTGTAAGATACTAATTTGATAGCTCATTATTGTGGAAAATGCATTATACATTTCTGCAGTGTGTGTGATGGGAAAGGGAAGAGGCATAGCAGTCTTTCTGCCCTGAAGTTGAAGGCAATGAGGCATAAAGATTTTCCTGTCACACAGCAGAATTCTTTTTTTCTTTCAGGCAGCATATTTTTCAATATACAGCATAGTATTTTGTATATAAACTTTCATTTGTTACAAGTGTCAGTGGTTTGAAGTGGAGATGATCCTCCCTTATCTTAAGTGAGCAGGTTAGTTCCTGAGGATGCCTTAGAGGTGTTACTGCAGTTCTCTTACTCCTTGGTGTAATGTCTTTTAAGTATAATTTTGAGTGGTCTGGCTTGTAGTACAGACCACTTATTCAAAAGATAAAGTTACACAGTCTTTAAGCTCATTTAAAGGGAAGGGATTTTTTGTATACTATTCTCTGCTGGCTCTGTTTAGTTAAAGTGACTGATGTGCCTAGAGGTTACTCTGAAAGCAAGTAAGTTTTGCAAACTCACAGAAAGACCTATTAGCTTTCTGGTAGAGAAGATTAACATTAAAATTTAATGATTTGAAATGGAATTCTGAATTCTTTGAAATAAATAGTAACTTCCATTGATATTAGCTGAGTCAGGTCATTGAGCTAGCACAAAATCCCAGGCCAAGGTTTCACTTTGTGTATGATCTCTTAATGCACTCCTTCCTTCTATCAAATGAGCCTAGATGCACAAATTCATACCAAAAGATGAGACATGGGTATAATGTGGACTAACTGGGTTTAAAATCTTATTTTCCTCAGTCTTATCAAAGCATACTAGTGTTTTATTTCTATATGGAACAGACAATCTAGAAGAAATGGTGACTGTGCATCTCCAGCAAATAAATTGAGGCTTTGTTTTTTTCACATTTCAAAAATTTGGCTGAAGTTCTCTCAGGATAGGCCCATACAGTCATACCACTATGTGCATTCACTAATAACCCTGGGTTTACTTTCCAAAATCCTGACATGTATACTTTCCTTCCTCTAGAAGAATTTTATCCGTTACTCTCCCTTTCATTTCCCCCATATAAACAGCTAGGGTGACAGAGAAGGTGGATTTGCTTTGATGATTAATTTATATTATATTGTATTTGAATAATACATTAATAGAATTTTTCTGGAAATTAAACAGGATATTTCACCGCATTCCCTAACTAGTCTAATTTAATCTCTGGACAGCTTGGATTGTATAGCCTTTGACTCAGTTTAATTTCAGAAAGGCCCTGTAATATTCACAGAAAAATGTAAGTGCCAGGTCTGACTTATGATCTATACCTGTGATATAGTCTTCTAAATCCTGTGTCAGTTCTAAAACAGATGGCTCACTCTTTTCACTCTTACTCCTCCCAACACTCATGCAGAACATTCATTTACTTGAATGATGAGCCCTTTGTACTTCGTCTTAAGGCTTAATTCTCCCTGGCTGTAGATTTTTAAGTTTAATGAAGAAATGGATCATAGTCAACAGAGATCCAGTTAGGAAGCTAACTTTCTTCATCTGATGCAATAAGGTAAAAACCCTGTGACTCAGTGAGGGCAATTTTAGAGGGAGAAAATAAATATTCTAAGTGGAGAAAACAATATGAAATTAACAGGCAAATAATTCTTGCAATAGTTCAGCTGCTTTCTATATATTTTACCTTCTTTCAACATCCTTCAAGTTTAATATTTATTCATGATTTACCACTAGCTTATTTTTGTATTTATCCAAATAAAAATCCTTATTGAATGTCAATGGTTTGGTCAACAAGTATTTTTGATAAGTATATCCATTTATCATATAAAATATTTACAGTAAGAATAATAAAATTCTCTATACTGTTTTCTAGATTCACTCTTGAAAAACTATTAGCTTTATATTTGTCTTGGGTTGAGCTGGCAAAATGCCAACTGCCCAAAGACAGAGTTGCGTCCGGCTGAGAAAAGGGAGAAAGGGAAAAAAAACCTTCAAAACCAGTTTTATGCTTAAAACTAACTACATGTATTTATACAGAAAAGAGAAAAGTAAAACAGCAATATAACACACACTTACATATATACAAGACACACAAGTCATATATATAACAAGAAATAACCTCCCCACTCCCGAGTGAAAAACAGATTCTATCACTCTAGATCTATGAGCACCCCAAAAGACACCTAGCAAGAAAGTGAAAGTATAACAACAAAA
>JAWWLZ010000118.1:67369121-67380968 GCA_035041345.1 Poliocrania exsul
TTTGTGAGGTTGTCCTGTGGGGTTTTTTTTGGTGTTGTTTTGTTTTGTTTTGTTTTCTCCTAGAGATTGCAGCTTTCCTCTTCCTCTGTCTTTCATTATCAAATAAGGTTTGGGCTTGTCTGCTTTTGGGCCGGATGCTTTTGGGCTTCTGTAAGATACTGTTAAAAAGGTGGTTTATGCTATTCTGCATTCTTCTTTAGAAATATCTGAGCCTCTGTCATGATGCATTCAGAATAACTGAGTGGAGTAAAAGGAAAAAAAATCTCAAAACTAGGTCTGCTTTTGTTTGCACACACAGATGGAAATGGAAAAATATGTCAATAAAGAAGAAAATATATCTCATGTAAATACTTCTGGTTAATTGACTATCTTTCTGCCTAATGTCTGACATTAAATTCTTTGGTCTGCTTGTTACCATGCAGATTGCATTATTGTTCCTTTTCCTCTTTCTCTGGACACTGGCTTCCCAGCGAAGTATAAGGAGCTGTTTTCAATCAGCACCATGGACAGAGTCCCCTATTTACCCTCGCAGCCGCCATCACACATTGAACACAGCTGGCTCTCTCACACTGCAGTATTTCTCTCACTAGAAGATGCAGATACAGTGCTCTACCCAGACAGCAGAGCTCAAGTAATCTGTAGAAGGCAATGTTTTAGTTGGCATTTGTCTGTCAAATCTACCAACAGTTTTAAACCCAGACACATGCAGGCAGCACAGCACACAGACAGTACATGGCAGCTGGAGTTTTATTTCCTTAGGAAACTTGAAACTTAATTTTTAAAACACAGACTGCTGATGCTGTAATAAAATAAAAAATAAATAGAGAAAATGCAAAATGGAAGCTTCTCAGTTTTTCTGGTAATAGAATAAATTGAGTAGCAAGATAGTCTAGAAGTTTTATCAGCTTCAAGAAGATTGTTGCCCTTAAAAAGGCAGAGGAGGGAATCAAAACTGAGTGACTCACTGCCCAGGAAAACTGAGTCTGGACATAGCTTTAGAAAAAAGTAATTAATAATTGTGCTATTTTTTTGCTGAAGCAGAGTAATTTTTCTTTACAGTAGGTAGTATGGGGCTATGTTTTGGATTTGTGCTGGAAATACTGTCAATAATTCAGGGGATATTTCTCGTTATTGTTGAGCAGTACTTACATAGAGTCAAGGCCTTTTCCACTCCTCACACCACTCCACCAGTGAATATCCTGGATGTACACAAGAAATTGAGAGGGGACACAACCAGGACCACTGACCCCCATATAATCAAAGGGTTATTTCATACAATACAAGGTAGTGTTTAGCAATAAAAATAGGGGGAAGATTGTGGGGAATCTACTGCTTCGAGACTGTCTGGATATGAATCTATTGGTGGTGAGAAACTGTTCATATGCACAAATTTTCTTTCTTGGGTTTTATTTCTCTCACTCTTCTATTTTTATTTTCATTGCAATTTGTTATACTTGCTGCTGCTGATTATTCTATTGTGTTTCAATTGTTAAAACTGTGACTTTTCTCACTTTTACCATTCAAATTCTCTTCCCCCAGTCCTGCTGGGGCAGGGAGTGAGCAAGCAGCTATGTGGTGATTGGTTGCCATCAGATTCAAAGATTCATGGATCAATACACAATGGGACTTCTCAGTTGTGTCTGAATTAGGCAGAACTTGAACATGGATATCCTAATTTATTCTTGGATCTCTAAATATCTATTTTGAGTTACCCTATGACCATACTACTAATTTTTAAAAAAATCTCCTTTCAAAAGATACAATAAAAAACCCAAACCAACATAAAGTTGAAAATAATGTGGAAAAAACTGTAAGGAACCCTCACCAACATTTTGTATTCAAAACCAAATAGCTTTGTCCATACTATTTAATTGCTACACCTTCCATGATTATGGTTGTTTGTATACAGAGATGCACATAGCTCTGCACATTTATATAATTCCCGTATGAAAGTTGTGCACATTGCTCATGTATTCCTGATGTAACAGGAACACCAGAGCTTTCAGTTGTCTTTTTTATTAAAAATCCAGAACAAATGCTCAAATAAGTTTTACCTGAAGACTACCTAGATAGTCAGTCATTTGGAGGAAATTGAGATTGAATAAAAGAAAAATAATGAAAGAACAGTCTTCCACTTGTCCATGCCTGCTGTCTCTTTTCTGTCAGGATTGTTCTCAAGCCAGTAATTCCTCGATGCAATAAACCCCAGGTCCAGATCTCTTATGACTTCCTGGTGAAAATCTCACTCTTTTTGTCCCTCAGGCCTGGCCTTACAGATCTCTTTTAGCCTGTGATATCTTTATTACTTTATCTCCCGGACTGATTTTTTCTGCTGTATCCTTTGATTTTCTGGGAAACTCCTGTTTCCATTTAACACCAGTTTGAACTGCCATTACAATTTCCTCCTTAAGCAGTAATTGACCAGCAAGGGGTAAACAAAAAATAGCTTTCTTTCCTGCAATCAACCCACATCTATTCGAAGGACAATAGAACAGATAAGTAATACAAAATCTGCTAACCATATTTCTTCTCATCTTTTTTCTTTTCACAAATCAGATTTTCCACACATTGCCATGACTGCATAAATCTTGTGCACACATGGGCATATTTGGAGTGCCATTCTTCTATTTTTTTCCTTTAATTCCACCACGCTAATTTGAGAGGACATAAAAAATAACAGAACATAATTCAAAATGTATCATATTCTACAGGTAAATTTTAAGCTATATGCAAATGAAATGTTTTTATTTTTCAAGTACTGTCAAAAGTTGTTAGCCTAATTTGATCAGCAGTAGTCTTGACAGCATCTTTAAGGATGTCCCTGAAAAGAGGTGAAAACCAGCTGGTATTTCATCATATGTTAAAGACAAAGGAAATGCAAAATACCTCTCATTTCATCATCTTTCTCACATTACTAAAATTACTTCTAGCAAAGGAAAATCCAATTAACATGAAATAAAAAATGTTACCTAATAATTTATAACAAATTTTAATTTAATTTATTTCATTTAGAAGGAAAAGGTTTTAATACTTCAGAAGCAAATGTTAAATAATAAATTTCTTAAAATAAAAACATTCTTCTCCTTTGAAATTCATTAATCCAAGAATAATGTCATTATTTAACATCAATTTTGATTAATTTATTTTAATAAATAAAAGTTCAATTGATATTTTTAAGTAGTATTTTTGCTAAAATGTGCTGCTTGCTATACATCTCATAGCAGAATTTCATAGTGTGGTTCCCAAGACACTGCCCAAGAGACCTCACATACTGCTGTTGAGCAGCCTCACATTTGATCTCTGTTTTAATTATTAGTGAAGATGGTAGCTCCCAATAAATGCAGAGCATGGTAATGATATTTTTCTATATGTGTCTACAGGTGAGTATTTGATTTAGGCAAAATCAGAAGGAAATAACTGCAGACAATTACAATGAACAATCCATATGTTTTTATGCATCCTTAAAAGCCTAAATGATAGAAGATATCAGCTAATATATCAACTTACAAAGCTTTGCCAGAGTTAGGGCAGGTCCAGAAGTACTTATCAAATTTTGCAGGCCTTTCTTATCCTTGAGTCAAATGATGTTTTCATAGATAACAGAATCAACTCTTGAGTCCGTCTGAGCTGCAGGGGAAGTCAGGAGAGAAACAAAGTTGGAACACTTACATCTAAACCATGGAGTTAAGTCTACTTGCTTCACCCATTTATGAGAGAAAGATTCATACCTATCTGATAGTTTCTTCAAACAACCACTACTGTGGCACTGAAGTTTTCAATGCCTCTTGAAGTGAAGTTGAAGATGATACCTTCCAGTCAGCTGTCAGAAGGGTTGGCTGTTGCTTGATCTGCTGGAATTAAAGAGACCAGATGGAAAATAGATCAGATGGAAAGTACCTTGGGCATCCAGTAAATATTACAAACTGCTTTTATTATGTTTACCAATATTTTAATGCACCTCCAATAATTCCTTGACAAATTCTCTTTGTACAATAATACCTTTCTCCTTCAAATGCTTCTTAGCAAAAAATGTGAGATTAAAGAATGTTCCTTTTGTGAATGACCTTGAGAATCCTGGAACAGTTTTCAAATTCAGTTACTCTGCTATGTTAGGCTTAAATAAACAAGTTAACCTATATGTTTTTGTTTTCTAAAATCAGTTTAGGGACAGCAGCTTCATGGGAACTAAAGCTATAAACACTCAAATAAAATGTTTCGTAGGCTCAGTACTGAAAGCTAGATCTCACCTTGTACAGAATATGTATTTTGTGATCAGTTTCTGTAAACAGAAAGATTTGAAAAAAATTAACATTGATTGTGGGTACCTTAAGGTTTAGCTAGTGCTAAATAAGGCTTTGGAATTCTTTCATATATGAATATAGAAAATTGTCCCTTTCACAGATACTGTCACATACTGATTCCTGTTCACTATTCTCAGACCGAATAGTAACAACGTAACAAAAAAGTTCCAAAAGTATTTGCTGGAAAGTTGTCCTCAATACTTATTTAAAGATTACTTTTCTTATAAAGTGGCTTTATTGCCTTTTGATTACACATTTGCGGTTTACATAAATGCCAACCAATCAGGTCATTCAAACATGAAAACAGTCAATTTCTGATGCAATGCAATTTCTGAAGCCAAAATACTTTTCTAACACAAAAGTTCCCAAGTTTCTTTTCCTAGCACAACAAATTAACCAGCTAGGTCTTAAAGTCTTAATTTCTAGATTTAACTTTGTGAAATATCCTGGCAATGGCTCTGGCAATTTAATAAAAAAATCCCTGTGCACTGACATCCTTCTGAAAGGCACATAAAAATAAATCCCTACGAATGCATTCTTTGCTTTAATGGTTAGTTCATGCAAATTTAACTCTCCTTGATGACATGTTTTAATTTTTGCTTCTGCCTCTGGACAAATGCTAAATGCAGTTTTACTGACAGCAGCTCCAGCACTGTGCAATCTGAGAATTAGCAGACCTCAACATTTTTGTGAAGAGTGGAAACGTGTGCTAGCCCAGAGCTTAACCCTTTTCTTAACCTTACTTTGTTTTGGGTTTTTTTTGAGAATTTTGACTTTTCTTTTAATATGTAATACAATCTTAGGAAAGAATGAGAATAGTATTTTTTGTTTCTTTTCCATTGTTTTTCAATGAGTAATGGATCTGGTCTGCAGAAAAAAACAAACCCCAAAGATGACACAATAGGAAGGAATTAGAATTTTTTCCCTCAAACACTGTTTTCTATCTCCTTTGAGATCTGTAAGTCCTAATGCTTCTCTCAGATCTCCCAGATACACTGAGATTTTTAGGCTACAAACAGTTTGACCACATCTCCTCTCTTCATCCTAAATAAGTGCTATTATTTGTATATTTACAGTTGAGCATGTCTTTGGTATTTGATTGGTTAGACTGCTCTTCATTTTGTGAGTCCAAAAATGAAGCTGCTGGCTGAGACTGGTATTTCCAGGCAAAGCTATCTCTGCAATGTTGTGAGGATCAGATTGTTTCTCCTATTTTAGACTTGTACCAAGAAAAATTCTGTATTCCTAAACATGCCTTATGATCTCCAGTGCAGGAATGAGGTACATATTCTTTTTAGAATGTAAATTATTCTGCATTATAGGGAAAAAAACAATACACATTGACCTCCCCTACCTGGTGTAATAGAGAAATCATGAATTCAGATCCAAACTAAAGAATATGAATTTGAAACTACCCATGGAAGAACTAGGATCCCTAATCTAATGAATGGATTACACCCATCTGTCAAAGATTCATCCCATAAACATGCTAACAGGTTAGACTCCAATAGAAAGCAGAATTATCTGCAGCAAGTTGTGACATACAAGTGTGGAGGCAGAGCTAACAGCTGGAAGATTCTTCTGAAGGTTTCTGAGTCTTTTGGAAGGTTATGTTACATACACACTATTGAATACATATTCAAGTACATATCGTGTTATTTTCCCTCTGAACATTAGAATGCCTTAAATTAAGCTATTGAAGTATGACATGCTAATGTAGTTCAACTCTTCTGTCAGTTTAATGAACTATTCCCAAAGAGCATCTGTGACCAGGAATTCTTTCTAAAACATGAAATAAAGACCAGAGGACCACTTGCTAAGCATATGCCTTTTAAATCTACTCTTTGCTGCTCACACTGGTGCTGTTTCAAACCACCTAAACTACCTCCAAACAAGGTCGACTGGATACTGAGTGTGGCCAATGGGCCATGTCTCTGAAGCAAGTCTTAATAGCCTCAAACACTATTTTCCTGGAATGTAGCTATACTGCAGTGCATCCTACCGCAGTGGCACATTAGCAAGCTGGGTAAAATCTTTTGGTTTTCATTACACATTGACATATGTACTATATTCCATTAAAACAACACAGATCCTCATTTCTCTTTTTCTTGATTAAATTCATCAAACAATGAAAAGTCATCAGTTTTTATAGCACTTGAAGGCTTACTGAAATTTTGAAAAGTAATTTTTGTTTATTTCAGTGAACTGAAACAAATACTTAACTTTAAGTACTCTTTTTAATGCTATTCTAAGTAAGGAATTTTCCATCCTTTTTTAGATGTTAGCTAAGTACACTCTTAAAGCTAGCTTTGTGTTTAGAAACAAGTCAAACCTAATAAGTATTGAACAGCCCTCTTCTCAATAGCAGTTTTTATTATACTTTCAGAAATGTGTTTCTTCTTTACTTGTGGAGTACAAAGAAATATAATTCTCATCAAAGATTTTTACTCCAAGCAAGAAAGATTAAGTTATCAGCTTTTCAAAAGAGCAACTGAGGCTTTAAGATTCTTAAGATTTGTGGCATACAGATTTTTAATAATATAGCTCTATAATTTTTAACAGTTTAAAATAGCAGTTAACAGTCACTAAACCTAACTTTCTCATGCATTATATCAAATTCTCAAAATTCTTGAAATTTTGTTTAATGTTCTCAAGGAAAAAATATTTAGCAAGGACATCTTGTTTGGGACATATTCTTAGAAGGACATATTATATCATTGTAATCAGAGTAGAAGGCCCAGAAACCTTGGAGAAGCTTTAAAGAAGGCATGTGATGTGAAGCTAATGATGGTGAAGTAAGGGGTCTTGAGATCTCCGACTCAGTTCCAGGGAGGCATGCCAAAGGAAGTTCTGCAGATGGACAATTCTTGGGTTGGATGTATCCATTAGATATGATAATGAATTAGTGTCATAAATGTGTATGAACCTTATTGTGCACTTATGTATTCAGTGTACCTTAAAGCACTTTAAAGCACTTTAATTAAAGACCTGCTATCTATTTTATTTATACTATTATTGTCTAGAGTTCTTTTCTTCCATTTTAGGCATCACAACATCTTCCAAAAAGCTTTAATGGAAATCCTTTGGCAAATATTTTTACTTTATAAATTCCAGACAGTTGCATTTCATCAAAAATAAAAGTTGCTTACACTTTTGATATTTTTGTTCTCAAGCTCCTTGAGAATTTCCCTTCTGGTATTTCATGTTCATTTAAAGCCTTGGTCTATTAAAATGCATGTATTAAAAATGTATGTATTTCAGGAACTTGAATTTCCCAACATCAGAAGAAAGATGGATGGCCAATGTATTTATGTACTGCATATTGAGTAACAAATCACACTCTGCACTGTGTTACAATACCTTTAACTTACACATAAAAATGTTTCCACTGAGTCTGCTAATCTTTTTAGCTAATATATATTAAATAAGGAGGGACAGACATGGCAATAAAGAAATTTCTTTTAGTGTAAAATAAGTATCTGCAGTAGGATAGGAAGTTCTGGGGGAGAATTACCTTGCACTAAGTAACTAACTTCTAGACAAGTTAAGATAGGTCAGAGGAATCATTATAGAAAAGGTAAAGGAGTATCCTTATCACACAAACAGGGATTAATTGAACATTAGAAGGGAAGCATATCAAACACAAGAGATATTTCAACCAAAATAACATAATATAAGCTAAGAAGTTCTATTGAGCTATCAAGAATGTAGAACTGCTATTAACATCATTTTAGGTGACATAATGTTTTTTTGCTACAGGGTATACATCAGTGTTACTGTGACCAAGACAAACCTATGCAACCTGTTTTACCCTTTTCCTTTCACTTAGAGGAATGGTATTAGTACTCATAGTCTTAGACATTTGTGAAACTGTGATAGTGGCAAGGCTGCTGCAACTGCATGTCCCCACCTGGCACTGCTTCTTCATGTGTGAGCAGATGACTTCCCCATGACATCTTACAAATGCTCCTTGTAACTTTTTTTTTTCTGTTGTGATAACAAGAGATATGGAAATTCATAATAAGACAGATAAGTTATATTGATACGACATAATGTAGTGCAAAGTCTCTATCCTCCATGAATGGAAAACTTTCTGAATATAGGACTCTGAGTATACTGGACAAAAATTTCTAAGTCGTTTTTATACCATATGATTCTAGAATATGCCTATAGAAATTAGATGGCCAACCAAAAGCAGAGTATTCTTTAATTTTTCAGATGTTACAGTCTCCAGGCAATGAAATATGGAATTTAATTGTCCAATCCCACACTTTTATAGAGCCATTTTAGATGCCTGGCATCATGCAAAAAATCCAGACTGGACATGGGTAGGTGACACAAGGAGGTGAGAAAGGGATATATTTAGAATAAGTGCTAGAAATCTACAGGTGTGGGATTGAATCCTGTCCAGAGGAGTCTCTTTTCCCAGTGTTTTTCTAAAGACCAGAGAATCATCAGAGAAAAAGGGCAGGGAAAACATGCAGAAGCAAATATGTCTTCGTTTGACCTGTGTGTCTTCATCCTGCAATATGCATGGCCATAATGCAATGTGGAAGGTGAATGTTACAGATAAATTTTTCAGAAGGGTTGGATAATTGTATAGCTAATAATATTTTCAGTTATTCATTAAAGTTGAGGG
Source organism: Poliocrania exsul (assembly GCA_035041345.1). NCBI lineage: Eukaryota > Metazoa > Chordata > Aves > Passeriformes > Thamnophilidae > Poliocrania > Poliocrania exsul. The sequence goes on from JAWWLZ010000118.1 coordinate 67,378,062, forward strand.
CAATCAACTTCATTCTTTAGGGAATAATACAACCATTAGAGAAGGAGAACAGGATTTTTTCCACTTCACTGTCTTTCTCCATGAATGATATTTCTTGTTTCGTGAAATACATCATGTTGTTCTGCCCTTTTTTCTGAAGCAACCATATGGTTCAGTGATCTGTTTTCATAAAGTAACTGCCACGTGTTTGTGTCTCTTAATTTCAAAAGTATATTTGTACATTTAAGAATTTTAGTGATGTTTCTTTTATTTTGAGAAATTTGTGGATCAAAATAACCAAAGCTTACATAAAAATAACATCATGATAACATTAGTGCATAGGGCACTGTGTATTTTCTTGAGAGAACACTTACTCACTCTTAACTTAAAAGAACAGATTTTTCTCACTGTCAACTCATTTATACTTTTATGGTGAAAACAGATTATAAATGATAAATCTTTAATCAAGCAGGGATCTATTCAGAGATAAAATTGTAGTTCCCCTACCAGAATGTTGATAATAACTTTGAAGTGCAACAACACTTTCTGCCCCCACACAGTAATGACCTGTAGGGGATAAATGTGCCAAAAAGGAAATCCATGCACCATTTGATTTACAACTTTGTTTGTAATGATGAGATAAAAAAGTAGCAACAGAATGCACTTTTAAATCCATCTGTTTTTCAAACTTATATTTCAAAAAGTAAACATGATTTTATAATTTAAAGTTGCTTATGTCAAATGAAGAGTAGCTATAAAGGCTGTGATTTTACAAATGAGTGGAACCTTATTTATTTACTAGTTGCAGGTTCTTCAGTAAAAGAGTGAAAGAAATGTTTCCTTCAAAACTGAAATTCAGAGCTTGTTTGGATCAGGCTGTTTACCTCTTCCTGTAACCAGGGTGTTACAGTGTAAAACAGCTGATGAACAAGCCTTTCAGAGACTTCAGCCAAATTTTGTTTGATTTATGATTTGGGTCACAGATTCCCCCACTTTTCTACTGTCACAACCAGGAATAAGTAGCTGTAACCAAAGATTAAAGACTGGGAACTTTGGCTAAGTGCTAATGGAACTAGTTTCTCGCTAGCTTCTTTGCAATATTTTTTTCTGGTTCTGCTTAGGATTGTGGGACTCACTTTGCTTGTCAAACCAAGTGTATTCTTAAAGGTAATACTTCATCTAGGGATAAGGCACAACAGATTTTTGGACAAGTTAATGTCTGTGGCTCCTTTTAAAATCCAAGAAACTAAACCCATATAACAACAGTTTATGAACAATTTCATATCACCTTGAAAGGAAATATCTATTCCACACTAGCTCCCTGTGAATCAGGCCTGAACCCTGTAGAATAAGGGTCTATGAGGGTCCCACTTCAGGCAGGAAGCAGAGCAGATATGTTGACTTAGTAGGCAGGATGATCTACTGTGGAAACTGCATAATATAGACAATAATCACCAGTCTCTGTTCAGTACCTTTGATCCAAGGCAACATAACTAGTCATCATCCTGGGGGTGTGGTGCAGCTTTTATCCCTAGTACGTCACGTAGGTCTACCACAGGTGTTTCCGGATGTGCTGTAATCATATCTCTTTTGGCCCTACAGAGGTGACAATAAGTGTGGATGCATTGCATCAAACAAAAAGATCCAAGCAATTGTTTTTCTTCAGAAGCTGGTAATAGCTATCTGTCTGGAAAGAATAAAATATAAAGTATAGAAAGTATAAAATATTAATCAGTAATATACTAGCTACACCCAAACTGCATTTCAGAATATTTTCAAAGGCATAAGGCAAAATTCAACTATTTGCTTATGTATGCTGCTTCAATGGAGTTCCTCTAAATTTATGCAGAGAAAGGTGAGAAAGATAAGAATATATTTGTTGTAAAGGTAAATAAAGACCTGTGACAGTAGAAAATGTGTTTCTTAATTTTTATACCTCAAATACACCTCACATATCTGCAAAAGTAAGAAACGTGATTCTTAGCTATATGGAGTGTGTTTTCTTGTGTGTGTGTATGTACATCTAAAACACAAAACTTCACTTACATATATATGTATATATATTTACGATCAACGTATGAATTTATATATATGATACACATGCGCCTATATATAGATCACTAGTTTTAATTAGTTTGTACTTATAAGATATTATTGGTGAAATAATCCCATAAACAGTATTTTCAAATGGAATTAAGGTGATCAGCACTGTTTTTAGATAGAACTTTTGGTTAAATAGTCATGTTTAATTTATTGATAAACAAATTCAGTGTTAGTTTATAAAAAATGCAGAGTATAGTGTCATTTTTACTCACAGAATTACAGGAACACAGAATCAATTAGATTGAAAAAGAATGCTAAGATCACATGACCTCTGAGATTGTGATGTATTATATCCAGATTCTAGTAAATAAAACAGGTCTTCATTGAATCAAAGCCCAAGATGTAAATAGAAACAAGAAAAAAAAAATCCTTCAATGTACAAACAGCCCATTAAATTTGGACACATTTCAAAACCATACAGGTACATGGTAAATCTAGAAAATACTATTAAATGTGTAGTTTGTTGTGAAAACAGCATATTTAATGACATTTGCCTAGGTAAAACAAACAAACAAACAAACAAACAAACAAAACACCACATTATTTTTGTTTACATTACAAGAAGGGGAGATTTGGTTGTTGTTTTTTTTTTGTCTCAACTTTCTGTTTTTGAAAAGCAAAAAGAACTTAACAACAGTTTCAAAGAGGAAATTAAACACAACGCACAATGGACCTGGATAAATCCAATGGAAAAAAGTTGAAATAAACCCCAAAACTAAATGAGCCCAACAAAAGAATCCCAACCAGATGTGAAAACAGTTTTATTAGTTATAAAATTGGCATGAAGGAATAATTCTGCAAAAAAATAACTATTAAAACAGTGTA
>JAWWLZ010000118.1:67383454-67394777 GCA_035041345.1 Poliocrania exsul
ATGAGCAATATTCTTCACTGAGAATTGCATCACCAGGCTGCCAGGAGATGAAAAGTAATTGAAGTAATCTTAAAGCTCACATTATGCAATGAACAATTATTTCTTAGATTTTCAGTGAAAAGAATTCAAGCACAGACTTGTGGTGAGGGTTTGGGAGTTTTGCCTTTTCCCATATTTTCCTTCACCAGCCTTTTTTTCCTGTTCCCTGTACTGCTGGAATATGTCTCCCTACTACCTCTGCTGCAATAGAAAAAAAACCCCAATGCTGTAGTTTAAGAGTTGAAGATGGCAGAAGTGGAGAATTTTCTCCCTGCTTTCAGCCTGAGTCTTGTGCCTAGAATAGTCATTTGTACCACATCTAGAATGGCAGACAGTACTCAGGCTTGCCAAGAGCCTGTGCTTGTGTGAGATTGGAACCCACCAGGACAGGGCCATCTTCTACACTCTGGGAGACCTAGCCTACCTCAGTTCAGTTCATGTATACAGGCTCTATCTGTTCCTCTTGACTTGAATACTTGGTGCTGAATGGATAGCAAAAGAAAAAGTCATTGATTCAGTCTGAAATGAAAGGAAAAAAGGCCATTTTTGAAGCTCAGAAATTCTGGAAAAGTTTGTTCCTTGAATCCTAGCAACAGACACCTTCATAATCTGCTATCTCCCCATGACCAGACCCATGAAAACTAGAGATCTAAGAATATAACAAAAAAATTTCAGGCATTTGGACTAATGCCTTTGGCTGTTGCAATCTAGCTCACTGGAATAAATTTCTGGTGCCCACCTATAACACTCCAGCCCTGGAGCTGCGGACACACAGACTCAGCCAGGAGTTTTACATTAAAAAATATATATATAGGGTTCTTTGATACCTCAAGATAGCATCAAGAGAATAAGACACAGAATTGTTCCCAAAAGATATCTTTATTAATTTAGGGAGAAAATAAGGGAGTTTGGCAAAGGTTCAAAAAGGGCACTGCACAAACTAAACAAAACGTTCCACCACAATATCAGCCCAACACATATTAATCCCCAACACTTAAGTAAAAATCCAATCCCTCCAGCTGCAAGCCATCCAAAACATCAAGAAAGGAGTAAATAAAGAGAAGCAGATTGAGCAAGAAAAGAGAAGGAGAAAGAGGGAGAGACAGATCACATAGCTACTATCGGAACCTTGTGAAAGACCAGCTCTCACACATCCAAATGGCAGGGCCATGGCATGCAGCACACCTATGCCTTTGGTTTTATCTAATCTGGTCTCTATGGCAAACGCCCTCCAGGTGGGGTCTCTGACCCACTGGCCACTCTGGGGTTCCAGGCCAGGGTGAGGGGCAGTGTTCTCACAGTTCCTGCCTATTTCAGCTGAGTCAAGGGTTCCAGGAGCTGTGGAATGTTATAACTTTCCTGGTCTGTTTGTGGCTGGCAGCTGCTCTGGTGCTTCTCTGTGTGGGCTCCAGAGTCTGCCATGAAGGATATGACGCCACCACAATTCTGTGAGATTTGGCCCATACCTTCCCCTTACACTGCTCCCCCCAGCCCCGAGGTGGTTCTGCCCCAGTAGTAACTGATCTGGTGTCTAACAGCACTCCAAACGAGACATGAGTAGGTATAATCTGTAACCCTCTCATGATATATCTTCCAATCTCTAGGGCCAGAGCTCATAATAAAGTCTTTAAAAGACTCAGTTCCTGCATTTCCAAGATTTGGTGATTTTTTCCCAACCCATTGTACTGGTCATTAACCTATCATAGAAGGACCCTAGGAGGAACAGGAATCTCTTTCCAAGGCTTTAATTTTTCTCTCCTATGTAGCACTTACATGAAGGAACATTATCATTTAATCTAGTAACTCAGCATGCAAACTGCCAGAAACTACATTTTGACTAGTGAAAGATGAACCTCAAAAGCCTGAAAATTCTTTTCACTCAGACAATATCTAAATGGTAGTATTGTTATTTAAATATCTTTGATCCATACATTTGAGATGGTAATTTCTCTACTTTATATTATGCATTCTTTTAAGAATTTCTGGTAAAACGGAGGAACAGGAAAAGGTTTAGATGCATTTTTAAGCTTCAGTTTTCACATCAGTGTACTTAACCCTTATTTTAATTTCCCTTTTTTTTTTTTCCCCCCTGGAACTAAAATCCTGAAAATTAAAAATACAGCAAAAAATGGAAACATGGGTTAGTTAAAAACTGAGTATTGGAGAAATCTGCCAATTAAGAATATCTTTTAAAAGTTACTTTTCTACCATTTGCACTAGTTGTCTATGGAGCTAAATGATGAAGTCATATGGTTTGAAGTAAAATATGGTTGTGCACCAACTTCTTTTTCAAATGAAATCATGTCTGTGCTTTTGAAAATAACTAAAGCATAAGTTGCTGACTATCAGCTGCATTTCAGTGAACATCCATGTGCATACATCTAGGTACGTCCGCTGTTAAGTAAATCATGGTAGATAAAAACTCTTTCATTGACAAATGTATTTTGTAGTGGAATTCATGATAACTGACTAACCTCTGGCTGGGTAATGTAGAGCTGCACATGGCACATAGTATGGATTAGAGTCTAGTGCTGATTTCAGTAGTTATCAATGCTTGATGGAGTCAAATTGTAGAATAAGATTCTCAGATCCCTTAATCCTGAGGGTCATACTTTTTCTTCTGTCCTTTTATAGTTCCAAACACTTCATTTGAAGGTGAATACAGACAACTCATTCCTTAGATAGTAAGAAATTTTTATATTCAGCAATTCACATGATACAAATATCTGTGTCTACTTTGCTTTCCATGAAATGATATTAATGTCCATGATTTTTTTTGGTTTCTTTTAATTTCTTTCCTTGATATTTCCACTTTATGGCAAAAAAAAACCCACCCAAAAACCAAAACCAAAACCTTTTTGTATTTGTGATTTGATTTGGCATACAGCTTTTATCAGTTTGGATTAGAGCTTTAAAGGAATACAACCTTCCTTCCCCTTGCCAAAAAGCCAATAAAACTGCAGTGGGGGAAGAAGCCATCACAGAATCTCCTCTCAGATTGGGAGTTAAAATAATCTGAATGTTAGTTAATTACTCAGGTTGCTAGTGGTCAACCATGCATAATTTCTGCTCATGTTATCTAAGAAGTCAGGCTCTGACTAACACAACAATTGCAAAATAGATCTCAGACCTGAGTAAAATTAGGCTAAAGCATCATATGGGAGAAATTGAGATGGCTTCAAGGGTTCTTTGGATTAAATATGTATCAACCACGGTCTTGAAGAGCCTAAACAGTAACAATCTTCATGCAGGTGAATGAGGTCCCAGTGAGTCTGTATTGGCTTTCCCAGTGACTTCTACACACACTACTGTCTGTCTCAACAAGCCTGTAGCTGTGAATCACATTTTCTGACACTCAGCTGTGCCTCTGCACTTCAAAGGAAGCTTGGATGTCCAGATATGTTTGTGCATTTCTGTCTAAAAGCTCTGTGTCTTAAAATCCATGTTTAAGTACTGTGCCTTACTGAGTCCCTGTGTCTTAGAGGAAGTCAGAAACCAGACTCAATCACTCCTATTGATTTCTTGAATCTTGGTGACAGCAATTTCAGCACAAAGAACACAACATTACTGATATTTGCAAGTGTCCAAGCCTCGATGCAATCTGGATGCAAATCAGAACCTAGATCTGCCATACTAATGGCAGTGATGGATAATTTCTTGATGGCATGAAGTGGAGAGAAGACATCACTTTTCATCTCTGTTGACCTCTATGCAATCTTTGATGCAGGCTGTGATCATGAGAGATTACTGAAGGAAATGGCAAGGCTGCATAAGGGTCTATTATCTCTCTGGGTATATATAGCTCTAATAAGGTGACAGGAAATGTCATGTTTGTCTCCTGACTTCACAACTATCATTTCTCTCTTTGAACCTATTCAACATCTACAGACAGACTCATAAAATGGTGGGATCACTGTGAACTCAGTGCAGCAACAACACAGATCTCATCATGATTATCTTCACCAGAGAGAGTAAGATGGGGTCAAATGTTGGCCAAGAACAGCTAATGGATGAAGACTTATTGGTTCAGAATGAAGAACAGTGAACCCAGAAAAGTCAGAGATTCTGCTAAGGGAAATCAAACAAACAAACAAAACCCACAAAAGCAACAATTCAAATAACTTTGGTGAGTTTATAGACTCGTATCTGAAAATGTCTTTTGTTGAATGGAGTTCAGTGTAGCAAAATAACATCAAAGTGATTTCAAAAAGAATGAACAGCCAGGCTGTGTCTCCATTTTTCCACAAGATCCTGGTTCACAAAGTAGTGAAAAGTAACTCATGAACTGTTTCCTAACGTTTAAATTCTTAGTTTTTAGTATTTAAAATCCTCATGTACCCTGACTTGCAAATGTTAGAGAGAAGGAAGAAGGAGAAAAGAGAGATCAGGAGAGAAACAGAACTGTGTATTTTAGGGTTTTGGAAAAGGTAAATGAACAAAACCTACATGAACCATTACCTGGCTTAGAATATTCACAGTTCTGCCATTAACTAATTAATTCTGAGATTATAATACAAGATTTTTTTGTTTGCATAAGAGTCATAAATGAGTATGTTTTCCTTTGTATATAAATATATTTAACTATGAATTTTATTATGATTACTAATACTAATGGAACAGTGGTTCCAGCTTCAGCTTCTGTATGCTCCCACAAACACTATTTTAATCTCTGATTCTGTGTTTTTCCTTCTGTTGTCTCTTCTTATGCACTCTATTCATGGTTACCCAATCTGCTACAACCTCCTCTTAATGCATACAGGAGACTCCGGCTACCTTGTTAGGCATCCTAGTTTGTTATTCCTTTTGCTACCTCAGTTCAACTCTTACATCCTCTTTTTGAAGTGAGGATTCTGATTGCCATGTTGCTTTAGTCCAATCTGGTGCTGAGAACAAAGGAAAAAAAGTATATGTATGCATGGCTATATCACTATATAGAGCCCTTCCTACTACTGCACTTGCATCCATATGAATGTTACCTCAATGTCCAATGCTTGCAGTTCATTGCCTACAAGAACTGAGTGAGAAGGGACAGAGCTCTGGTCTGCAGCTTAACACTAAGGCAGTGCCTGGGAACAGGCAGTTCAACCTTTTAATTGTTTGAAATCACTTGGCAGCTAGGACAGGACATATGTGTGAGCACTTGCACTTTAGAACAAGATGAATCCAAATATGGTAGAATTTTTCAAAGTCAGAGATTTTGTTCAAGGGCCATTTAAACAATTCTTCTTGGAAATGACCTTTTCTTTTTTTTGTTTTCTTTTTTCTCACTATGTTCATCAGAAGAAACAGGGATACAGATGTATCTCTTTCAAACAGCAGATGGTAAGTCTTTGATCCAAAACACAAATGCCCCAAACAACAGTCATAAAATTGCTAGTAGAATTGTTTTAAGGAAAGGGGAAAAATTCTTTTTTTCTTTTAAAAAAGGATTTTTGTGTTTATGTGAAAATGAAATAATCAACCTGAGGTTGCTAGGGAAAGACAAGGCATACAAAGGGGATTAGTCGTTGAAAATTATTAATTCTTTGACAACCCTATATCAAACTGGAGCTATCAAAAATATTAATTGAATGTTAGAACAGGGGTGAAAGAAGCACAAGGAAAAATATATAGTAAGGAAGGATCAAATTATCAGTACTTTTCATGACATCAGCAGTAGTGAAACAAATAAAATGAGATAACATCTATGCCTATAATTACCTATTCCTGGATCTTATTTTTGTTCAAGATATATTGCATTAGAAGTGAAGGTAAACCATAGTCTTTTATAACAAGTACACAAATTACTCTAAACCTTTGTGTCACAGGATAAAATAATGTTTGAAAATAATCCAGCAGTTATTTTTTTCTCTTGTGAACAAAAAGTTTGGCAAAATTGGTCAAATTTAATCAGGTTGCAGAGAAACAAACATTTTAGGTATGTTCCATTTTTAAAAAAATCATTGTCTAGTAATGCAATCAACTAGTAGCAATGAAAGGTCTTTATCAAAATTAACAGCAGTAGCTAGATTACTTAGTAAACATGAGTGCAACTTTTCATCATAGAATACTTTTTTCAGAATATTTAACAAATGCATTTTCATTTACTTTGTTAGATTTTTTTTATGACATTCTGTCTTCACTGTAAATGTTAAATTGACTTTAATTACAAATCACAAATATACTTAGCAGAACAAAATGCTCCAAATTAAAAGAGAATGCACAACAGATGTGGCAATATATCTTTGAGAAAAAAAATGTTACATGAGAGTAAGCAAATAATACAAGAGCAAGTGGTAACACCAGAATAGGATGGTATAGTATACATATGAATGCATAAGGCAGACTCATGTAAGACTCACATCAAACTACCTAAGGAAGAAAAGCTGGGCAAATGGTTTTCTAATTGCCAGTTTAATGGTCAGTCTAAAGATTAATTTAAAGAAAAAATAGAATATACTTTGATATTGAAATTTAAAATAATGTGTTATAATGTTCTACTTACATTTAAAATAACTCTTGAGACTAGTGAAGAAAGCCAAAAACTGTATATAGTAGAGAACAGTGTTCTGCAGTCTTCTGTATAGGAAATAATTGACTTTTCTTTGACATTAAAACAAGCAAAAAAAATCATGTGTAAAAGAGACTATTGGTGATCATGACAGAAAATGGTGGACCGTTGTATGCATATGAATACCCATGGAACAGCTGTGCTTCATAGTGTGTAAGAGTAATCATAACACTTTTCTTGATGTTGTTGCTTTGGCTTTTTTGTGTTTTGTTTTGTTTGTTTTTCTAAAGAGAAAAAGTGGAGGATGGGAGGAAGACACAAAAAACAAGAACTTTGAAGAAGTTAATTAATTAAATTAAATTTGACAAAATTGAGAAAGTAAAGACTAAATAGAAGTCCTTTGTTCTTATTTTGTACTTAGTTTTATATTGTACATAATGGACCATTGAAACATAAATCATTGAAAGCAATAAAAGGAAGCCATAGCACCCCAAGATATATTATGCCACAGGTCTGTAGCTCTTTGAGACCATAGTCTTTGTGAGTCCTTACCTCAAAAATACTTTTCATGTAATTGGTTCCTATCTCACTAAAATAGCTGCTGCCTATCAGGAAAGAAGACCTGTTCTCAGGGGAGTACTAGGGCTGCAGTGTGCATTGCACAATGAGCAGGTCTTACAGGAAGGGCAGCAGAAATTATTTGCTTTAAATGTGCTGTTAGCAAAAAGTGGAACCCTTTTTCTACAGAAATAAGACAGGAGAGGTTGCATATCATATCAGTACTCCAACTTCTAGTGAAGCCAATGAGCTCTTGATAACTCCTGTAGTTATCCAGAGAAACTGCCAACTGTAGCAACTGAGTCAAATGTAAACAGCAGCTTCTTTATATTCAAGTGACAAATTTATTAATTTTCTTCATGTCTCCTCTTTTAGGAAATTTTTCCAGATGAAATGCCCTTCACTATTTTCAGAGACAAATAAGTTGGGGAAATGATAGGACAGAATTAACTCCTTAGGAGTACTTTTTGTTCATAAACCAGAGAAGTCTCTGCAATATTTTAGGCAGAACTTTCAGGTACCTGACCACCTTCCCACAGGTACTAGGGTCTGCTGCCAGCATTACTCCCTTAAGCCACATGCCCCCAGGCTGAGCCACTCCATCCCTGAGTCTCTCCTTGCGGGGTGAATACTTTAGTCCAGACTAGCTTGGGAGCCTCTTACTGAACTCACTCCAAAATTGCTACACCAGAATAACATTTCAACAACACAAGTCTCCTGTGAAATGGAGACAGAATCTTGTTTTTTTCTCTTCTGTGCTTGAATAAAAGCAGAATAATTTTAATCTTAATTATATTCATTTTTTTCTGATGAATTTTGAAGCAACCTTGATATATTTGCAAATGCTAATGAAGTTAATATTTATTTTGATATTTAAGATGATAGTGTGCTCTGATCCAGAAGTTGCTCTTTCCCTCTATTACACATAATTGCATATTACTTTGCATTCATGGCAGATTTTAATAAGAGTATTTTAGCAAACTAAGATAAGATTAAGGCACATAAATAGTATTCTCCCCAAGATAAAACACCACATGTATCAGTAGGGTTACAAAAAGATAAATACCATCCAGTCAGTGAACTATGAGATTGATTCACTTAAGATTGGCAAAAGACTGTGAGATATTGGCAAATTGCTATTTCTGCTTGTTTTTATTTATGTAATTTTATTAATAAATCTACCATTCTTGGAAATTACAACAAACACCATAAAAGCAGCAAACAACTTCTCTGCCCTTTTCATGGCTGAGAATTCCATCGGGCCATGTCTGTGATGGAAGTTTTACTTAGCTGTGTAACACTTTCAAAGATGTACAGTCTGAAAATTTAAACAAACAAACAAACAAAAACCATCTCCTGCTAGGAACAAGATCTTATGCACTCTATCAGGAAAAAAATGCATGAAAGGAAGAGGCAGAGGCAGACAAGATACAGCAAGTGAACTGAGAGTCTCTGGAGTCCTCTTGCTGGTGAGAGGAAGCAGAGGGTAGGTGAGAGGAAGCAGATGATGTCCTCCCAAGAGGCAGGCTCATGGCAAATGATGTTATTCTGAGAAGCAGGCAGCAGGGGAGCCATGCTAGTCTTCCGTAACCAAGATCTCCAGAGCCAGAGGGATTCTGGATTTCCTGCCTGTGGGCTCCATGCTTAAGTGGTTCAGAAAAGCACTTCCTATTTTGTCCTAAGAAAAAATCAAAACAAAGGTCTTACAAGGTGGAGGTCAGCAGTCACCAGAGTGCAGCTACTTCAATCATTTTGTGGCATCCCAGCAGCTGCACTGAAATAGCGTAAGGAAAACATGCAGGCTTTCTGCAAGCACAATCTTGGATCCATCACATATATCTGTGCAAGACTGTAACTGTAGTCAGCTGTAGTAAGATGGTGATATATTTCTGATTTGGTAAAATTCTGAGTGGTTTAGAAGGACTTCATAAAAACAATAAATTAAACAAACATGGACATAAAAGTAAGCCACTTATTCTCTACCATATGTCATTTTCTACACAAACCCTAGAAAAAGTCTTTCTCTAAATGACAAATTTTATATTTACAAGATATCAGAAAATAGAGAAAATCAATATTTAAAAGTCAAATATAGTCTCTAATTTTCTTGATTTTTTTTTTTAATATAAATAATGTCAATAGTGACAGGAAAGGTTTAGCTTAGCTATTAGAAAGAGATTCTTCACCAAGAGGGAGGTTACATGCTGGAACAGGCTCCCCAGGGAAGTGATCACAGCACCAAGCTAAATAGAGTTCAAGAAGCATTTGGATGATACTCTTAGGCACAAGGTGTGAGTCTTGGGGATAGTACTGTGCAGGACTAAATGTTGGACTCAATGATCATTGGGGGTCCCTTCCAACTCACCGTAGTCCATGATTATGTATATGTAATCACACTCACATATGAGATACCGTAGTAACCATTCTCTGATTTTTTTAAAAAATATAAATTACATTCTTTATATTTTTTTGATTAATGTACAACAAAGATTTCTAATATATAAATCTAGTCCAACTCTACTTATGCAGCTTGAAAATGACAGTTTTGATTGTCTTCTCTTTTTAAAATTAGAACACAGTGTTTGCAATGACAGCTCTGCTCTCTAATCTAGTCTACTTTTTGGTGTTTGCCTTTCTTTTTTTTCTTTTTTTTTTTTTCACCTGTGCACACCAGAGAGCGATATCAGAAAATATTATGACATTTGCAATAAAGCTTCCAAGGAAAACAAATTCCTATAGGACAGATATTAAATGTGTTGTAAATACTGGGAAGAAAAGCATTCAGTATGTGTGTTACTGAAAGCAAAGTTCTCATTCTGCAATGTATATTTCTACTGCGCTTAGGTTAAATGATACAGATGAACTTATGTCATTCATCAGTGCAACATTTTAAAATTACCTGCTCTTAAGACTCTAGAAATCAAGGGCGAAAAAAAAAGCAAGTCTGATAAAATCATAAATGCTTTCTCTATCATTACTGAAACTCTAATTTTCTTGCTTATTGCTTGAGTTGCCAAAACAAAAGGAGTATAGGAGAGATTTCTTTAATATGCAAAATGAATTTCAGTGTTCTGTCCTGCTGGTATTTTTATGGAAAACCTGACTAGATGTTACACATGGAACAGAAAAATCTGCATTTAGATGGAAATATTATGAAATGCATGATATGGTACAAAGTAAGTCTTTTAATGGAGATAGAAAAATGTTGCATTATATGCTTGAGTGGAAAGACAGCATGCATACAGGCTTTTATGTCCAGCTGCCCTGATTTGCCCAAGAGAGCTTACTATTTGCATTTGAACCTAATAGTGTGGAAGAGGAAATAAAAAAAAAATCCAAAAAACTTAAACAAAGAAACCATTAGTTCTTTTATAAAATAAAATATTAAGATTTATGTGAGTCACCACTGTAAGCAATGATGTTTTGAACTTGCAAGGCAGTTTTTCAACGGCTCCTTAAGTGTTTTACAATAGAGAATTAATTAAGCCTTTCAGTGCTGTGTCTGATATATAGTTTAAGTGGTGTAATGAAGATTAAATTTATAGGATTCCACAACTATTTTAAAGTCACTGTGGTACCTGATTGGGTTTGAACATGCCCCTAGAGACATGCTCCACACAATTTCTTTTTTGTTTATTGTTGTTATTATAAATGAAGCAAAGAATGCAAAATCATTGGGTAAACTGGTGATTCATCATTATGAGTCATTGAAAACAAAATAAATTATTAAAAAATGTAAAACATTTAGTATAAGAAGTACCATTTGTTTGTTGTGGACAGTAGGTAAAATATTTCTCTTACATAAAATTGGGAATTTCGTCATAAGTATTCATGAATTTTGGTTTGACTCCCATCAACAGCTAAGTACCACATAGCTGTTCATGCACTCCCCCTTGCCCCACTTCAGGTGGAATGGGGAGAGAAACAACTTTAAAAAAAGACCAAACTCACGTGTTGAGATAAGAAACAAAAAATGTAATAATGAAAATTATAATAATAAAAAATACTAGCAATAATGATAGTAATGATTATAATTCTTTAACAATACCAGTCACACACAGCACGATTGCTCACCTGATGATGCTCAGTCCACCCCTGAACTCCACACTTCATTGGCTACACACCAATTTCCCCCATTTTATATACTGAGCATGACATTCTGTGGTATAGAATATCCCTTTGGTCATCTTCCCTGCCAGCTCACCTTTCAGCACATTAGGACAGCCTGTTCCTTCA
>JAWWLZ010000118.1:67404777-67458324 GCA_035041345.1 Poliocrania exsul
AGTTCCTTTTTCTTTAATTTGATAAGGAGTGGCGTGATTATTGAGGAGGAAACTCCCTCCTCCTTTTGTGAGTAAGCATCTTGGTTTTTTCCCTTCAAACCAACACAGGCAAATATGTTGACTATGTCCCTGTTTTCATAAAATAGCATATAATTTCCTCTCACTGTGGAGTTCATCTCTTCTGGGTCAGCTGGATTTCTGATATACCTCTGGACCCAAATTCTTCTATTCAAGAAGAATATTTGTGAATAATAATACCAGCAGAGTTCAAGTTAAATGTCACTAATGACAATACTTTGCACTATTGTGTAAGTCCTAACAGATTGCTTGCTGTGAAAGCAGAAGATCAATACTTAGATCCATTTAACTGGATCTCAGTGAATTAAGATTTCTAAAGCAAAGGGAAAGTGTTAAGATAAAGATTAGTGCAATTCAGAAGGAAAAATTGCTTGTATTATATCGACTGGATTAACATAAACACTGGAGACACATGTTGCTTACTTTCTGGAGAGATCATCTACAGAAAGACATGAAAGATTTAATGCCCTTCTACACTCCCAATCTTCTGTTGAGTGCATAAAGGACCTTCTTCTATTGCAAACTTCATTCTAACTTAGTTGTAAGTTAGAACTACTTGTTCAATATGTTCCATGTAAATAAAAGTTCCTAAGAGATAGCCTGTCTTGAATTTTGTGAGGGTTTTTGGTGTAGGACAGTCTCACCCATACTGTTCCACTAATGAATTTGTATTTCTGAAGTAAATATTAAGAGTAACCATTGCTATAAAAAAGGTTTCTAGATATGAATACCAACCCTTTCATTACTGTCATAAGATGCAACAGCTCACATCTTCAAAGATATAGCAGAGCTCTTTCCACTTTCTTAATAGCTAGTGATTTCATAATGGACTTTTCTGTCCTCACCCAAGCTTTTCAGAAATTACTTTTGACATGGATCACTTTGCAATACATGTAATATTAGCCATTTGACCTTTACAGAATCATCAGGGTTTAAGTATTTAATGAGTGTTTTCATTGTCTGAGAGGTGCTATTCCTGCTAAAACCCAAATTTAATTTTTCTCTTAAAAAAGAGGAATAATTTCACAAATTGTAGGTTGGCATATATTTCAAAGTTTCAGAATGTGTCTCCCAAGTTCTATGCCCATTTCCTACTAGGTGACTTCTTCCAGTATAAGGGTAGCACACTTTATTTAATTCTCACCTTTTTTATTCCCATTGGGTTTACATATTTTTTATTACTTCTATGTAAAAATCTATTCAAATATTTATAATTTCCTGTATTTGACACATTTCAGGATAAAGCAAATATTTTCAGTAATGTTTTAAATCATCTTTAAAACAGCTTTCAGTGTTCTCAAATAATCCTGTCATGAACTTGGAGAAATTGAACTCATATTAAACTTGATGGAATCATTAAAATAGAACATTTTAACCACAATATAGACATTCATACTGAATAGCTCTAGACAGAGTTCTAGAAGAAATATTTTGATGGAAAAAAATCATATTGGTAACTAAAAAAAAAGTGTACTTTGTTTTGAAATACAGGCTTAGCTTTTGGTAGTGAAGAGGTGTCAAGGATTTCTGGCTGCCTCTTGTTATACAGCGAATTGCAATTTTCAAAATTAAGACTTGAAAGTTATCGCTTATGCACCTCTTGTGCACTCGAAAATGCTTTAGATTTTTAAAATTAAGATGATCATAGCATTAATAATTACATAGCATTTTATGAGCATTATTGTGCCAGTCATTACCCACCTACATGCAGACAGCCCCCAAGAGTAGCAGCTTGCATTCTAAATAAATCATGAGGGTAAATATTTTTCTTTTCACTTATCCTTTACAAACAGTATTGACAATTTAGGGAATTAAGTAGACATTTATGGTATTTGAGACTATAATTGCACTATTTAACATTCACCAGAAAGCAGCTGCCATTACTCCTGAGGGAAAGCCAGTCATGGGTATGATTACAAAGAAGCTGTGAGAACTGAGTTAGTTGCTTGACTTTTTTCTTTTGTTTGTTTAGGGTTTTTTGTTTGTTTGGGGTTTTGTTTGTTTGTTTGTTTTAAATTAAAAAGGAAAACTCTCTCCCAGTCTCCAGAATGTTAGAGGTTAGGTGATATGGGGAAAAAAACCCAGGACAGTAAGGAAGGTTCTATGCAAATTCTCTTATTTATAATTTTCTATATAATTTTTTGGCATGCAGATGATAAGTTTGATTATCCTTTCTGCTCCAACTGTATATAGCATTGCACTGGTCAGAATATGGTGACTATGAAGGAAACTATGCATGGAGTCTTCTTCAAAGGCTCTGAATTGACCAATCTCCATTGTAAATTCAAGGCTTGGAGGTGATTAAAAGAAATTATAAATGGCCTCAGTACACAGATCAGCCTTGAATGGCTGTCTTTAACTGGCGTTCTCAAAAGGTCTCCTTTTTAGAACCAAAACCTCTTCAGAAGGTGTCAATTTATTGTCTTCACTTGTCCACTTGCAAATAAGACTGCTTAATTATTATTCTAATATGAATACTTACTTTGTCTCAAGCATTATATTGCATTTGGATACAAAGTATAGGTACAAGAATAGAGAAAAATAACTAGAGCTACCCACCTTCACTACACATTAACACTCATCTGTTTCTCAGTTCCTGACTTGAGTAGGCAGAATGATGCACTCCTGAGGTCTCAGTGACAATACAGAGGTAAATCAAAGAAATCTAGGACTGGAGATTAACAGGCATTAGTTGCAAATATACTCCTTTCAATGATACTAGCTAGACGCCAGATGTGATCTGAGCAATTGGTGATCTCAAAAACTCTTGTCTTCTGTTAACCTGTTTGACCTTTGCTCAAAATCCTCTGCTGAGTGATAAGAAAAGATAAAAAAGGCCAAAATCCAATGCTTTTGCTCGAATATCTCCAAATGTTATTGCCTTCATTTTTTACTCTAAAGGAGTCAATCCGATGATATAAAATATTCAAAACAATCTTAAAACCTGTGGAACATTTTTATTGTTACTGAAAAACTTACCTTTTGCAAATTTTCCTTGCTAATAGCATGTAGAAGTATGTTTCCAAAGCATGAAGTGGGTGTGAGGCATGCTGAAATCCTACCTCAGCATTTAAAAATGTTTTTCTATTAAGGAAAAGCAAATTTCAATATAACTTGTGAACATTACTATGAAAACCAATAAAGAGGAAGATGTATGGAGGGGAGAAATGTGTTTTTCCAGCTAAGTAAAGATTTTTTTGTCTTATGCCGCAGATAATCATAGACTTATAGAACAGTTTGGCTTGGAAGAGAGTTTAAAGATCATCTAGTTCCAATTACTGTTTCATGGGCAAGGACAAATTCCACTAGAAGACCTTACTCAGAGCCCTATTAAACCTGGCCTTGAACACTGCCAGGAATGGGACATCCATGACTTCTCTGGGCAACCTGTTCCTCATCACACTCAAAGAACAGAATTTCTTCCTGATATCTTATCTATATCTACCCTCTTTCCCCCTTGTCCTGTAACTACAGGTCTTGATAAAAAGTCTCTCTCCAGCTCTCTTGTAGGTCATTTTTAGGCACTGGATATCTGCTGTAGGATTTGCCTGGATCCTTCTCTTTTCTTCAGGATAACCAGCCTGTCTCCATAGGAAAAGTGCTTCAGCCCTCTGATCATTTTTTTGGCCCTCCTCTTGACTTGCACCAACAAGGCAGTGTCCTTCTCATGCTGGGGATCTTAGGCAGGATGCAGTACTTCAGGTGGGGTTTCATGAGTGCAGATTACAGGGGGAAATTACCTCCCTGACCTGCTGGCCACGCTTCTTTTGGTGCAGCCCAAAACACAGTTGGCTTTCTGGGCTGCCAGCTCATGTGCAACCCCTTCTCCACCATCACTCTCAAGTCTCTCTCTTCAGGGCTGCTCTACATCCCTTCTCTGTCCAGCCTGTATTTATGCTTGGGATTGCCCTGACCCAGGTGCAAGACCTTTACAACTTGACCCTGTTTAACTTCCAAAGGTTCACACAGACCCACCCCTCAAGCCTGTCAAGGTCCCTCTGGATGCCATCCCTTCCTTCCAGTGTGTTGACTGCACCACATGGATTGGTGTTGTTGGCAAGCTTGTTGATGGCATGCTCAATCCCATTGTCCATATCACTGACAAAAATGTTTAACAGTTCCAGTCCCAATACCTATCCTGGGGAATACCACTCATCATTGGACTCCACTTGGACATCAAGTCATTCACTTCAATGATTTGAGCGAGATGATCCAGTCAATTCCTTATCGAAGAAATGGCTCATCCATCAAATCCATGTCTCTCCAGTTCAGAGGCAAGGGAGGAAGGATCACTTCTTCCTGTATAGTGCACTAACAATGGCTTTGCTGCTCTGTAAAGACTGAGCAGCTGAGAAACCTTTTGCCTAATTCAGAATAAATGAATGTTTTTGTGGTTTTATTTTATGTTCTTACTGCTTCAGACTGAATTGTCTATTATAGTCAGTGTACTACATTAATTTTACTTTTTGTTACTTCATTCTTTAAAGTAAACTCTCAGTCGAACATTCTTAATAAGTAGAAACAGGTCAGAAAGGTTTGTATCCTTGTTCTCCCTGAAATGCCTGTAATGAAAGAAATATTACTACTTGTGGTGGTGCATCCCCCTGTTCTCACCCCTCACAGACTGCACTATGATGTGAGTAATGCTTGTTAGGCCTTGGCCTGGACAGTGATCAGGCTACGCTTCTCTGAGCTTATCAGAAATACTGTTCCTAGACAGTGTTGTGCTGTCTAATGAATTCCTTGCTTTTCTAATGATTGTCCTTGGAAACTTTTTACATGAATAATGTTTTTTGTTCTCACATTTTTAAAGTGTAAGAATGGAAATTGTGGCTGAGGTGAAAAGTTGTTATAACTGAAGCCCACTCTCTTGCGACCCTATTAATAGTGGCCTGAGTGAGACCCCTGAGCTCTCCTGGGCAGCAGCAACCTGTGACCAGCAACCTCCCTTTGAGCCGGGATGCGTCTCAGAATTAGCAACTTTCATGTTCACTGTTTCTTGGGGGATCCCGACTGACAGATCCGGGGCTGGCATCTCACTCCTCAAGACTCAATCCCTTACCCATTGAGAAATATTCAAAGTGAGTATTTCATGGAACTTGAGGGAAATTTTTCACAGATACCTTGTACAGAGTCTTTATGTCTGTGTGGATATGTTTTATCAAATGTTCTAGGGATACTGTTTTCTTAAATTTTTAAGTACTTCAGATTTATGTTACTGTTACAGTATAGCAAATCATGTATAGATCCAAGTTAAATTCCTAAGTTAGTAGTTTAATTTATAAGTTAAGTGCTGTTAGGTTAAGTGAGGTCATAAGTTAAATGTAGCGATAAGTTAAAAGTTAAGCTAAGTGTTGTCAAGCCTTTGGGCTGTATTCCTTTTTGTCCTTATACCTTCTATCCTTTTGTCTCACTTACCTACCCACTCCTGCCACAGCAACAGCCTCCACATACATGGTCTTGTGTTTATTTTGGTCCAAACTAATATTGATTTTAGAATTTTGTGTACTTTTTCTGAGTATATTTGTCTCAGTTTAAAAGAAAACAGAGATGTCTATCAAGGAAAGCGAGTAACCCTTCCAGAGGTTGTAGAAAGGGGACCTCTCCCCAGAACCCACCATAACTTTTGAAACTAAGAGAATTTAATAAGAAAATATAGAGAAAAAAAGGATAACAATTCTTTACTACAAATATATATGTGTATAACCAAAAGACAAAAACCTGAACAGAACAAACAGTAACATTGTAACCAAAACTTTCAGACAAATAAAGTCTTGTCTCTGCCCCTTTGGTGCAGTTATATTTAGAGACAGCAGGATGCCAGGTCTCAGGAGGCAGCAGCTATGGTGGCTCATGGGCTTCAGTGAGGCAAAGACAGAGGATAGGGAGAGGTGCTAGTTCTGAAAGCTCAGTGGGAATAGTGGCCACAGGGAATGGGCTGAAACCTTTCCTGTGGGCAGTGTAAAGACCCTGTCACTGTTTTTTGTCTGAAAACAGTGGGCAGGGGGCTGTTTGAAACTCCTTGGTGATGATGTTGGCCCCTCAAGGAGTCTGTAGCTAATCCAGGCAGCAGCAACTGTACTCTCAGAATGGCATGGGGAGTGCAGAGTTGAAGGTCGAGCCAGGAAACCCTCTCCCAGTGCTTCCACCAGCCCAGAAAACAGCAGCTGGACACTCAAGCAACCGGAGAAGTGTGGCTATTAGCCATCCCTTTGTTTAGCCTTTGGACACATAGCTAGGTCTATGGGCAGGTAGTGGGGGGCTGGGCTTCAACAAGCCATCTGTCCTGGCCTCCAGCTCCCAAATGGTGGTGTTGATAAGGGACATAAAAAAAAAATCCATACAAGATTTTGAAACTATAACAGTATTTTGACTGTTTAGTTGGTAGGAAGAGTGAACCTTGCTGCGAACTCTGTTGTGACAGTACTTTTATATTAAACCTGCTTTTGTTGATACCTTTGCTGGTGATTTTTTTTTTTTTTTGAGTGACCTTAAAACTCTCATCTCTCAGCACTGCTGGAGAAGAGCAATTGAAGTTAGCAACTCTGTTCTGTGACAATAGTTGTCTTCTATTTTGGATTTTTCGTTCCTTTGCATATCAAACTTGAGATGTACTCTAAGTGGCATAGCCACTTACGAGCCCCTAACACCTAAGTTTCTGTTCTAGAAGCCTCTTGTAGTCACACCTTCAGGCTCATTCTGCTTGGGATTGCAACAATCTCTGTTCTAGAAAAGTGCTTCAATGAAGCTTGTTGAAACCACTACTTTTATTTGTTGAAAACCATGACACTGTCCAGACTACTGAAATTTACTTTAAGCAGTCAAAGTGCCCCCCTCACTGGGAGTCTGAATGGGAAATGAACACTACAGATAAATGGTAGTCTAATCAATTAAGTTCACTGAGTCTACATCCCTACCTGCTTAAAGCTCAAGCAGAAGACAATTTTGGCTAAATGAGTATCTCTGTAGTTTCCATATACTATAATGTGATTCTAAACAAATGCGCATCTTTCTTACTCTATTACTAAATCTCGGGTCTTATGCACAATTCAGTACTCCAAATGTAGACATCTAGTGCCATTTGAGATGTCATACAGTATTTGAGACACCTAAAAAAGACTGCAAGATTTAACACTGTCTCTAGAAGACTTGTATCCTGCTTTGGGACCTGAAGCACAAGTTCTGTACCCTGAAGAATCTTAGTGTCTTTGTGTTCCCTATTCCAAGCAATTTAAGACAAAACTTTATCAGAATGCTCTTCCATCTCTTTTTATTGAACAGAATTATAGGATAAAGTTTTCTGATGTGAAACTAACAATTAATGCAACAACGAATTCAGCCTTTGGAGTAGTCCCAGTGAAATCCCCATCACTACCCTCTAAGGTTATACAAATAATTGGATTCAGAAGAATTAACATACATAACTGTACTGTGATCTTCTCCTATGGGAAAAACAGAACTAAATTCAGAAGTTATTCACTGAGTAAATTATATTTTTATCCTCACTAGAAATAAAACTATAATGAAAAATATTTATGTTCCTTCTTGTCTTTGTTCATATCCCAAAAGTGTTATTTTGAAGCATCAAGTGTCACAGGAATTGTACATCTGATATTTTGATGCCTAAGTCTACAATTTAGTCAAATTCAAACCTTTCAAAGCTTTCCTATATCCACCGATATGCACATTTCATACATATATTCAACTGGGGATTCATAGTCTACATTTCTCATCTAAAGAACTTGATTCATGCAATGAAGTAATGAACTGTAGATAAGAACCTTTACTTGGAAAGGCCAGAACACTGGAGAATCATGTAAAAATTGATATTCAGTATTCAATTCCATCCTGTGAGGATACTTGTTGAAAAATACTGTACACTAAATGTTAGCGGACTGTTAAAGAATGGAGGTCTGGAGGAAGGGAATCTTTTCAATAACACTTTTAAAAGTTTTTCTGTTTTGAGTAAGTGACTCAGCTAGTAACTGTTGAAGTGAGTGAGATAAGGTCTCTCTAATTACTGGCCTATATTTGATTTCTAGACCAATGAACAACTAATGCTTACATGTGCATGAATAACTTTAGCAAAGCAGGCTAAGAGTGACTCAGAATACTTCATAGGACATCTCTCTGAGAAGTAATACACAAAACTTCCAGTGGAGAGAGATTTTGAAGCCTTGCTTCTCATATTCCGTGCAAGTGCTGGATGTATTGTAAGTGGATTAAATAAATACCAAATGTTAGAGAAGATATAAGAAGCAACCTGAGGTTTGGGGGTGAAGTCTGAGCAGCCAAGATTAGAATGATCTCTGGGGAGGGTGTTTTCCCTTGTACAAGCATTGGAAATCAGTATCAGTTTTAGCCTGGTCTCTTTCTTCTCCATAGCATATACTCGTTTCAAAACACATCAGGAAAATCAACACCATTCTGGGCTGCATTATGAGGAGCATTGTTAGCATGTCAGGAGACGTGATTCCCTCTACTCAGCAATTATGAGACACACCTTGACTACTCTGAGCAGTCCTGGAATTCCCAATGCAAGAGAGTTGTGGACAAAATGGAGTGAGCCCATGTCTTGGTTTTGTCCTGGCCTCTAGCTAGAGCCACCTCTCCTTCCCCCCTCTTTCTCCCCCTGCTTCCTGATGCAGGGAAAAGGAAAGGGAAAAAAAATCTTGAAAGAAGCTGAGCTAAGGCAGTATATATATACACACACACACACACACATACATATATACATATATATGTATGTGTGTGTGCGTGTGTGTATTCTCTAAATACCTACAATTATATGTATACGATTTGCATCCACAATAGGGAAAATGGAAAGGGGAGAGAAAAGGGAAGGGAAAAACAGGGGTAACAAGAAGAGACAGAACAAAATAACAATGGGTACAAAACACTCCCGCCCACCCACCGAGTAAACCAGTACAACAGAATCCCACCACCGCTCTTAGAAGAAAACTAGCTTTTCCCTCTCACGTGAAGGGGAGTCTCACTCATGGTATTTCCCCAACCTCCTACATGGCTCTGATAAGTGACTGAGAAGCAGCAGCAGTGAACCTTCTGCCCTCTTCCTTCACCGGAACCTGAAGTAAGACCAAACCCCTAATCTCCCCTATTTCTTATCCTGTGGGAGGGCAAAAGAAGGATGAGAAATACCTAGGAGACAAGCTCCTCCCTAGTTACATCTGGTTACCAAGCAAGGCTTGGGCCAAACCATTACAGCCCGGCAAAGGCCCACGATGATAACTAAGGCATTGGAGAATCTCCTATACTGGGAGAGGCTGTTAGAGCTGGTGCTGTTGAGCCTGGAGAAGATAAAATTCACAGACATCTGACAGATGTTTATAAATACCAGTGGAAAATGTAAAAGGGATCCAGGGTATTCTTGGTGGTATCCTGCAAAAGGATCTGAGATAATGGACACAAAATGAAATACAAGAAGTTTTGTTTGTTTGTTTGTAAGGATCATCAAACACTGGAACATGTTGCTCAGGGAAACCAAGAAGTTTCCATTCTTGGAAATGTTCAAAATCCCTCTGGACATTCTCCCTGAGCAACCTGCTATAGCAGACCCTGCTTTAAAGAGGGATTTTGAGCAGTGGCCAGATGCTACACAGAGATCTTTCCAGTTGTAGCCATCTTTTGATTCTGTGATTGTCTAACTTCTGTCCTTGCACCAATATAGCTAAAGAAAGTGCCACCAGCTACTGTGATACACTAAACTGAAGAGAAGAAGATACTTTTTCATTCTAACATGGGATACTTAGTTGAAAGCTGAGCTAAGCTACGTTGTTGTTAGGAAACTCTGCATCTTTCAGAGACAGGTGTGACCCAGAAAGTTCTACTCAGTCTAAATTCTGTCTAGTTTTTTTGACTCTTTGATCAATATACTGACTTTTGTGAATCCTTTTTTTGGGACACTAACTAGGTTAGGTGAGAATCTGAGGGTCATGAACTGTGAATTATTGACAAAAATGTGAAGTTTTTGGTGTAATACTGCTAAATGAATCTGTGGTAAATCTTACAAAGAGAGAAAAAGTGAGTATCTTCTTTTAAGATGTGCTAATGTATTTCACAAATAGATGCTTTTGCTAATTTAAAGGGTTATTTGAGCTACTCGGGGATGCAGTATATTTAGAAAACCAGGGTATTTATTTCCTGTTGTTTTGGTGCAGCTCTAGCTTGCTAGATTTACATATATTAGAAATAAGAAATAATCTCAGCTCAAAAGTTTGATCTTAAAAAATGGAATAGCATTCACTTTGCTTTCAATAAGACCCCAAATATGACACTGAAGAAAGCCTCCATCTATGTCATTCATGACACTGTATGTGCTGCCAAAGAATACAAGCACGTATTGTCTCAACAAGTCAGAATACAGTGATATGCTGAAGTATCCCCAACTTTAAATTTAATCTTCATATAAACAGAATAGACATATCAGTTGCTTCTGTGGTTGGGGTACAATTGTTAAAAAAAAAGGCTAAGCAAACCCATGTGACAACATAAAATCAGCAAAACTCACATATGATTCCAAACTTGAAATCCATATTCTGTAGAGAAAGATGATATTTTACACGTTTGACTAGGGAGAGAATAATTGATTTATGATTTTGACTAATTATGGGAAATAATATTAAATCATATTGTGTAATCCAGATCTCTCCAACCAGTTTCATGAACTAACAGAGAAATTAGCGGTGCAATATAGTTTTGTGCATATTAAATTTTTCATTCAGTAGAATTAGCAATAGTCATGTTTTTAGGTTCTAAAGAATCTTATGTTCTTTTGCTGGCTACTGGAAAATGTCACTTTTGTATCCATATTGTTTTGTTATTTGTTAATTTTCTTATTCTGTTGGGTACATGCCTGCCATTTTTAATTAATTTCCCTTAAAAATCCTGAAAAAAAATGCCTTCTTATTTCACCTTCAGGTTTTGAAGTGTATCTTTGTTAGGAGCACTAATAGTGACTCTATGCTATAAATAATGAGCATAAACTAGTCTTGATGTGCTTTCTTTCATGTCAGTTCTTGTATGTTGAGATCAAGAGACACATCTAGATGTAGCATTGCCTTGTAATAATGACAATTTTTCATCATAACCACAGAGAAATCCAAGAAAAGAATAATTTTTATAGGTGTCTTTTTATATTATTTGCCTTAAATTTAATAAAGAACTCCTTCAACTGAATCAGTAAGTTTCTCAAAAATTATTAATATTATGCAAAGAGATGTATTACATACATTTGTTTCTGTAGTAAGTTCAGATGGCATACCTTTAACATGGAGATATCATTTGTATCTTGCTATTTCAGAGTGGCATTTCAAAGTGCAATGCTAGTTTTATTTGGTTTCTTAATAGTTTTGCTTTCATCTGTCATTTTTGATGTTATTAATATTTTTGTATTGATATTGTTTATTGTTGCTACTACTCTCCTTTATACACAGATTTAGCTAGTTGTTGGAAAATAAATTGCATTAAAAAGTGGATTAAATTACTATTTACATGGACTCTTCTCTTTCCCAGCTGTATTCAAGAATTCACTGTTCCTTGGGAGAAATTACCCTTATTATGTAGTCTATTTGCAAGATGATTTTTGCAGCCAATTTTACAAGACAAATGACTGAATATGAAAGGGTCAGAGAGGGTATTTAAGAGCTTTCAGAACATATGAGAAGAGAATGATGACAATTACTTTAAAAAAACAAATTATCTCTAGGCATTTTGAAGGTGCTCAACAGTGTGGCATGCACTCCAAAAGCACTGATTAATCTATTCTCATGACAACAATACAAATGAACCCAACGTTAGACTTGCCATTCACAAATGGGCATTTGAGTCCAAGGTGAACTCACTGAACTCAGGAGGCTCCAAGCTTTGGTTTGCCAGTTTGAAATGGGCTGTTGAAACTCAGAATACCAGAATATGCAGCATTGCACGGTAGCTCTTTGGCAGCTGTAAGGGGTCCACAGCTGAGAGTGCTGGCAAATGCCAAACCGAGTACTTTCATCCACGGGTGGATGATGCATCTAGAGTGACCATTTGTTTTTCATTTTAGTCAGTGTGATTTTGTCTCAGCTTCTAGGGGACACATAAGCGTCTTAACCCTCTAATGCTATGTTTCACTTTGTCATTTTAACAGTTTAGGTTGTTTGCAGCCTATGGAGAACAAACAAAAGATGTGAAGGCTCGGTGTGATCATGTCTTTTCTCTTTCATTATAGCAGACAGCCTTCTGTATGCATTTTGTCCCTTCAAATGAAGAAATAGATTTTATTATGGAACAGCAATGGCCCCAATTCAGCCAAGATTAGCATTTGCCTAAGTTTAAATTGAACGACCTAATTGAAATCAAGGGGAATATTCATTTGTTTTATGTGTTTAATCAGCTAGCTGAAGTGAAGCCTAAATTAATGAATGTGACCTGTGATTCACCAGGCATTTGGATACTGAATATGTAATGTCAAACACAGATTTCCAGGTTTTTAAAGGTTTTTGCTTTCATGTGGGTTCCATCTGCCCCGCTGTGGTGCTGGCATCACTCAGTCCACTCAGCACATCCCTGCAGTTTCTGGCTCTGCAGAGAATCCCCGGTGCTACACTGGGAGTCAAAGCGATCCCAGCGCTGTGGCAGAAGAGAAGAGAGGGACAGAGCAGACTGAAAGCCAGACCTGTGGGTACTTTGTCTCTGCCAACTGCAGGCTAACTACTTCTGAAACAAGAACCCATTGTGGCTGGGGCTATGGGGCACAGCCTGGGTGCCAGTGGATGGTGAGACAGCAGGTGACAGTACCTGCAGTGGGGCCTTAGTCATCATTTATGTCATGGCTGCATTTATCCTTCATATTATAAAATTCACTTCTACAGAATGAATTTAATATCAGAGAACTAATTTTCACACTAGAATACAGAGTGATTAGGAGCTTGTGTACTGTTTCCTGCAGTGCAGCACAAATCAGCTGGACCCAGAATGCTCATAAGCATCAAATGGCAACCATAAAAAAAATTAGAACACTCTTGTGACATTCAGGACTTCTCACTCTGCATTATTTCAGATTTGAACTGCAGCTTTATTGTTTGTCACTTATCCAAGAGGTCCCTTAGTGCTCAGAGAAATATAGTGATCTAAAGAGGCAGACAGGCATTTAGTGGAAGTTAAACATGTCCTACTTCTGAAACCCCTTTTCTTACATACCTTGAAAAAATCAAGCTCTGCTATGTTTCTTAATCCAATAGCAGAAGGATATGAAAGTCAGGATGTTTAAGCAATTTTGCTGGTAGAAGAAGTCTAATTTTAAGGCTTATGAAACTAATGTCCTTCCTGGCAAATTTTGGTAACTTAATTTTGTGAAGAAATATAGCATTTAAATTCCTATCAGCAGAACTAGTATGTTCTTTCATTTGAAATCAGCTTTTGTTACCCAACATGAAAGGTATTTGAAACCTGTTTTAAAGCTTAGACGCCACAGATCCTTTAAAAAACAATAATTTTTTTGAAGATTTTATGAGATTTATTTTTTCCAAGCCTCTAGCTACTTTTATCATTACAATAATTTCTAATATAATATACTATTCTATAATTTTTCCACAGCACAATCTTATACTAAAATCTCTGGATTTTTAATTGCTTGGAATTTTGTTATTCTTTGTTGTTCTTTGTTGGTTTTTTTGTTTGTTTGTTTGTTTTATGTGTGGGTTTTTTATCAGAGTAGGAATTTTGAGAATAAACTCAAATCCTCAGTGCAATCTTTGCTGAAACAATACTATTACTTCCCCTCTATTTTTTCCTCATCTGTGTTCCTGAAGCATATGCTCTTTTTCTTCACTTTTTTTTTGACTTATCACTATATTAACTGCATTTCTTGCTTTTTCAGTCTCTATCTGCCCATCATACAGAAAGAATAACAACAAACTTTCCTACAGGTACATGTTTAATAAATAACTTGTCTTTTCCTGGCTTACTGAAGTTGGTACACTCTGAAAAACCATTTCTTTTGTTTCTTCAGACTCAACAGTACTAACAGCACTCCTGGACTTGAACTACTGGTCACATACAGAGCTCAACTAACTCCCAAGACCTCTTCCTACTGTAGAGCACAGGGAGACTGAAGACACCATAAATAATTTTGCTGTACTCTCTAAGAGTTCACAATGGGATATAATCAGTCTCCTTTTACAGATATAATGCATCCTGCAGAAAATCATTTATGAGATATAGAAACTGACTACATATCTCTGTTCTGTGAGAAATTGGGAGAGGGTGAATAATGAAACAATTGGTTAAAAGAGGGCTGCAAAAAAACCCCCATTTGCTGCATAAAAAACCTGCTTAGCAGATGTACATAAAGTGATAAAGTCAAAACCAAATTATCACATAACTTTTATCTTTGTTTACTTATTGGAGTCCTGGACAACATTAGCTTTGTCTTGGCTGGAAATTCATGTAGATTAGAAATAGTCAGGATTGACTCAGATTTTTTGGATACAGAGTTTTAGTCTGGCAGCATATATTTGTCTGTTAATTTTTAAATATATCTTCATACATTTAAAAAAATATTTTTCTCAAATTTAGACTGAGGGAGAAGCAGAAAAACTGAAGAAGAAATGGCTTCATGAATGGGAAGACCAAACCAAACCAAAATGGCAAACCTGAATTGCTATTTACTATTTTATGTTGTCTTTATTTTTCTGTGGTTCTGTAGCACCAAGCCTGCTTGAGTTCCTGAAGTGTTTGGGCAACACTTTCAGGCACAGAGTGTGATTCTTAGGATTTCCTGTTCAGGGTCAGGAGTTGGACTCAATGATCCTGATGTGTCCCTTTCAACTCAGCATATTCTATAATTCTATGATTTATTCTTTACTATCCTGTTTAACTAAAGAATACATTTTAGCTGGAGGTGATTTTACAGTCAAAATACAACTTTGTCACTTCAAAACTTCAGGTAAAATAATTCTGCACTTTACAAATTGCTATTCAGACTTTTAAAATGGACAATAAAAATAATCTGTGGAAGAAATGCAGAGAGGAATTATTGGACATACAACTAATCAGAAGCTCTTTTTATGCTTCCTCTATAGGACAGTTTTGGAAATGATAGAATGGGGAGCTAGATGAAGTTGGTGTACAAAAGAAGCCAGCTTCAGAAACCCAGATACTATGCTCCATCAACTTCAGAAACACAGATGCTATGCTCCAAAGATACTCATATAAGGTAACCAAAGATGCTGGTAAGACAGTCAGATAGC
Source organism: Poliocrania exsul (assembly GCA_035041345.1). Lineage (NCBI taxonomy): Eukaryota > Metazoa > Chordata > Aves > Passeriformes > Thamnophilidae > Poliocrania > Poliocrania exsul. The sequence goes on from JAWWLZ010000118.1 coordinate 67,420,107, forward strand.
AAGCTCATGTGAGAAGTGGTAATCATGAGCCCTTTGCCATACCATCCAACACATTCTCTAGCCTGGCAAACATAGGTGTAATACTTGTTAAGTGGCTTATGGGCACTGTCCCCTACTGTGCACTTGCAGAGCCCCAGTGGTGCAGCCACATCCCTGATTGACAGTAAACAGGCAGGAAAACGGAGGTAGGATACAGGAACAGATTTAAGTAAGAGAGTTGGGACACTGACGTCTTTTTGTTCATATTCAAACAGATGTTATTTAGCATGTCTACTTTGGGGCTTTTTGATTCCTTCTCAATTCTTCAAGTAACCTGTGGCTGCTCAAACTCAAGAGAAGGTAATGCGCTGCAGCTTGTTCATGTATGTTTGGCCAACTGGGTCAGAAAGAGACAGGTGTGTTTCAACAAAACGCTTTAGAAAACACAACAGATAAACTAAACAAAGAAGACAGTGGTGACAGAATTTGTCTTTCCTAACCAGGCTCAAGTCCAGCTGTTGTTTCTGGCAGCAATAACCCAGACTCAATCAAACCCAGGTGCAGAATCAGCCAGCTTGGAGGAGAAGTATGTTTACATCTGCCCTTTTCTCACTCTACCGCTCTGCTTAGAGGGAGGAACATGCTGTTGGGAGATAAATTTCCCTCCTTCTAATTATAGGCCTTGCCATCTTCTGCCCACTTCAAGTGTAAATCGCCTAATCATAAACAATTCCTCTTCAAAGCTCAACACAGATTGGATGTAGTTCCCTGACAACACCAATCTGTTCATGATATTGCATGCAAAGGACAGAATAACATTAGAGATCTTCTAGCCTGCTGAAGGGGAGATGCTTGAAGAAAGAAAATCAAAAATACAATAGTAAAACACAAAAAACATTACTCTTGCCACCTTTTAGCAAGGATTAGCAAATCTCAAAAACTGGTCAAAGCAGAAGACATAAAACCCCTTCCTTTTCCATTGGAAAAAAAGCCCACGTCATCACACACTTTCCCCTCTAGTAGTTAGTAAAGCAAGTAGAAGGCAGATGGAGTCTGCCAATAATGTTACATTTACATCAGAAACCTTCCATTATTCAGAAGGACCAAGTTATTCTCACTACTAAATTGTACAAGATCACATTACTGCCATATTTACCTGTTTTTTGCCTCCTCCCTCTTTGTTTTCTCATGTGGTATCTGATTGTAAATTAGGGGTTTGATCTTGTTAGAGAACTGTCAATTCATGTAATGTGCTGCCTATGAAGTATCCCATAGAACTGCAATTGCATGTTGTTAAGACCGAAAACCAAAGCATTACTGACAGGAGACAGTACATTTTCCAAAACATGAGAATAATGGTATGCTAGCATACCATGGTTTGTGCAGTAGTACCTCCAGACTGTCATTTCTTTTTTGGGAAATATTAAAATTCCAATATCAAGTGCAACACTGATAATAAAGCAGTATTATTAGTGGTGTTTTTGAAGTGATAGTTGACATCAGGACCGACATCTAATTTTATATTGATGTATGTCCATGAAATGAAATGGCATTTTTCCTGACTTATGCTGGTATAGGTAGGGAACAATATGAGGCCTTAAATTTCATACCTGTCTTAACTCCTGGCAAGAAGACTGGAAATGGTCATCATATTTTAGCACTTCCAAATTGCTGAGTCTAAAAGTAATAATACTCCCAAATGATCAAACGTTTTATCTTATAAGTCAACTTTGCAAAATTTTGTGTTTCTTGATAGTAAAAAAACCATGAAGTTATTTATTTTTATATTTAGTGAACTTATCTATCAAGAAGAATTTGGAAAAAAAAATTGCCTTTGTTTTTAGATTGCAGAGAATATACTAAGTTTATATCTGATTATTGTATAAAATGAGTTAAACATATTTGGTGCTACCACTTTTCTATATTTGTAAGAAATTTACAGTGAAGGTAAGGAGAATAGCAAAATCCAAAATTTATGAAGTACAAGAATTAGAGGAGAAAAATGATAGCTCAGTAAATCAGCCCACAGTTACTAAGCGCAGATGGCTCTGTATTTGATATATACTTGGGGAAAATCAGTGGCTTTGCTAATTTGCACTGGAAGGTAAATTAAACCCTCTGTACAGAGAATCTGAAATATTTATATCTCAGAACAAACACTGTAGTATTATGTGTATACATAAAGCAAAAAAGGTTATCACAATAGCAGATGTGTACACGCATGTATATCTACACACAGAGTGTGTGTCTAAATAAGTGATCTTAAATAAAAAAGGAAATCTTTCCTAATGCTGACTTTACTATCCTATACCTATAAAAATACTACCTCGTAAAAAAAGTGATTTAACAAAAACAGACTGAACAAACCATATTTAGTTTAAAAAAGGGTAAAATGACTCATTCCCTCACCTGGCAGTGGGAGATTTTGCTCCTGCTACAACTAAAGTTTTATATAACATTTTTTCATCATTATAAGAGTAGTTATTCCTAAACTTGTGTAGAAAAATATAGCTATTTTTGCACCACCATCTGGTTTGAGTCTGATTATTTAGCTGATGTGCTGAAGTGTTTTCTGAGTGATCATTGTTTTAGCTTGTACTGTCGGATGTCATCCAAAGGTCCAACACAGGCAGATGGGGCTGTAATATAAAACAAGAGCTGCTGCAATAATACGCATTTTCTCTCCATGCCTCCCAACACCCTTCCCCCTTACATTAGGTCCTCCATTACTGAATGTGCTGGATTTGATTTCATTGTTTGCACACTGTACAAACACTATAAGGGAAGAAAAAAAGATGGTAATGATGTAAGCCATGTGAGATTCATTAATTAACACCATCTAAGGGAGAAGGCAGAGAACTGTGGTTTTTTTTCCCTCCGGTGCTGTACTGTTCAGAAGGAATAGATATGCCACACAAATATTTATGAAAGACACACTTTCTGACTAACAGAAAGATGTGAAAGGGATGTTCTTTTTGGCAAAGGGAGGATGAAGCACAACTGAGCTTTAGAACTTTTAGGTTACAAAGAAAGGAAAGAGAGGCCTGTATTTTACAATATACATTCATAGCTAGATTTTGGATTGCTATCTAAATTATTGGAAAGGCTTTTATTTTTGGAACTTTTAAATGAACACAAAATTTCAACTTAGGAATGAAATAGGTCCTCAATAGCAATTAGGGACATGTAATTAAATAGAGAAGCATCTGCAAATACTAAGTGCTGATGGGGAAACACACAAGGTTCATCTTACCTACATTTTGGATTTAGCTTAGTTGAAATGTCATGGGCAGAAATTTAGGCTCAGCTAAGAGATGAATCAAGAGAGAAGGTATTATTGTTAGGTATCTGACTTCTACACCTAAGGCAGATGCCTAGCATATCCTTTAACAGTTAAGTGAGAAGAGAGGTGTTTTTAGCACCAACTCATCTATCCTGCTTCAATCTACCTTGGGATTAATGGAAATAACTATTTTTTTACCACAGATAATGCTTAGAATTTAGACATCTAGATCAGATGTGGTATATGATTCTATGATTCTATGTACAACATAGATTTCAGCTTCTGATCAAAGGAACTCCATTCTACCTCTCTGAATTGCAGATTGGGATTCTGATTTTGGGAATGGGATAAAATGTCCTTCTAAAGTGTTTGTTGACTCCATTGACTGCAAAGGAAATTTGAATACCTAAATTACATTACAATTCTATCTTTGCACATAGGAGTAAGAAGAGATGAGGGCAGAGTGATTGAGAAGATAGTATATAGGAAAATTTTAGTTTGCAGACCATTGCAATACAAGTGTTGAAAATAAAAAGTAAGTAACTCAGTTCCTTGAAGAGACAAGGGATAGTGATTTTGCTATGTTATGAGTTTAGCTAGGCCTAAATTTAGGCTTTAGTTTTCAGAGTAGGCCTTAGATTACCAGCTGACTAGAGCTGGGTCAGCCAGGTGACTGCTGACTTCTACTGGCCAATGGTATTCCATATCATATTCTGAAATCCTCTCAGTATAAATACAGTACAGTAGAAGGAGTTGTCTAAGTTCCCATCATGGCCAAGATAGAGACAGAACACGCTGCTGCTGTCCTGCTGAGGTGGGCCTTGCTGCTGCCCTGCTGCTACTTTGCATTTTGTTTCAGTTCAGGGAAGTAAACATTTTATTGTTATTCTCTTTCTTTTCCTTGCTGGGTGTCTTTTAGGGTACTTTATAGATCCAGACTGATGAGATCTGTTTTTGGTGGGAGGCAGAGGATTATTGTTATATCTACCTTGTGTAGGTGTGTGTTATATTGTAGTCTACTTTTAATTTTCCCTTTATTTTGTAAATATATAACAAGTTCAAGTTTAAGTGTCCAGGTTTTTTCTCCCTTTTCTGTGTGAGGTGAAGAGGGAGTTTTATCCTTTGGTTTATACTTGAATACTTTGTCATTTTGCCAAAGTATTCAAACCAAAACATGCTATTAAACTGTATAGTAAATAGGTCTAGGGAGCCTTCTTTCAGTCTCCCTACAAGTACTTATTTAAATAAAAGGGCTTCTTTTATATTAGTGCAGTGGTTTTAAATTTCTTCCATTTTTAGGTGAATTTCATAGACAGCATTTTCCCAAAATACATACTTATATTTGGATCTTGTAGTAGAATTCAGTCTTGGAACTGTGACAAACCATCAAGTGCAATAACAACAACAACAACAACAACAACAACAACAACAACAACAACAACAACAACAACAAAGTGTAATAGTATTTACTTAAGTAAAAAGTACTGCTAGAGAAAGTCTATAAACCAAAGAAGACTAAGTATGCATTGAGCATGTCTATACTACACTGGACTACAGAGATCCTGGTGCTCGTACATACTAGTGTGGCATTGCAGCGAGTCTAATTTGCCTCTGAATCTGAGATAACTGCATTTGGTGAGTTATGAACCCATATATGTCTCCATGGGGTCATTGCTCCAGGATGATCCTTGGCCTGGTGTGCCAAGGCTCAATTGGCATTAGCTTGGTGGTATCTGCATTTTGCAGGTGTACCAATTTTCTTATCAGTTTTTATTGCTACATTAAATAGATATTGCCCCTCAGCCATTGTGATTCCTCCATCTGGCATGCATCTCAAAGCTTACTGGCTATTTTTTTATCCAATTTCAAGATAGTGTTCTCATTTGAGATCCTGATCACATTCCAAATGCACTCAGGCATTGCTCCAAATAGCAGCAGAGATAGTCTTCATCTAGGAGAATGCAGGGTCCCAGGCAAATGAATTCTGTTCACAGCATAGAACTGCAAGTGTCATACCTGCAGAACTTAACTTTTAGTCACCTTTTGGGCATAAATACTTACAAATGCTTACAAAGTAATACAGGTAATTCAATCAGTCTCAGGAAAAAATATATATCAGAAAGGAGAAAGCACTAAGCTGAGAATAACAAAGTAAAACAAACAGCAAAATATTGACTCTAGCATTGAAGGACAAAGACTTAAGCAAAGACACAGTTATTGTACGGAAGGGGTAAATATTGTAAGAGGAGATATCAAACCTGATTTTCAGTCTGAAGTCAGGACTTACAGTTATTGCTAAATTACACTGCAAAAATTAGCGAGAGGCTGAGATGGAGGCATAACTTTTAGAAGAACCATTATTTTACTTAATAGATAATGAGTTGCTACTATGTCACTATGCGTTTTGCAGAGTGCACATTCTTTACTCAGATACATATCCTTGAAACTGTCTGTCAGTATCTTGATACCTCAATGGTAAGGCGTTGAGAAAAATTACTTCTTCAAATGTAATTTTTGCTCTATTCTGTGAGGGAAATCCTGTAGTAGACTGTTAATATTTATAAATCATGAGAAATGATCAGTACTTTTGGTTCTATTGCACCCCAGTTTTTAAAAGGAATAGTAAGGTTGACGAGAGATAATGAATCTTTGTAATAATCAAGAGTTAAAATAAAGCATTTACTAAGGTCTATATGCATGTATTGTGATATTTACATAGGTTAGTAAGTCCCTCTCATGTTAACTGAACTCAAACTAGAAGGAGGATCTGAAAGGGTAGGTAATTTTAATTCCATTTCAAGTGTTGTAACATGGTAGTATCCCAATAAAATGGATTTTATGTGTACATTTAACTTTTGTCTTGAATTTTATATTTTTAAGAGAGTCTGTTGCTGTAGTTTATATTTTATATGATTACATAATATATTACATCCTGTGAGAAGTGGTGAGCACACCTCAGCTGAAGGACATGCTGATGATTAATGGAGCTTAAAGTCTATACACCTTAAATTAGGTTTTAGAACTGCAGTGTAATTTTTATCATGTAACAAGAAAATTCATTTACAAAGACTATCCCACAGCTTTGAAAGTCACTATAAAGATTAATTTCTGTTAGACAGAAGGTGGGAGATTTAATTTTGATTTTTTTTTAAAGCTGATTATAAATCACCTCAAGGAATGCTAAACATGTGGAAAATGCTGCTTTTGTTTTTCATGGGCTTCACAAAGTATTTATCAGACATCCATGTGTTTATCAAGGTTTCTGACACCATTGTTATTATCCCAATGATAAAATCCCAGTAATCTTCTAGATAGTTTTATATCAGTGAGAAAGCAAGCAAGCAAGACCTGCTATAAGCAGTGGATCTCAGGAAAAGGAACAATGAGGGGAAAAGGGACACTGAGCTCTCCCTGCATCCTCAATGCTTTAGCACTGAAAGGGCAAACAATGCAGGAAAGGAGATCAAAGGATGGCATGAGGGGAGAAGTTGCAGATGTAGGAAGAGGGCAAAGAAAACTGTTGAGTTTTACTTTCACTAGATCAAAACAGCTTCTCAGGTAGAATGCATTTGAAGACTAAGAAACCTATTGCAGGTTTCTGTTTCTAAGCTCCCCTTATAACCATAGGAAGCTTGCAAATGTAGACAATAATGTCCAAAGAGTGGATAGGTAGCTGCCTTTGGGTGACTTCAATAAGTGTCTATCCTTCACTGTCTGCATTAATTAGGGGTTTAGTTCAATTCACAATATACTATTTGAGATACAATAGGATATCCTGTCTTCCACATCTAACATCAACCCTTAATATGTGGCAAGTGCCTATTTTAGTGTTTGATTTGCCATGATAGACAAGTCCCAGAATATTTTTCTCTCATGTTGAACTCAGATGTGAATACTAGTAGAAACAAATCTGACACTCTTTGTTGTACTGGGCTACAGTGGAGATGACACAGAGAAGATGTTTACTCTGAAACACCCTAACATTAAGAGAGTAGAAGCTATAGGTTCTTTAGGGTTGTGGGAAGAAGGTGACAAAATATGAGATAATCCAGAATCTACTAGTTTTTACTTCACTTTTGGAAAAAATAGTCTGCACAGCCAGGAAATAATTATGAAGTTGCAAGAGATTCATGTGCAGCTTCAAATGAAGATCTGAAAGTGTAATACAACAAATTTCTATGCAAGACACTTTTGAATAAAATTGTTTGGGCTGTACTTGCCATGTTTATTTGCCTGCATCATGCAGATATTTGGGGAATTGCTCCAGCTTGTTTGTAGAAAGCAAATTTTAAAGTTCCATTCATATTCAGAAGAAACAAATGGTACATTCAAACATGTGATTCTAAACTACTTGTCTTCTCTCTTAAAGCTCTTAACTATAAACCCACCCAATATCCCATCTTTTATTTGTCACTGAGTCATCAAGTTGAATGTGCAGAGAAATGCCAGTCTGCTTCACCCATCAAGCCAATTTTCCTTCCAATGTCTGTATACTCTCTTGCATGATACAACTGATATACCAGAGTAACTACTTCTAAGACGCAGTGCATTAATTGCCTTCAGAGGTCACATTAAAAATCTTCAATCCTATAAGGTCTATAAATAGGGTAAGTAACTGGTATGTTGTGACTATACTTGTGTGAAACAAATAAATTTATCATTTTTGCCTCATATTTCCCTTATTTACTTAACTCTCAGTCTCACAGAATCATAGAATCAAGCCCAAATATCAACCCAGCACTATCACTGTAACCTCTAAAACACTAAAGTTTATCACCAGTGTCAGAACCAGATGCCTCAAACACCTCCAGGGATGGTAAGTCCACCACCTCCTTGGGAAACCTATGCCAATGCCTGAACACTCTAACAGTAAAAAATTATTTTCTAATATCTAATCTGAATCTCCCCTGTCTAAGTTTAAGGTCATTTTTCCTTGTCTTCTCACTGCAGGCATGGTAGAAGATATTGGACCCTATGTCACTACAATCTCCTTTCAGGTAGTTGTAGTGAGAGATGAGGTCCCCTCTAAGCCCCTGTTCTTAAGAATAAATAACCCCAGCTCCCTCAGCAGTTCCTCATAAGACAAATTTTCTAGATCTTTCATGAGCCTTGTTGTCCTTTGCTGGACATACTCCAGCACCTCAATGTCCTTTTTTAAGTGAGTGGACCTAAATTGAATGCAGTAGTCAAGGCATTGCTTCATCAATACTAAGAACAGGGCATTGACCTCTTCCTGAGTCCTACTGGCTACACTATTCCTGATACAGGCCAAGATGCCATTGGCCTTTTTGACTATGTGGGCACATTGCTGGCTCATATAGAGCCAGCTATAAACCTAAGCTGAAGTCCCTTTCTGTCAAATAGCTTTCAAGCCACTGCTCCCCAATCTTGCATCTTTGCATGGGTTTGCTGCAATCCAAGTACAGGACCTGGCATTTCACTGTATTGAACTTCATGCAGTTCTTAATCCATTGACCAAGTCTTCCCAAGTCTCTCTGTAGGGCCTTCTTACCCTCGAGCAGATCAACAGTCCCACGCAACCTCAGCATTGCCTGCAAATGTACTGAGGGAGCACTCAAGTCTCCTCATCCAGATCATCAATAAAGACGTCAGACAGGACCAGTCCCAAAACTGAGCACGGGGGAACAATGCTAGTGACTGACTGTATCAGGAATTAAAAATGTGTTGACATTTTTAGTTTGTCTTTTTGGCCAGCCACCTGGAAGAAACTTATTCTTTTTCTATTGAGCTACTGGTAACAAGCATTGATAATTGACACGCTTCACCCTTGAAGACAGAGCTCTCTAAACTAAAGATAATTAGTTTTCTCTGATTCGCTGACAGTGTTTAGAGGACATTTGGAGGAGAAAGTGAAGAGGAGGGAGAGGAAGGCTGCCTTCAGATCCGTTTTCTGGAGACGCCCAAGTGATTATACGCATGCTCAGGGGGAATTCCAATGCCTGTGCACATGTACAAATGGAAGACCCTTACATAACAAGAAGGTGGAGCCAGAGATCTCTGACTAGGTGGTGCTGGCTACCCCTGCCCAGTCAGATGTCACTTGCAGACTGTATTTTAAGAGCAGATGACTTGTGCTCTGGTGGTTTCCTCACTACACAAGAAGACCTTGTTTTGTATTAACGAGGACACCTGTTATTGCTGTGAGCCAGCCAGTGCCTAGAGACTGCAGTCGCTGCTTCTTTCTCTGTAGGAATCTAAATGTTCTGGGTCAGTAAGAGAACCTTGCATGAGTAACCCCTTGATGAGAGGGGTGCTTAGACGTTTGGGCTTATTGCCTTGGTCTCCCTCCTTGTCTCTCTCTCCCTTGTTCTTTTTTTTCCTCAAAACTCCTGGTACTTAGCCACTTCTGGTAATAAAGATACTATTTTGCTAACCTCTCAACAGCACTTTTGTCTCACTTTCCAGTGTCTTTTAGAACCCACCCTGTTACACTGGCCAACAACTAGATTTAGCTCCATTCACCATAACTTTCTAGGCCTGGCTATACAGCCAGTTTGAGCTCATCAAAATGTCCACCCATCCAAGCTGTGAGCAGGCAGTTTTTCTAGAAGAATATGTGAGAGACAATGTCAAATTCTTTATTGAAGTCTAAATAAACTACATCCACAGCATTTCCCTCATCCACTCAGCAAGTCACTTTGTCATAGAAAGATACGTGGTTGGTCAAGCAGGACCTGCCTTCCATAAATCCATGTTGTCTGGGTTTGATCTCCGGGTTGACCTGTGTGTGCTGTATAATGGCTGTGTAATGGCACTCATAATGATCTCTTCCACAACTTTGCCCGGAACCAAAGCTAGGTGGACTTGGGTAAGCAGTACTGAGCAACGAATGAAACATTATTCTGATACTAAATCCAAAACACAGCACTGTACCCGCTACAAGTAAGAAAATTACCTCTATCCCAGACGATAGCAGCACAGTCCTGGAGGCAGAAAAATTATAGTTAAATTACTTTGGAGAAAACAAGGCACATGAATTTTCTGTGCTGATCTGCACTGTAGATAGAGGGGTGTCTTTGATTTTAGCTGTGATTTAAAACTGCTCTGAAATCCTATCAAGCTCTTGTACTTTTTAGAGTTATTTACATAACATAGGATAGTCAGTGACATTTGAAATACAGTTCAAATCGCAGAAGTACAGGTGGTTAATTTATGGAGCAGAAGGGACATAACCCCCTAGTCAGAGCTCAGAGCATGGCAGAATTTTTTCTCCTCTAATTTTAACATTAGAACCAGAAATTTCAATTACTGTAAGACTATCCTGTGGCTTTGAAAGTCACTGCAAAGATGAAGTTCCATTAAACAGAAGGTAGGGAGAGAATTTAATTTGAATTTGGAAGAAAAATCAGATTACAATAATCTTGAAAAAAATATGAAAGAGTTTAACACATAAAGACAAAACATAGAGTAAAGCTACAGTAAAGTTAGGGAGTTTTTGTGACTATTTTTAGGACATTAAGTTTTTCTCAATATTCTTATGAGGATTTTTACTTTTTTACTTTCATATTCTTATTCGTTTGAGATGCACGTGACATAATTTTAAAAAAAAGACTCAGTAAATACCCATTAAAAAGCTGTTATAGCAGCTTTTGATACAATGATTTTGCATATTCACCACAGAACTGCATGTAATTTTAGTGGGAGAGGGTAATATAGCTCAGTTTTAGGACTGCGTTGTTTTTTGAGGTCCAGCTTTGTATAACAGTTTGAGAAACTCCCTTAATGCTATGAAGGTAATTATAAGGGATTGTCTATTTGTTATTTCTACTTTCAATACTAGGATAGTACAAGTATACTGCATAGAATAAATAGTCCAAACCTATAACTTCTTAACAAAGTATAAAGGAGATACTACATCACTGATCTGAATTAAAATCAGTGTTTAGCTGTATGTACTTTTTCTGGGCTAAACCTAGTTTGTTAATACAGCACATTTTCTGTAATTAGTCTGTAAATGCGCTTATGAACATTTGTGCATCTTATCTACACATCTTGTGTATCCAGATGATTTTTTAATCCATTGCCAAAGATCAACCACATTTAAAAGAAAGCACACACGTCACACAGTTTTATGCATTTCAAAAATAAGTAAAAATATAAGTTCAAAGAAGTCAGGATTTTTCATGTTGATAGGGTGCTTCACAAATATGACTTGTTCTTCAGAACATTGTTAAACTTGCTAGTTCTTACCAGAATGATCAAGAAAAATGTGTGAGTTAATGGTATAATCTTTGGCAAAATATTTAGAACATTTAATAAGAGTATTATTCATAGCAGAAATACTACTTATTTGCTCAAAAGATCTTGATCTGTTATTCTCCATGCCCTTGGGAAAAAGAGCTAGATTTGATGCTCCACTGTTAAAAGTTCTTCATGTAATGGAAAGTTTGGATGAAGTTCACAGGAGATGCTGTAGTATTCCTACTAATAATGATTTTTAGCAATCAGGAATTGTCAGCACTAAAAAAAGAATGCCAGAATATGTCAAGATGTCAGTTGAAATATCTGTTTTTGTTACTTATTTAGTGTATGAACCCATCATTTTACTGTTTGAGTTCAAATGGCAAAGATCATAAGGTTAAGTAAGAGTGGAAAACTGAACTGCATGTCATAATTTCAAGTGAAAAAGGGGAATCTCGCAGTTTTCTTTCATGTGTTTTTTCTTTGTAGATTTTCAGTTTGTAGAGATTGGTATGTTTCTATTTCATGACAAGTTAACCTTTCTTGTGTTTTCTCTGATTTTTATTCAACATGCCATAACATGCTGCAGGGTGTCTGACACTTCTTCCCATATGTACAGATAAGCTGTAGGCAGCAGAACATCAGCTTAAGGTAATTGAAAATAGAAAGTCTTATATCTTCATTTTTTTTGGTTCAGATTAGTCAATGATGTGTGCAATGTGCAGGGTGTAAATAACGACAGCATTAGAAGCCCTTAGTCTCTAATTACATTATATGAAGTTGTATATGAATAAAACATAAGAGAATGTTGACATAATTTGTTGTAGACATTAATTGCTCTCTCAACTGGATGTTCAACGCTGCAATTTTTGAGGGGTTAATTAATTAAAGCAAGCTAGATCATACTGCTCAGGCACTGTTGAAGTTAGATTACTCAATGTGCAATTTGATCTTATCCAACGATGCTATTGCAAGTCCTCTGCTGGAACAGGGAAATAATCTTCAGTCAAAGTAATTAATTTCTGACAACTTGCAAAGTATACAAACCAAATGTAATGGTTAAGATGGGATATCAACTTTTGCTGGGGGTTCCAGGGACAGTGTCAATCAGAATTGTAAGACCTCAAAATGCTTGCAAGTTTTTGGCATCTAGTTCCATTCAAGATCTATCACCAATGTGAAGGGCTATAAAGGCTTGCAAAGGTCCTGTTTAATCTGGTTGAATTTGGTTTTTTGGTTGTTGTTGTTCTTTGGGTTATGGTTTTGGTTTTGGTTTGATTTTCTTGATTTTTTTTTTTATTTTATTACAGTAAATTCCTAGCCCTGAAGTTGCATTTATCTTCAATGTATTCCATTTTTTTGTAGCTATAGGAATGTCCAGCAAAAACATCTATTTCTATGTTGCAGTTTGAAGAGCATCCTTATACCTTTCCTTTGCTGTCCAGCTTCTCATTTATGATCACTGAGACTACCTTCCTGAAAAGCACATCTCAGCATGAGATATTTGTAAGCATTTGGGTAGGACTTCACTGCTAAAAGCTAAGAAGCTGGAATTGCAGCCAGAAAATTGAAATGAGAGTTACCACACCTTCAGATTGAAACATTTTGAATCTGACTTAGCAAAATTAAATTCTTCAACTTATATTTAAGCATATACAGAGAAATGTATTGGGGTTTTTTCCTGAATTATAAGCAGCAATGAATCCTTTCAAAAGTTAAGCTGCAAAAATCTGTAAAGTTTTTGAGTGTTTTTTTTTCTTTTGTGTTAAATAAGCTCTTTAAAACATATTAGAGACCATGCAGCCTTAACTGTAAAGGCAATGCTTTTCCTTTTTATTAACATTTCTTTCTAGCTGTGCTTTTTCATATCATCAATCTATAAAATAACAATTCTTTGAGTAGAGGTATTTATTTCAGCCTTAGAAAAATATTTAAAGAAAGAGGTGTGACCTATTTTCATGCATTTGCTATGTCTCTGAATTAATAAATAAAAATAATATTATTATAAATCAAGACTTGCAAACAGATGGTTAATTCAAATAAAATACAATCAAGTTCAATAATTTTTTCAGTAAACAATGTTGTTCAAATATTTTGAAGAAAAATTGACCTAACTTATGCATAGTCAAAACTTCAGATAACATTTTAAGAATGGAGTAATGTACCAGTTCTAAGAACTAAAGTCTGAGGGAAACATAAATTCACAGGAGTTGTCTAGTACTTTATATTGCAGCTCTAAATCCACCACCTTTGGATTAAGAAATATCCTGTTTGGAATCAAGAAATGTCCTGATTGGAATTAAGATGTCACACATTGTCTTTTTTCTGTAAATCTTGCAGGCATGTGTTCTGAGCTAAATTGTGTAGAACAAATACTGAGTAGTAAAAATATGTAATTTAATCTTAAATATTACATCCAGTTCAATATTACATATGGTTATGATTTTACTTAGTAAGATAACATAAAAATTGCAGAAAAATTATGTAGACAATTGGACATTACTAGGTCAAAAGGCTTTATCTTTTAAGCAAGTGATGAGATTTCATCAGATTACTGCATTGAAAATTAGCCTAGTGTTGAATGCACTTTATAATTTCCTTGACCACCCTAAGTAGCACTATGCAGCCATCACAGGTGGCTATTAAAGGTTTTGCTACCCATCGCCAAATGTTGATCTAAGTGAGAGAGATCTCTGGGAGAGAATATGCTTTCAATCTTCCAAAGATAAATAATTCTGTCACTACTGTCAGTGGCTGAAATGTGGAATTCTCTGTGCCTGATTTTAACTGAAGATACAAGGGTTGATTATTTCTGATTTTAGACATCTGGGTCATTTTTCTAAAGAAATCTATGATGAACTAATAAAACTTTTGGTTCAATAGAATAAAAATCCCATTTTTTTAATACCTGTCTCTGTCTAGAACACAGGACCATTTTCCCTCTTTAGATATACTACATTCAAGAAGATTTAATATATAAGAGGTCAGAAATGGTCCTGTACATAGTTTTTAAACATGAAGCAATATTTTTCATAACTTGGTCTATAAACATAAATACAGGAGAAGACATCTGCCTTTGATGGTCAGCAAAGTAGCTAAAAATTTTCTAATTCTGTTTTGAAAGTCTCAAAGTCAGAGGTGTATTTAGTCTCCTTGAGGTGACAATGATGAGCTTAAACTACAGAAGCCAAATAAAACCCTTTGGAGTTAAACTTTTCCATAACAAAAAATCCACTCTGCAGCACATATCCTTCACTTTACCTAGTTGAGCAGTACTGAATCAAAATTAATTTTCTTTGAAATGCATATACTTTACATCTTGAAGGCTAATCATTATCACTAGAAGAAATGTCTTTTATTTAATGAATAAATTCAAGCTAGAATGAAAGAGTCTTCCTTTTTCATATTCTCTGATTGTAATTTGGTACACTAACATTAATCTATGAAGAGACAGAAAACTTAACCAAATAACAGAGAATTAGCTTTGACTCAATTACTAACTTGCTATGTCACCTTGATAAAGTTGGAGAAACACATTATATCTCTATTCTGTTGAAAAAAACAAAGCAGAAGAAAACTTAGTTACAAACTCTATGTTTTCTTTCAATCTTTTTTATTTTATAAACAAAAAAAGTGCGTTTATATAAAAGACATCATTAGGACAAGTTTGAAATCAGGTACAGAGTTGCACTCTAGTCTAATGAGGTAGTGTATGTCCATGCAGTGGTGGGGATGCATTTGCCTGAGATAGAATTCTAACCACTGAGCTTCTACATAAAAGACTGCCCACATCCAGCAATGTCAACTGGAACTCAAAACTGAAACAAGTCACTATTTTTTCCCCCATGTTTTAGTGGAAGAGATTATAATTATAATTATAATTATAAATATAATAGGGTCTCATTTGAACTCGCATTTCTCATATGAACAACATGGAATTCATAGTAGTAAATATCAATCTGCAGGTCTTGTGAGGCTCACTGGCAGTGCATATTTTTAATATTTGACAGTGGTTTAAGCACACTAATCTTTGTTATTACCTGTTTCCAAGTTTTATCTGGATATCACAAGGGAGACAGAATCAGTGAACAGTTGGCAAAGTCACGATCCTAAACATCCTGGCCTTGGTAAAAATCTGACAGCAGATCAAATGATTTGCATTGGAGCAAAACCAATATCAGTGGAACTCTGCTTCAGTACATTGTGGGATTACCAAGACCTTGTTCCAGGAGAAATCCTGCAACTTAGTCAGCCAAAGGCATATTACAACTTTTTCTTATGAATGACAGTGGTAGCCTGTTGCCAACTTCAATGATAACATAGCTTTCCAGAAAACAAACTCTGAGTAATCCATTACATGTTCACATCATGCCTGAAGCTTTTATGTTCTCTGATTTACAGCATGTGACTCATAAACAACAGGGCTGTCATGGTGGTGGGAATACTGCAATTCTGTGCGTGTGAGGGGAGTTTGTATGAACAGCAAGTCAGGTGTGAGAGGACACACATGGCAGGGTGGCAGCTAAACAGAACTACATATTGACTGAAGTTCATATGAAAAAAGTATTAGAAAATAGTGCTAGTATTATTTCTGCCTTTTTCTTATTAATGGAGAGTTTCTTTGAAAAACTGGTGAAAGCAATGAATTAACACAAGAGAGGATGACTGAAGCTCTGGTGCCTGAGGGCTCAGACTGGAAAATGCTGACATGCACACTCACACACACAAGAAGCCACCACCAAAAGCTTCACTGACAATTTGTGCCTCATTGTTAGAAGATCTTGAGTACAGCTGTATGGTTACCTCTAATCTCATCACAATGCTGTCATGACTGCATATAGGAAAAATTCGAAGCTGATATGTACTGAGGAGGGAGAGACCATCTTGTTATTCATTGCTGAAGCATGGTAGTGTTCAATGAAATAATAATATTCTGTATCTTCAGGCTATGAAGTACCTCAGGAAAAGCAGAGTGCAGCAGAGAAATAAAGTCTAATGTATATGGTAATTCAGGAGGAAACAGATTACAGGAAGATAATACTAGAAGTAACTAATGAGTTTTCTATTATGATAATGCAGAAACTTCAGCAGAAGAATAATTAGAGATAGATAAGCAAGAGGAAGCCTGTAGAGCAAATAAATTGATGTTTTAACCAAATATTTCATTCGGTATGTCAGATTTTCATATAGAAGCCAAAAGAAAAAGAAATAAGCAGTTTCCTGAAGTGTAGCATTTTAGAGCTCAGTGAATATTCATACTGTTTTACAAAATCTGTAACTAACGTCAGTTTTGGTAAGATAGGAATTTTCTCCACTCTGTTACCTGAGCCAAATATTTCTTCCACACTGGTTCGTTTGTCAACATAATGTCTTTTAAAAAGCCAATAAATGAAGTATTAATTCTTAGTTTTTTGACTTTTAGTGAGTTTTGGTTGGTTTGTTTGATTCAACAGTGTAATTATTTATCCATGAATTACTTTATTTAAATACTAAAAAAGTCTTGCTTCAGGTGCAACTTCTCTTTCTCCAAGGTTCAGACATTAAATTAAATTATATTAAATTATATGTCTTTTATAAAGCCAGTGTAGGTGTATCATTCCCAAAGAGGATATTGCTATGAGCTCTTTAAATAAAATGCTGTTTTCCAAAGGGGTCAGATTCTGCTTTGTTGCTTGTACTGAATAGGACTTTATTCAGTGAGTCATCCTAGTTAATCAGTGGCATTATGCTCACAGAATGGTATTAATCAGCATGAATAACTGGATCATAATGTGGCCTAAATTTGGCAGCCTTTACACTGAAGCTCAAAGCTAACTAAGTAGATTTTCTTATAAATGCCAGATAGTCCTAACCAGTCTCATCTCATGACAGCTTCAAATTGTGTTACTCTGGGAATTTGTTTTGATTAGCAGCTTAAAGTAGTATTACTATGTGTATTTGTGTGCAATGCTATCTGTTATAAAAAGATTTTGGAGTATCTTATGATAACTTAGATTTTGGAATTGCTATTTTCTGAAATAATTGTTCACACTAAAACTTCTAGTAGTCATGGCTTCCCTTTTCATTCCACAATATTCCTCAGCTTCAGGAGAATGAGATTTCTAGAGATGCTAGGGATTCTAGTAGACCCTTCAGAATTCTTTCCTCTTTTACAGACATGGCTTCAATTAAAGAAGAAATTGTCCATTCAAGTGTGTCCGCTCTCTTACAAAATGAAAAAAAAGCACTTGAAAGGCATATTAAAGGAAAGGAAATCTTAAAGCTGCAGAAGCAGGCTGTCCCTATGTGTTGAATGATGAGCTAGTGGGGAGGAAGACTGGCCTGACTGAACAGTGAGGCTTTGGCTGGAACTCAGGAAGAAAACACAGGGAGAGCTTATGATCTTTGGAAGAAGGGGTAGGCAAATCAGGAAGAGTACAAAGATGTAATTAGGTCACAACAAGAAAATTAGAAAGCTGAAAACTCAGCTAGAATTCAATCTGGCTACCACTCTGATTGGTAATATGTTTTTATAAATACATTAACAGCAAAAGAAGAGATAAGAAAAATCCCCACCCTTCACAGGACAGGGGGTGGCACATTGTCACCAAGGATGAGGAAAATGCTGAGGTACTTAACACCTTCCTTGCCTCAGTCTTTAATAGAAATACTGGTTATCCTCAGGACAGGGAGCCCACTGAGCTGGTAGACAAGGGACAGGGAGTAGCACAGACCTCCTGCAGTCCAGAAGGAAGTAGTTAGTGACGTGCTGTGACACTTACACACTCACAAGTCTATGGAGTGGGATGGGATCCAACTGAGCATATTGAGGGAGCTGGTGGAAGAGTATGCCAAGCTTCTCTCATCATTTGTCATCAGTTCTGGCTAACTGATGAGGTTCCAGTTGACTGGAGGTTTGTCAGTATGACGCCCATGTGCAAGAAGGGTTGGAACAAGGATCCAGAGAACTACAGGCCTGTCAGCCTGACCTCGGTGCTGAAGAAGGTTATGGAACAGATTGTTTTGAGTGTGCAGGACGACCAGGAGATCAGGTGCATTCAGCATGGGCTTAGAAAAGGAAGGTCCTACTCGACCAACCCTATCTCCTTTTATTACCAGGTCACCTGCATAGTGGGTGAGGAAAAGGCTGTGGATGTTTACCTGGATTTCAGTAGAGACTGATACTGTCTCCCACAGAATTCTCCTGGAAAAGCTGGCAGCCCAAGGCTTGAACAAGTGGACTCTCCCGGAGTTAAAAACTGGCTGGATGGACAGGCCCAGAGAGTGGTTGTGAATCGTGCCACATCCAGTTGCCAGCCAGTCACTAGTGATGTAGACCAGGGATCAGTTTTGAGGCCAGTCCTGTTTAATACCTTTGTTTTTGATTTCCTTGAGGGTATCCAGAGCTCCCTCAGTAAGTTCACAAACAAAACTAAGTTGGATGGGAGTGTTGATCTGCTGGAGGGTAGGAAGGCTCTGCAGAGGGATCTGGACAGGCTGGATTGCTGGGCCAAGGCCAATGTCACGAGGATCAATAAGACCAAATTCTAGGTCCTGCCCTTAAGTCACAACAACTTCATGCAGTGCTGCAGGCTGGGGGAAGAATGCCTGGAAAGTGTCTCAGTGGAAAAGGACCTGGTTTGCTGATCAACAGCAGCTGGACATGAGCCAGCAGTGTGCCCACATGGCAAAGAAGGCCAATGGCATTCAGACTTGTATAAAGGACTAAGGCAGTGATATACTCAGCACTGGTGAGGCCACACTGTATTCAAATACTGTATTCAGTTCTGGGCCTCTCACTACAAGAAAGACATTGGAGGTACTGGATCATGTCCACAGAAGGGTAACAAAGCTGGTGAAGGGTCTGAAGCAGAAGTCTTATGAGCTGCATTTTAGCCTGGAGAAAAGGAGGCTCAGGGGAAACATTCTTGCTCTCCACAGCTACTTGACAGGAGGTTGTAGAAAAGTAGGGGTGGGTCTGTTCTCCCAGGCAACTAGCAATAGGACAAGAGGAAATGGCCTCAAGCTGCACCAGAGGAGGTTCAGTTTAAACATCAGGAAAAAATTCTTTGCTTGAAAGGTTGTCAAGCATTTGAATGGGCTGCCCAGGCAAGTAATGGAATCACCATTCCAGGGTTTACAATAAATGACTGGACATGGCACTTAGTGCTATGCTTTAGTTGACATGGTAGTATTTGGTCAAAGGTTGGACTCAATGATCCTGAAGGTCCTTTTCAACCTGAAGGCTTCTATGATTCTATTCCATATTTATGTATATCAAATGAACAGCACACACAGTTAATCTATCAGTTTATCTGAATCATGGCGTTGTGGATTATTTCGCTCATAGAGCTTAGACTGTGGGCAGACACACTGTGCCATTGCAACTCAGTCAATTTAAGAGACTAACATTCTATTTCCATCTATAAGAGTTTAACAATGTCTGCCTGTCAGAGGTTGCTTTCCCCTCAGCTGTTCTGGAATAACTGTCTGTGTAATTATGCCATAAATTCAGTCCTATCAAAATAATGCAGATTAGGAAGCCCTATTAAAAAAGTGTGTAAGGTAGCTGTGATTACTCTGACAGAACTAAGTCAGGTGCTTCTTATGCAGTTTTTTTGGCAGATCTGAGGCCTGGATAATCTGGGCAGGCAACAAGAAATTTTCTCTTGCTCAAATAACCAGAACAGAATTTCTGATGATGGCTTTTCATTTTGTTTTGTTTTGTTTTCATTTTAAAATTGCAAATACAGTACTTAGTTCAGAAGTTGTTAAGGTTTAACTAATGTCAACAAAGTGATTTGATAATTTCAAATGCATTTATAAAAGTTATAGGAGAAACATTCATATCAAATATCTGAGAGTCAGACTAGCAAGAGCCTGCTTATGTAGAAGCACAGTAACCCAGCCTAGGACTTCAGGAGATATATTTACATATTGAGAGAACATCAATGTGTCTGGAATTTACATAGCCCAAATCAGACATGGCAAGTCAGAAATTAAAGCCTTTTGAGTCATCATAACTGTTATCAAATAATAATTCATAATCTCAGAAACCTAGCCATTATATGTGCCATTTAGCCTGGCTCCTCAGGAAAGTCAGGCTCACATAATGAGCTTACCTTTGAACAATATCTGTACTTACATAGATCTTTCTTTCCTCTCATAACTTTGAGATATCTTGGCCAATATCAGCCAGGAGTAGAGATCTCTGAGGAAATGAAATGTTTCATGAAAAGGGTTAACCAGGTAATGGAAAGAAATGCTATATATCTATGACTAAGAGGCTTCTCAGTTCAATAAACCTGAGAAATTATCATGGCCCTACCAAACTTACAGCAGTAATTGGAGTAGCAGCAGCTTGCAACTAATCCTCAGGAGATGAACTCAAGACATGATGAGAACCAGAAATACATATATTATTTGGCACTACTTATTTTACACTGCAGCAATGAGTTACAAATATTCCAGCTGCAGGAAAAGATGCAGTTGGGTATGCAGGAATGCATACCCCACTTCATTGTTTCTCATTTTCACTTTGATACCAGAAAGAAATCATCACCTTGGGTGTTAGATCCAAAAGTGCTTCCATTGTGGCACTACAGTTTAGGACTCATTCTTCCTATGCTATATTTCTGGTGCACTGTGTGGTCATGTAGTACATCACTCTTCTGATCTTCTTTGCAAACTCACTGAAATGTTTGGTGAGTAAGAGCTACTGGAGATAAGACCTTCTCTCCAATTCTGAGGAAAGTGACTGATGTAGACATTAATATGTCTGTACCAGCCTCTTCATTAAAGCCGTTTCAATTCACCAGGCTTGAGTGACTTCTGAAAGCTAAAAGAGTAGCAGAAGATTCATAGGAACAGCATCCTGAAAGTTACCTGCAAGAGTTGAGGTAGCCAGTGGCATTGCTGAAAGTCAAGCCAAGGCATGGGGGACCTCTAGATGGAGAACTAGAGTTTTTCCTCCAGGAAACTGTACTAATTATTTTATTTTCTGTTGTATGAATGAAATATGCAAAGACTAAAGCAATAGTACAGCTATCTTAAGGCAAGATTGCATCTCTAACTATTAGTTTTTAGGAGACAGGGGAGAGGGAAATTAATGTTCTTTTTAAAATATCAAATTTTGCTACTTGGCAGAATTTATTAAAGAAAAAAATAATTACATGTATTTGCTTCTCTAGCAAACAATTCTCTTCTCTGTTTCATCAAATCATTATTTTTTGTTTCAGAAAACAATTGTAATGACTTTCTAAACAGCTGAGACATATACTATTAGGTAGAGGGCCAAATTGATATCTCAATTTCCTGACCTCTCTTTTCAAATACATTGCTGCGTCACGTTTATACACCTTGATAGCGCAAAATATTAACACAAGCTGTTTTTATTTTTGCCTTAAGAGACTGCAGAAAACAGGACTCCAAGCCAGCTTAGTGTGTAAGATAAGATAAAAAGAGTAGGTCTTTTAATTTCAGGCCTGAGGCCCACAGGAATACACATCCATGTGCGTGCCTCGAACATTGGTTTCATGGTTTTTATAATAACGTCCATCCAATCCTTGTTCTGCCACCTCCTGGTTCTGCCCCATTCTGCCCCCTGACACACCCTGTCAGGAATTGAGTCTGGGGGAGTTTGGGACCCCTCATTCACCGTCTTTGTCTTCCTCGTATCACGTAGAGTCCTTGAAAGCCTTCCAGCATTCTGGGCTCCGAGGTCACTCTGCCTATGTTTATGTCTCCTGGTGCAGGCCTTAAGATATTTTCCAGCATTTCTACCTTGAAAAGAAGACTAAACAGCCAATGGAATTTTGAGGGATTGATATGGGATGGGGTTGGCATGACATTGAACTACTGGGGTTACTACTTTTACTGTACATTAAAATGTACATCTACTTCTAAAATCTATAAAAATGAAAAAAACAAAAAACCCTGAGGCATCATATTAAGAAGTTGTAAGAAATCTGTGTGGGATTTCTTTGGCAAAATTGCTTAGTCCAAATGTGGATACCCTGATGGAAAGAATAGTAACTCTGTGGAAAATTGCATGAACACTGACAAATGAAACTTGTCACAATGCCCAAGAATTGGCACTTGTTAACAGTGAAAGAACATGATGTCTATCACTGCATTCAACAACAAGGCTTACAAATGAATAGATTAATCATTGCTCATTTTAAAGGATTATTAAGGGTTTAATGAAATTGTCAGAGCAGTGGGATACTCAGACTAGCAGAACCAATGATATTTCATGCCCTGTATTGAGGGTACTATTATAAATGATATTTAAAAATGATTTTTGCTAAAGACAATTATTGGCAAAATTATTTTGGCTTTTCTATTTGAAAATCATCTCACACAGCTTACTTTGGATGACTTCATCTCAGGGCTATATCTAGGAAGCAGGATGCCTCTTGTTTCAGCATGCTAACTTCTGTACATTAAACACATGATAACCGGCTCAGTCAAGAACAAACCCTAAAAAACACTGACTTGGTGTTCTGGAGTGAAATAAAGCCTTGTGCATTTTCAGCAGGATGCTGTATCTGCCTGTGTTGCATCTGACTCCCTTGCTCAGGACCTCACCTCACTCTGGGCCCAAGAACCAACATGACCATTTCTTTAACTGTTACTTTAGCAATAGACTGTTTTTCTGCTTTAAGGAGAGATTCAGCAAGGAAGACAGGAGTATTTAAGTGCATGTGCCCTTCTGGGATTTTGGAGCTCTAAACAAAGCTCTGAAAAGACATCATATGCCTTGGGATTTTGTCATTGAAAACCCACACCGAAAGAGAAGGACAGTTTCTTTACTAATACAGAGGAGCCCTGAATCTTGTTTTAAAATGATAGTGTAGGAGTAGAGATGCTCTCTTCTATAAAACCTGGGTTTATTTCCCATCTCCCACCCATTTTAAATTGTTGCTGCTAATCTTCATTGGATGAGGTGCTCTTCTCCCTTCCTGTTGAACCTGGTGATAAACCTTACAATGAAGACAGAAGGCAAGGGAGGGTGAGCATCACTCTCACATAGTAACATCTCTGGGAATGAGGAGGGAAGGACAGGAGATGGTTCTTCTGCCAACTACTCCAGTGTTTTAAACTGAGGGTGTCTAATGTAAAGCTAAGGCCACGGCCTGTTGGTCTGAGAATTGCCAAGATATGTTCTGTGAGTAAGCCCTTTTTTTCAAAAATACTTCCCTATTCTACATAGGGATTAATATTGGTCATATATATGGACAAATACATTTTCCTTTCTAACTGCCATCTTTTTCCCTGGAGGGTATTTTTCAGCAGCTTCAGGGATAGTTTCAGGCTGTTTCCTGATATCTTCATTATGCCACAACCTTGTGTGTGCTCTTCTTTCACTACAGTGGTCAGTTTTACTCATCTGGAAAGCATTCATCTCTGTGTAAAATGATATTTTTATCTGTTACACTTAATATCTTTCTCTGTACACGTGGCTGAAGAGACTGAAGGATTACTGTGGGAAGCACAATTAATTTTAAAACAAGTAGACTACCTAAATAAAAGTCATCAATATGCCTGATATTGTCAGGTAAATTTATATTTACTTTCTTTGCATTAATAATCTTGTTTTTTATATATATGTACAACAGGGTATATGTAAATAGCAACATGCTAAAATGATTAGTAAAATCCCATTTCATAACATTTGCAGCCAAAGGAGACAAAGAAGACTCAGATGAAATTAACCATGTTTAGGACAGCAACTGACTACTTGGAATGATCGTGTACAAAATGACAAGGCCTGAGGGCAGTTCTTGCAAAAGGTATGCATATATATATATATATATGTGTGTGTGTGTGTGTGTGTGTATGCATATGTATAATGGTCTTTACTGTACAATGCCATTTTTCCCCATGAATTTGTGTCAATTTCAAAACTACTGAGGAGCAGGGACATGCCATATATTTCTCTTTATACACACACTACTGCACTCTCACTGATGAAGTCTTAGAGCACCTTAATGAAGTCTTTAAAACTGAAGTAAAAGAAAAGGGAAGAGAATAACAAGAATATTTCAATACCTAAACAAGGACAATATGACTAGTCAGGTTTTGATTGAAGAACATGTCTCTTAAACAACTTATGTAAGAGGCATTTAGGAACTAATTGTAGATAATTTCTGCGTTGAATTGCATTTATCAACTTACTTGCCACAGCTCTTTATTTCCTCTATAGGGCTGCTTATATCCCACCTGCTGAGTGGATTTTACATTCAAAGATGAGTGTACACAGCTGTATGAGTGTTAGTGTGCACACAGAGGACTATAAAAAGAACTAAAATCAAATAGAATAATTCAGGATTCAATATTGAACAAAATGGATAATCTATATAAAAGAAACATGAAAATTAACATTAATACTAAAAATGCTGCAAAAAATCTTATTTAGGATTTCTACCTCCATCTTTATTAAGGATTCAGAATAAGTGCTTAAAGCCAGCAGAAAGGTCATATAAACTACATAAAATTACACTGCAAAAAAAGAATTGGACAGATTTTCTTGCTCAATAGATACCTTTTGTGGACAGAATATTTGCATTTTATACAATTACGTGGTATTTGGCCACATGTATACACCTCACTGCAAAAGACAAATACTGTCGAGATTCATGTTTACTAATATACAATTTTATATAACAGTGTACAAAATGCTACTTAGCATTCATACACAAATTGCATTAATACTTTCCCACATGGCCAATTATTGTTTTGAACATGCTGCAGGCAGATGCAACAACTGTAGGGAAGAGAAAGAGTCACTGACTTGTACAGGAAAAAAAAATATTTTTGGTAGACTTTATCAAATCTGTTACAGCTTCACAGCAGCAGATGAGATAACAATGTGCTAATGTCTGTACCAACAGATGATTTCCCATCTCACTTCCCTCCTCCTAGAACCTGACCTACTTTACATCACTTTACTGTGATGGGCTGTATAAATGCACTTGAAAGCTTTCAAGTCGTGGAGATCTCATAGTGCTCCAGACACCAATCCTCAGTTATTAGTGTCCATCAGTTATATACGAGAAACATCCCAGTGGCCGTTTACAGGCATAAATTATCAATCTGTGTCAGGCAACAGCTTTAGTTCCAGAAGCACTGTACTGTTAAGGCAGTTCTAGCTGTCCTGTGCTATTAGTTGAAGATAAGAGTTTCAGCAGACACTTTAAGAAATCCTCTCCTCCTCTCTTGTTAGTACTAGTCTGGCCAAAGCACTATGCACATAACCTTTGCCTGTTAGTACAGAATAGGTACCTCAAAACAGGAAATGTAAATTGATAGAAATGAAATTAAAAATGAGAAAAACTTTGGAAAATTTTGCCTGCCTTTTAGGAAACTATGTGCAGTCGATGATATAGATGGGTAATTACATCTACAGAAAAAATGTCGTGAAATGGTTAAAATATTACACACAGGATGCATTCAGGAAAAAAACACCCAAATTAAAAACCCATCAAATGAATAGTTATTATCTACATTATGTTCCCTCCACTGCTTTACCCACAGGCATTGTACCATTATTGCAGTTATTGTATATCACAAATTACAGCCCAGCTCCAATATTTGCTACCATAGGAAAATAGCCTTGGGGGGTGCCAAGTTTTCTGCTATCAGCATTCAGGATACTACCTTTGTGAGGATAGTGAGAGAAATCAAAAACAACCAACAGCATGGAAAAACTGCAGAGAATTATAGCATAACATATCCTACTTCCAAGTTGTTATAAAATCCAAGCCTATAGTTATATATTGTGTAGTTTCAGATTCATAATTGTGCAGAGCCTGGGGCACTGCAGCACACCTGAAGGTGCATATACAGGTGCATATGGCAGGTGTGCCTGAGCTCACTTTACACTCCAAAGCTCCATGACCAAGGAAGAGAACCATCAAGCTGGAGGTAATATACCCTGCTATAAATTTCACTTCAAATATTTGCCAACCCACTCATACTCCCTTTTTCTTTGTTGGGGTGGGTGAAACGCAGCCAATAGATTTAAAAGGACTCTGCCCTGGGGCCAGTGAGGAAGTGAAGTCAGTTTTCAAAGGACTGAAGTGACACAGAGACATAGTCTTTTGACTGAGGGGTCTTGAAAACCCAGGGTAGGAGTTGCCCCTGGGTATGACTGGCTTTTCAATGTCATTCTTAGGGAAAATACTTGCGTCATTTCTTTGCATGTAAGAGAGGTAAGACTTCCTAAAAATGTGCAGCTTCAGACCAACAGCTGTGTAGAAAGTAAAGTCCACAGTCCTATATATGAATTTCTGAACACACAAATTAGTCCCAGCGGCAAAGAAGGGAAAGGAAACTTTGATTATTAAACAGAAAGCTATTTTGGCTTACCAGTAAAAAACCTGGGGACAGCTGGAGAAAAAGGGCTATTTTGCTCAGTGTCTTTATGCATCAAAATTTATGATTTCGTCCATCAGAGATAATTTGAGACTGTCTCTACAGAGTGATGTAGAATACTATTGTGATGCAGAATGTGTTTTCCTATGAAATGGAAGTCCGGGACTTCTTTCACAAGTCACATTTCACCTTGCACATGAAGTGGGAGACAGTGAGGAGTGAAGGACTATGCAGAGTTGGGTGGGTAGCACCTAGAAATCTGCTCCAGAGATAAGACTAGCCTATGGTTTTGCCCTTTACTACTTTGTGTGTGGCAAATTGCATTAGAAAAGTATAGAGTACATTTCTATACTCAAATCAATAAAAAACTCTCTATTTTGGTGACGTGTTCAGTCTAAAAATTGTTGCAAGAGAGAGTATGTGTTTTTACTTCCCTCAGAAAAGATGAGAACTATTTACAATGTTTGCTGCTACTGTCACAAGCTACATTATTAAGAAATAGCTATTCTGGATAGTGGAATGAAAACAATATTCCCTCTCTGAAGGTAATGGTTGCTATTAAACCTGAACTCCAGGGCAATGTTAAAGTCTAGGATGATAAGGTAATATGATCACTTTATCTCTCCTCATGATGAAGGACTGTTTGTTGATGTTGCCAAACAAGCCATGATTTTTTCAATGTCTGCCACATTACTATGTTTTGGACATCTGCATCACTGTTCAAACCTCTGACTTGTTATTTATGTCTCCTTACTACTCTTATGTGAGATTCGAGTGCCTTAAGTTAGGTACAGATGTCTATTTAAGTTAGGTACAGATGTCTATTGAGTGACTAAGTATAACACAGATTTATCTTGCCAGTCCACTCCTCCCCTATTGCCAGAGCTCACTTAATGGTTAAGTGCATCTATAGAATCAAGATATAACATTTCATATACTTCTTTTAGTGAGGGCTTGGCTTTTGAAATGCAGGATGCCTCTGTTTTTTAAAATTTCACAAAAAAAAAAAAAAAGAAAAAGAAAAAGAAAAAGGATCAACTCCTGTCCAAGGGAGTTGATGCAAGAGACAATGCCAGTGGAAAAGTGAAATAGCCATTTCATTTCCTACATGCCCACTAATTTGGCATCAGTAGGTTCAGATCCTTCTTCCTCATGACACACAATTAACATTTATTAACAAAACACCAGAAAGGCAGAACACAGGAGTTTGGCTTCTGAAGCCAGTTGCAGTTTTGCCATTAATTCCTGAGAAGCACAATTTTTATTGATACTTCTGTAAATGCTGAATGCCTTCCTGAACATAATGACACAATTTCACACCACAATATAGTGTGGGATGTTGGGCAGAAATCCACCTGTATGGTTCTACAAGTGTAAATGCATTTACATAGGAGGAAAGACTATCTTTTATTTGCGAGTTAATGTGCTTACCTCAAGGATATGGTGCCCCTGACTGAGGTTACCTGGAATGATGACTATTCCAACTCATTTCCTGAGCTGTACTCCTTTTCAGATTTCAGTCTGCAATTAGCAATTTCTGTGCTGTGTATCAAACCTTTCTTTGTGAAGGCAATTTCAGTGAATTCCAGCATCTCTTTGTTATAAATCAAATTTGCTGAAGAGGTTCCTCCCTGAGAAGAAGAATCTTAAGTTGCAATGCTCTGAAATTACCTTACATCAAAGGGGTAATGCACTCAAGCACAGTCATAAGCAAGGTGAAAAACCCTTCTGAAGCAGAAGAACAGAAGGTTTTCTGAGATTCTTGATTTTAGTTTAAGTTTATGGAGTTTCACAGCCTCATGGAGACTAAAATCCAGACATACATCAGATATTTACTCTTATGCTAAACTTTCTGTGGGGATGTAGTCCTGGCCTGAGTCTCAAGGGAGTGTTCAACATGGCATTTTCAGTGTTTATATAAGAATGTTTTCAACTTTTGTTCTGCAGTCTTAACAGTTATTGTAGCAGGATCTCTTACTTGATCATACATCAAGTATCATCATAACTTCTACTCTGGAATTGATAGTGAGATTCAAGAAAGGATCAAGGAAGCAAATCTGGTGCCCTTGTGCCCTCTGGTGCCCTTGTACAGAGTAATGATGGTTGCAATGTGAAAATAACTTTTCATTGTATGCTACTTTTAACAGCTTGATGTTGGAAAGCATATTGGTTCAAGACTGTCTGAAATGGGCTGGTATGCAAGTAGAGACTATTTTTGACATTCTGTTGGTCCTGGATGACAGTTTAGTAATAAACAAACATAATAACCAAATTTACATGTCAGCTGTTTTATTGACCATCTTTTAAAGGAAACAAAAAAACCCAGACAAACCAAAATCTTTAATAAGAGCAATAGTTTATTAGAACCAGAAAATATTTATTGTAACAAATAGAGTATCTAAAAGGACATTAAGTAATGTCATGCATGGTGTTGCAGCACTCAGGTATGATAAAATTGATGAGCCCATATTACAAAATTTATGGAACTAAGGTGAATTCAATTTATTTGAATATGCTCGGTTATGTTTTTTGTTTATTCCCATAGCAGATGTTTAATTTACAAATCAGGCAATTACTAAAGCTCTTCCAAACAAATAAGAACAGATTAGTCAAACATTCACATCAGTTTTTATGTTTATCATTAGTTTTATGATGCATCATGAATATTCAGTATTAAGAAAAAAAATCTCATTATGATACCTGAAAAACCTTAAAATTACGTTTTGCATCTCCAAATGGTGTCTTACCCTGTTTGAAAATGCTGCTAATGTTTGCTATTAAGAGCTGGGCTTATATGTTAACAGGGATTGCTCACATATCTTCCTAATGCTTTCAAATGGATTAGCTTTGCATTCACAATATTTTAATATGGATGTGACCAACTCTATTATATTTTTTTACTTTAATAAACAAATGTACATTTACCTTTCAGAGAGAATTCTTGAGATTGAAGTGTTTTTTTTTTCAAAAAAGACAAAGTAAACCTACCAAAAAAGCCCCAAACAGCTCTTTCTTTCACAAAACAAATAACTACCTACATATTTGCCTTGAAGTTTCAGGTAAAATTAGTGTCATCCAGCTGGCCTTCGACTTACATCATGTTTTCTAGAAAATATCCTATGGTACAAGGAAATCATTCTATCAGCAGAGATGCTGTGTTGTGTGCTCAATGCTCATTATAAATGCATACTGGCTGATGGATAGGAACCTATTACTTGTAGACATGTCTGAGAAAAAAAAAGTATACCCTCTATAATTTTCTTTAAATCAATTACAGTCTGCTGAGTTTTATGTTCAAAGAGTGGAAAATAAGCCTCAGTTTCTCCTCCAAATTCCTATAATACATAATTTCCTTCAATTTGGTAAAATTTTCACATTTTGGAAAAGTGCTCTTTTTGTTAAAGGACAAGCTAAGAGAACATTTTAGGGTTAGATATTTGTTAAGATAAATTCTCGTGGAATATTCTCAGTAAGAACATACTTTGCAATGCAAGATGTGTGAAATGTTGTACAAGATTCAGTGGAAAACAAATATCTATTGTTAAAGCATTTTGCTATTGCAAAAACCTTTATCTTTACCCACTTGACAATAATGCTCTTTATTGGCATCAATGCTTTGCTGAAAACAATACTCTCTTGGCAAAACCAAAATAACATCTGCTTCCTGTTCATTAGTTAGAGTACAAATTCAATTACAAACTTCAGCTGTGAAACTAGTTTCAGATAAATTTGGGTAATGTTTTCATAATATTGCAGGATTCTTTGAACATGAAAATTATAGTTTCTGGTATTTTCTTACCTCCCAGGTTCAAAGAATTTCTAATATTCTTGCCACTTCAAAAATATAAATAAAATTGTGGAGTTTGCATCAGAAGCACTGGAACTGGCTGCCCAAGGAAGTGATTAATTTCTCCCAGGATGTATTTAAAAGACATGTTGATGTGACATTAGGGACATAGTTTTGGGGTGGACTTGGCAGTGCTGGGTTAATGGTTAGAATCAAAGTTCTTAAAGCCCTTTTCCAATCAAATGATTCTACAAGTTTATGATTTTCCCAGTGCACGTTGAGCATAACTGCACCACACAAAATATCCATATCCTTCATGGAGCAAATATAATTTGTGAAGTGATTATCTTGTTTAAACTAAAACCTGAGGACTTCCAGGACAATGAACTCCTGCTAATTCTTAGACACCTTCCTCTGAAAGTTCCAACAAACATTGATTCTCAATTTAATGGAGAATTTCACAGCAATGAAGGTATCTTATTAATAATATATCATGATGTTGAGCTGCAGATCTGGAACATTAGACCACATTATGCAAATAGACATAACAATAAAAAGAGGAAACTGTTGTTAAACTAGTGCACATAACTATTGGATTTCCTCTGGAATAAAGCGAACCACTCTAATGAGACGGAGTTCCTTGACAATTTAACTTTCAGTAAGTAGTAGAGAGCATTTACGTCACAGAGTATGCTTTTTGAGAGTAAGTACATATTAAACTGCATTGGAAAAAAGTGTGTGTACACACTGACAGATGCAAGCATTTATAGATTTACATAAAAACATAGGCAAAAATCACAGCACAAATAATGCCAAATCACTGTGTGAGACTGAACAGAGAAAGATAAGCATTGATAAGCAACTTTGTTCCACAACTCATTGCTAATTATTCTAATACTACAACCATTCCCCTAGTTTCAGCCTGTTTCCATGGTATCTGAGCCTCTGAATGCTATAAAAATGATCAATTACTTGGAATGTCTTAATAAAGAAAATGCAAAAGTTGCAAAGGTAAGCACTCCAGTCAAAAATTAACAGCCAAGGTTGCTTGCACAATTTTAACTGTTGCCCTTTTATAAATATATGTTATAGTCTTTACCTGCAGATTTCTTCTTAAAATATTTCACATGTTCCTTCAAGTTGTATATTTCAGTCTTATGATAATGTGCTATCAATTGAACAAGCTATTTTTGTTGCTTTTTTAAAGTAACCTAACTCTGACAAGAATGCATTATTTTAGCATTTCAGCAGTTGTTTCTAGAACAAAATACCATTAGCAGTGTAAGTGTTCACACTTTTCTTTCAATGTAGCTACTTTGTTTTTTCTCCCTGTGATTTGCCCTCAGCTTTCTTCCTCTTTAATATTTCCATTAAAGCTGTACTGGGTTATAGTCACTTTTTTTTTAACTATTTATTCACAAATCCTTTATTTAAAATACAAATAGTATGTTTATCTGTGCATTTACATCAATGTAATGGTCAGAGGTAATGCCACCTCTTTTTTCCTGCATAATATCCATCTGCTTATACACCCAAGGAAAGTGTTATACAGCTTGTCATTGTGAGGGAATGAAGTTACCCTCCTGCTGCAAATACTCTCTATAAAAAGTTGATGTATCAGTGACAAAAATAGAAAGAAAGGATAAAACCACAAAACCACATTCTGATCAGTACAGAGGTTTTGTCCATTCTCTCCAAAGGAGGAATTCTGATTTAATTTCATGTATATCAAATTTTATCCCAAATGACTCAGATTGGTGAAAGATTTTTTAATTTAATAGGTCAGCTGTGTGGTTAATTCTTTGGGGAAAGACTGAAGTCTGTAAAATGAATAGAAAAAGTATATTATTCATTAAAAGAGCTTAATGAGCTGCACAACCTCAAATCCTAAAAGCTCTTCGATTTACACTCTGGTTCCAGCTAGTCCCCTTCACAATCAGAGGGTTGACATTGCAGCAATAGCACTTGTTATTCTCTGGCTGCCATGCTCTGCAGGGCTCATCAGGGACAGGATGGACATGCAAAACCAGTTTCTAAATTGTAACAGTCAGTGTAGCGCCTTAAAGTATGCAGAGCTGTAAAGAAATTCCATAATATCTGTCTTTTCCTCTGTAGATTGCAAAAATTATCTCATTGCTGTAGTGCTCACTGGAAGATGTTCGCACTGTTAGTACTGCTGTGCCTAATTTTACACTGGTTAATGTGTGAGATTTCCTTGCTTGGAGATTTAAATGCAAACCATCGTACTTAAAACAGGAACCATTTAACGACTGACCAATGTGAGTAAGAGAATTTCATCCCAGTACTGTTCAAGGGATGTTGGAACTAAGACAGTTCTTTGAAAATGACTGCTAGAAAATTTATTAAACTGTGACACAGTCTTCCCCTTCCCCTCTAAAGGCACTTTGGAGAAGCTGGGCTTCATCTTTCCCATTAAAATATGTGAACAATCATAAGACAACAGAGAAAAAAGCAAACAGCCCTTTTTATGGCTTTGTGTAGCGAGCTCTCTGACAAGCTGACCCCAGGCAGCTGCCAGGTATCCAGCCTGGCTGCCGCCCCATCCACCTGCTCTCTGCTCCATACCAGGCTCCTGCTGGCTGGTTCACAAAGAAGCGTCCAGGTGTTTGCTGCCTGCCGGCCTGGCCACATGTTGGCTGCCAGTTACCAGGCTCCTGTTGCTTTGTTCACCTGCTGGCATGGCACTGCTTTCCTGATGCCCTGAATCCCCTACAGAGTGGCAGGTGGTATTCTTTCACCCTCTTCACCTTTTTATACATTTCATTTCTAAATGCATGACTGCATTTTCATATATTTGTAATACACACATACAAATGCAGTTCCATTTAAGATCCCAGCTGCACACTGACATTATCACTGGTGTCAGTTTGTAAGCACATCTACAGTAATTGTTGCTGAGACAGCAGGTTTTGCTGCAAGATTCAACAAGCCCTGTGATTTCTCTCAACACGAGAGCTTCAGAAGCAATGCTTAGAGTACTTGCAGTTTTTTGATTCCCTGCAGAATCCAAAATATACACTCTGTGTACCTCAGAGTGGAAATTTCTCCTATGAACACAGCTATTTAAAAAGGAAATTAGAGCCAACTAGAATAGACTTCACTAACAAACAGTTATTGCCTTTGTTTATTGTTATAACAATGAAAAGCATAACAAAACACACACAAACACAATTCACTGTGTTCCACACACGAATACAGTTTAGCAAGTTGAATGACTCATATCTTACTGTGAAGAGGCTAAATCCTACTGTGAAAATAGGAACAGACTTATATTTCTGCAGCTATGGATACATTTGCTTATGAAACAATAAAGTGAAAAGGAGCAAGATAGTGTTAACGTAAGGTGTACAGCCTGAACACAAGTATTAACAAAAGATTGACTGACATCTAAGTTAAAGTCATCTTTGATGGAGCACAGTCCTTTGAGAATGCAATGAACAGGCCATATGGTTAACACTAAAAATGCTATAATGCTTGTTTTGAGAGTGATTCTATAGCAGCCAAAGACAGAGTTGTTTCAGAGGATACATGCATAACTACACCATATATTCTATGGAAATCTGTGAGGCTCTTAATAGAGTGAAATTCTACTGAACATGAGTGAGTCCTGGGATTCAAGTTCAAAAACTAAACATGGGAGGATATTAAACACTAGGCTGCAATATGTATAACATTGCAGGCAGATTTGCAAATATGATTGATTTCAGATACAAAGCTTAAGCTGCACATTGGGAGATTAGTATTTTGGCTAGTTGGCCATTACTATGATTTCTGATAAGAACTAGCTTAATTAACCTATGAGATTTCTAGTGTATCTACAGCCACAGGAATGGTTACAAAAGCTTTAAAAGGCACTGTAAGAATAAAAAAATAAAAATATGAATAATATACCAGATTTAAAGAAGGAAATATCTTTGATTATATTTGTTAGTTGTGTTGGGGTTTTTTTTACGGCAGAGGGGAGTTATTAGAGGTTTTTGAGGTTTTTTTTCTGTAACCATTTCAGTGAAGAGTTTTCATAGGTATTAAATTTATTGGTCATCAAATAGAGTTGCTTACACACTGCAAGTTCGTGCCAAGATGAAGCAACAATCCATACACAGTCTTGTGGAGTTTTTTCATTTGGCCACAGATAAGGATCACAGCCTTGCTTTGACAGTTTAGTTGTAAGGGTCAAATTTATAATGAACCAGTATCAAGTACTTTTGCGCAGAGAGATGTCATCGTGTGCAAACAGTCCTTGGAAGACCATCTTCCATGCTGGATGAGAAAAAGGAAGAGTGAAGAGCAAGTTTGCAAGAAGCATCACAACCATGTGCTGAGTCATGTAGTCAAAGCTTGTCTATGTCTTGGCTGCTCTCCATCTCTGCAAGTGAAATGACTTTATGGCTGTGGACTTAAGATGCCCTGTTGTGAATGTAGATAGGACCATTTAAGTCCCTGTTAGCTTAAAAATGGGAAGCTCTGTAACCTCTCTGAATTGGTATCTGCATCTGACAGATTTGTTTACAGGTGTTTCACATGCCAAAAGTCACCTAGAGTGCAGGAACAGCTGCTTCAATCAGGTAGAGACAGATGACTGCTTTAATGACTAGGACAACAGAAACTCTGGGAGGTGTGTAGAACTTTTAATTTTATTAGTGATTGTTTTATCCCACATCCAGATGAGTTTTTTAAAAAAAATCAGTAAGAAAATAAACCTGGTTTATATTGGGTGTTGTGATGGACTTAATGTTTTGTTAAACATGATCTCTGAAAATTACTTTCTGCAAGACATCACTGACTAAGCATTTTTGAACAGTTCATTTATCTTTTACAAATAAATATTAGGTAGAGTTTTAGCAAGTTGTATCATCATCACTAACAAAAACTTAAAAGAAACCACAAGAGATATTTCCTGAATAATTTACAAATCTTTGAACAGCTATTATCATGTAAAATGTAAACAGTGCTGTCTATAAGGGAAGCCCAATTTTCCAGAGAACTGTGGGGGTTTTTCCAAAGTAATGAATCTGAGGAATTTAAGATTTTTCCCTCACAGCAAATCTGGGGTTTCTTGTATTACATTGCTCCTTTTATAAAGCCCTTCTAGAAAACTAGCACTTCTTTCAGACACCTGAATTAAAAATGAAACTACCACAAGGAATAATCATAGACTCATAGATTCATAGTTTGGGCCAGAAGGGACTGTTAAAAGCCATTTAGCCCAGTTCCCCTGTAATAAGCAGAAACATCTTCGACTGGGAAAGGTTACTAAGACCCCTGTCCAAACTGACCTTGAATGTTTTCAGGAGTAGTGCATCTACTGCTTCTCTGGGTAGCCTGCAGTAAAAAATTTACTTCTTATAGCTAGTCTAAATCTACCCTCTTTGGGTATAAAACCATTGCCCTTGTCCTGGAAAAAGAACCCCCATACCGTTATTACTATTTGTTATCCATAAATAGACCTCTTTTTAAGCATTTTTGTGTTCAAAATTGAGCCTTTTGTAATTTGAATCTAAAATTTGCACGTACAATGACAACTTGTATGTATTTGTCACCTCTCATTAATATTGACTGCTGGCAAGCAAAGACTACTGGCTGTTTAGAATGGATATAATTAATGACTACATCCTAATTTATGACTTTAAAACTGAAGGGGAAAACCTGAAACAAACTCTATTTAAATGGACTTTAAATGTGTGTATGGCATGTACATATATGCATATGGTAAAGACTAGGTAGTCTGATCTCCCTTCTGTTAAATCCCCCTATTGCACATATGTTGGTGGCTTAGTACACAAAAGAAATGATGCAGTAGCTTTTCAAATATTAATGAAAAATAGCTGTCATTGTGTCTTGCTTCAGTACCTCCCACTGGCTCCACAGAGAGGTATTAGATCTGAAAACAGATATAACCTGATGAAAACAAAACAATCTCTCCAGCTGCCCCCTCCTCTAACTACTAAAATATCTACTTGTAATATATCTTTCTATATTTAAGTTTTCCCTAAGCATGAAATTTCACTTGTTATTGATTGCAAATATAATTTGATGTTTTTATTCTGAGCTCTGAAATAACAAAAAGCATTTTAAAAGACAAGTAGAATTTCATGGGAGTGTAGAATTCACACCTCTTTCTGTGCTCATCTTCCCTGCTCATCTCTGTGAACCTGACAATAGTCTTAATCACCTTCCTCATATCTCCACTAGTTTTCTGTCTGTAAAAGCTTTAAATGTTGACTGACTGTGTGACTCTTAATCCTCTAGATTACCTGTATACCATTGCTCTTCGGTGGATTTTTCTTTCTAATATATTGCAGCAAGGTATGCCAGCAGAATTTCTTACTACAGATTTAGGGTTTTTCCATGAAAAACAACTTACATTTCAGTATAGGATACCTGAGAGATAGAAGTGTCTTTAAGAAAAGAGACAAAGGAAAAGATAAACATTCAATATCTTAGCAGCAGTACTGCAGGAGAAAACCTATATGGGTAAGTTTATACTTAATACTCAGTGGATCTTAATCAAATGTTGTAGATATATGTTGTGCTTGGCTTCTGGGCTTGTAATGAAAAGAGCTTTGTGCAGACAGAACTTAAATTAAAATCACCTTCTTTTTTACCCTGATAATATTAGAAGTTGTCATTTCTTGTAGAAAAGAAGCCTAAACTCAAGTTTGTAATACAAACGCAAAAATATTGTATTTGATAAACAAAGGCTGCGATGCTATTGAAATGCAACTTCAGTACAAGGGAGCATTTTCTTTGCCCATCTCACACTGTGAAAGGTGTGCTTTCCCTTGAATGCCTCTATTCTCACTCTCCTAGCCCTGGAGGTTGTGTTCTCCACTATCTGCAAATATGGAATGACGAGTGGAAGGTCAAAACTTGCATCATTGGGAATATAAAGAAAGCATCTTTTATCTGCAGGTTGACATTCAAACTGCCTGCATTGTTTTTTGGCATTTTAAAACGGGAATCTCGTCATACCCTGAGAGTTTTTTAATGAATTTTTCTGGCACCAAGACTCTTCTATGCTTGAAGGTTTTTTCTTTTCTTGACTCCTGGGATATAAAGACACACAAGGTTATACCAGGCTGTAATAACATGATGTCACCAGCTCTTATTAAAGAACAAGTATTGTGTTGGCTGAGGAAGAAAGCAGGGCAATTCCTGGGGAAAGAAGTGTTGGCCCTTCCCAGATTTCCCTCTCCACAGCAGCTCCATCATATAACCTGGGCTTCACCATTCAACTCACCAGCTGACTGTGTGAAGTTCCAACCCTTGGGATGTTTACAGACATGCCATTCAGCCTCCATCCTTGAAACAAATGATTATGGAGCAGTGCTAATAGTATGGAAATGCACTCCATTACTGTGTGATGAGCCAAACTGGCATTTTCCTCCACTACAGAGCACTGAGCACTGTCTCATGATGACCTTCGGGGATTAAAAATACCAAATGCTATAGAAAAAGAAAAGAAAAAAGAAAAGAAATGAAAAGAAATGAAAAGAGAAGAGAAAAGAAATGAAAAGAAATGAAAAGAGAAGAGAAAAGAAGAGAAAAGAAAAGAAGAGAAAAGAAAAGAAGAGAAAAGAGAAGAGAAA
>JAWWLZ010000118.1:67501695-67519299 GCA_035041345.1 Poliocrania exsul
TTACAGTGTTACAGTTACTGTGTTCCTAAAATCTACAAAATATGAAAATTAAAAAATCAAAAATCCCTTCGGCATCAATAAGGACCCCACAACATACTTCCAGGCAGAATGAAGTACGATAAAAACAGTTTGACAAACTCCCACTGATTGCATAAAGTCTGCAAGGACTGGAAAATAGCCAGAATAAACCTATTATTTAATAAAGGGAGTAGGACTTTTGAATATTTTTTTTACTGAAGGTTATACAAATATTTCTGAAATATTTAAAAGGATTAATTCATTATATCCACCCAATCAGTTTTCTTAATGAAGAAAATTAATTACCTTATTGAATCTATGAACTCAACTTGAAAGTGATTGTAAAATTTTGAGTTTGCAGACATCAAAATAAGAATGCTCATCTAATACCTGAGCATAACAAAAGTTTGGAACCAAATAAAAGGAAAAGAATTGTAATCTTGACAACTTACACAGAGATATCTTCTCAATAAAATTTTTTAAAGGTTTTTAAAGGTGTGACATAAAGGTCATGAAGTCTGGCACTAGAATATTCAGATCAGTGATAAAGTGAAATATTTGTAATGTGAGGCTGCAACCAATGACTGAAACAATTACCAACGGAGGTGGTAACCTCTCAGCATTACGAGAGCAATCTGTCCCACCTGCCTTAGACACTTACTTATTTCAGAATGGGATGAATCACCTTCTGGAGGAATCTGTAATACCAGCGAATGTAGAGCCCAAAGAAGCTGGGGGGAGTCTACATGACTAATTTCGATTATATTCTTTAAGTAGCCACAGTCAGATGAAATAGAGACCAAATTCATCATGAGACAGACACCTAAAAATATACTATAACTCAATGAAAAAACATCTTGTTTTGCAGAAATGAGGATGCAATGCACTGTGCCATCTGTTAGCAGGAAGTCAGTTTAGATAATGACTATAACCTCTTTTTTATTTCAAGTGATTTATAGGGATGATTTATCAGCTATCTATTTCAAGCAATACTTCTATCAACAAAAACAGAATGAGATACTGAGAGATCAGATAAAGAATGGGTAATGGTATACCCAGACACCTAAAATATGATAATTATAAGAGATTCTGTCTTCAATTTTGATAAGGATCAATTAAAATTGAAAAGTTTTAGAGAGGAAAATGTTGTTCTCACTGGGCAAAATTTTTAGGTGAATGGTATATTATATGAAGCAAACCAAGCATTTGGGCATGCAGGTCTTTCAGGACTGAAGTAGAAAAAACCAACTTAAATAATAAATTCAATATGAGAAGAGTTTTAGATTTAGAAATTGTTTTATATTTATTTAGATATATCAGCAAGATATTCTGAAAGAAAAACCAATCTTAACATGCATGGAGGGAGAGATATGGTAGCTATTTGTCAGAGAGGGGGAGGAAGAATCAGCTAAAATTCAGTTAGTTGCATATTGTACAGGAAAATATTTGTATGTGTATATTTGTGGGTGGAGAAGCCACTTATGCCCTAGAACCAGTATTCCAATTGAATTGAGGATTTTTCCTATTTCATAAATTTATGAACATATTTCTAAAGTTCATCTTTGTAAGTTATTTTGTCAAGATGAGGTGATCAAGAAATTATTTTTCTTGGAAACATTTTTCCCTGACTGGTAGCTGGGTCATTCCGTTCTTTATTGATTGTCTGTATGAGTTTATTTTGGTGCATAATGGTTGTTTATTTCCGCACATATAATTTCAGTAACAGTACTGAGTACACTGGATGAAATATAATAATATCTCTTAAGAAATTCAAGTTAAGAATCTGAGGATTTTGATGGCTCTGCTGCAAGGAGTACTTTTGTGGTGGTTGTATAGGTCTTTGACAAACTTAAATTATGACTTGAAGCACAACCTGGATTCATTCAGTGCACATGAGACTATGAAGAGCTTGTTTCAAAAGATTAATTTAGTGACAAGATTGTTGAAAAATTGTTAGAAGAATTCATTTTCCAGTGCAGATTCTGGTGTGTGTCTGGAATATTGGCAGCAGTGTGAGAACTATTCAAAATCTCTTCAAGACATCATCTTAAAAAATTGGCATGGTTTTGTGTCTGTTATGTAGAGGTCATTTTCATTATTGAAAGAAAAGTTGTTGGTAGAAGAGAATGATAATAATGACATTTTCAAGTGTATCCTATGAATATTGGTCTTGCTATCTGCAGTACTTAGAACAGGATATGTTGTAGAAAGTGATAAGATATTAGTGGACAGAATGGCATGTAGGTGTTTTGCAGCTGATGAAAGAAACCAGCTACATCTTAGAGATGCAGCTGACCTTGAAGTCTGGGAGATGATGAGTCTGAGAGTGGTTTCCATGAGTGGTATTTTGGAAAAGTTCAGCTAAATATTATCAACTTGCCAGAGACCACTTTTTAGTGATCATATTGAAAACTCCTGCAAGCTACCTGGCTTTATGATTTTTCTTGGAACTGAGTCATGTGTCCTCACAGACTATAATGATAAATCTGAGTTCTAAAATTAAAAAAAGTAGTATCTACCTTGACACAATGCTAGACTACCTCTCACACTGCTGGTCTGTGAATACAAGTTTGTTTTTTATAATGTTTCCCTCACGCGACTTATCAAATTATTTTCTCTACAGTAACCATTTCATATTCTTAAATTCATGGGTTTTGTAAATTCCTATTTTTTTTTAATAGTATAGTGGTAAAATAATGTGTCTGTCTTTAAAAGCAAGCATTTGAAGGCTTGCCTAATCTGTCTTTAAAAGGCAAGCATTTGACTTTATTAATCCTTTAGAGGTATAATCTCATGTAGCTAAATTCGTCAAACATTGGACATACAAATGAACAGAAATATTTTAGCATCAAATTTCTTCAATATTTGCTAATATTTAAAAGTATTGATATAAAGTTGTTACGCATTTCATTTATAAACTCTGGGCAAAGCAAAATGACAAGGGATAGATCTTCGAGAAATCTGGAGTAAGCATTTATGTTTTGAACAGAAACAGCATCACTCTTGTATGCCATTGATCATTGATCAATTCCCATGTCCTGTTCATGCAGAAATAAAAATCAACCCAAACCCATTAATTTCTCACTAGAGTATGCTAAGAAAGATTTACTTCTTCAACCTTGATGCTGTTACTGGTGGCCCTTCAATATATTTGTGTTCAACATGAAAATTTAGCTATAACTAAGTCTATTAATATCCAAATTTTCTTATTTCTGTCCCTGCAATTAAATTGGTACTTACTTGTCTTGGGTCGAGCTGGCAGAATGCCAACTGCCCAACACAGAATGTTAGAACCTCTCTCCCCCTGCCAAGAAAAGGGGAAAACCCCTTCAAACTACGTTTATGCTTAAACTAACTATATATATTTATACAGAAAAGAGAAAACTACAATATAACACCCACACAAGTTAGAAATAACAAGAAATAACTTCACGCTCCCTAGTGAACACAAATCCCACCATTCTAACTACAAATCACTCCAGAGAACACAATCCCCAGAGAGACAGACTTTAAGCAGAAAGACTAAGAACAAACATTTTACTTCCCTAAGATAACATGGTGGTGAGCCGGTGCTCTGGGCTTGGGCCTCCCGTCCCTCCTGGGATGGCACAGTATGTCTTCCTGGGACCACAGCTGTGAAAGAACTGACCAAGCCACTCCCACACTGGCTGTTACCCTTTGAGATGATGTCAGAATATAGTATGGAATACTATTGGCTAGAAGAAGTCAGCTGTCAATTAGCTCAGCCCAGCTCAAGTCAGCTGACAGTCCCAGATCTAGACTGAAATCCAAAGCCTAAATTTAGGCCTACTTAGCTAAACCCATAACATTACTTAACAACCAAATATCATTTTTAAATAATAGTATTTATGTATTTATAGAATGAATGTGTCATTGTAAAAAGTCAAAAACCTGTATATCTGAGGTTTGTTGTATACAGTCCAATTCAGCCTGCCATTGAGTTCAATGGACCTTGGACTAGAAAACCTCTTTGTTGAACATTTTTCTTTTATATGAACATTTGAAAACTACTTACAACTAAGTGTTTACATTTTGTATTACATTGTATGAACATCTTGATGAGAAGTATTGAAGCACAGTACATTGATGTCCCAGGAATGGGCAAGGCTGTAATACCTGTTTGCTTTTATTTGTGGGTCTGAAAGCTGCTTGAGTCCGAGGTATACCTTGTGAGTGGGTAATCAGAGCTGCCTCTACTCCCATAAATTTGCAAGCTATCAGAATGCTGCGGTCAGTATTGCTGGGGGATAACTGTAGGATTTGAAACATAAAACCTGAATGGAATGTTTGAAGCTCTTGATGAAGCTGAAGTAAACACTGAGAAATACATTTAGTGCAGGCAGCTGGATATCCAGTTGCAGTATGATCAACAGAATTAGTGGGTGGAGGGAAATGGTGAGGGCCCAGGTAAGAGAACAGGAACTGGTGCCAACCTTTGCATAACAAAGGACAGGGGTACCTGTAACCCAGTCAGGTGACAGACACTCACAGATACAGCAGGAGCTGATGGCTCAGATGAGAGACCCCAGACCATCACGCACTTAGACTGCAAGGATATAAAAGCCCAGTGATTCCTTTGCTCAGGGTCCCTTCTCTGAGGAACCAGCTTGAGCTGGTTATGCAGTTGTTACACTATAACTAAAATGCTTTAAGGATCCAGAGGTCTCAGACTCTGCTATGGGAAACCTGGGGCCAAGCTGGTAAGAAAACCTGGTCTGACTGGTGAGAGCAGGGTGTGCAGGGTGTGCAGGGTGTCGTGAGGGCCTCACTGAAGCTGCCCTCTGCAAAGGGACTTCAGTCCCAGCAGTGTCAGTCTTTGGTGGTGGCAGTGTCACTGCTAAAGTGGCCCTGGAATGGTCAGACAGGGAAGTGTCCTGAACACAGATTTGTGGAGCACTTTTTACCCTGCCTTTTAATTATGTTTGTTTGTTTATTTATTTTTATTTCAAGTTTTCCTCTGCCACAACAGAGGTGGCTTAATCCTTGTAGCATTTTCCAAAGGAGGATTATTAGCCAGCCATTCTAAGGGCATTGCAAACTGTAGATGGGCTTTTATGGTAATACCCAACACATTAAACTTTTATAGTTTTTTTTTCTTTTTTTTTCTTTTTTTTCCTTCTTTTTTTCCAGTTTTGTTCAGATCTACTTTCATTTTTCTCTCAGCCCCTACAACTAACTTTTTTTTTGTCCAGTCTACCCTACCACTGCATATCTGTAATGTCATATCCTTAGGCTGCCAGTCCAATTCAACATAGGCTCACTGGGGGGTTAGAAAACCTCTCATTCAGAGGTTAGCTGTTATCTCCTGACAAGCTGACACTCAAGGCTTCCCCTTCATGAGTAACTCTATGCATTACTTTAAATCTTATAAATTATTCTGCCAGAGAGCCTTCATCAGCATAATATTTCTCTTTTCTCTCACCTCAGTCTTCTGCTTCCTCTGTATGTCCTAGTGCATTCACAAGCTTCAGCATGCTGTTCTGAAGTATCTTGGCAGCGGACTTCATCTCCTGCAGGGAGTGAAATCACTGTGTCCTAGCTTGCTGCATCTCTTGGTGTGGACTTGAGTTTCAGTAATTAGGACACAGCTTGTGCAAGAAGACTGGTATTTTAGTTTCTTCTAGATTAGTAATGTTCAGAATAAAAGTAGAGTACAAACCCTAAACCTTCTTAGCAGTATGGAATGAAGCAATAGCATTTATCACTCCATGTAACTTACAAGTTTCCAAATATTTTCCTTCATGTCTTTAAAAGTCTTCTCCCTTTCTACAAGTTACTATTGCACTCCCTATCTTTTTGGACTAGAACCTATGGAGGAGTCATGATCTGCTCTTTTTAAAGGTACAAACTGTAAAATAGCAAACAAACTTTGTTTCTACCATGTTCAGAACAGCTCTCTCTCGTGATAAATATATCCTTTCTGGTGCTATCACTCAGTACATATAGATCCTTTAGTCTCTACTTAAAAGACCTATCATTTTTTCACCTCTGTCAGCACATGAACTAAAGGGGTCTAGAGATACAGAGGCACAGTTTGCATATGTCCTGGCAGCCTTTGCAGTTCAGGTTTCAACTCTGATCTCCCACTGTATGCTAAAGAGTCTTCCTGGGTGTTATTTTGAACTAGAAGACACTTATTGTCTTGAAGATTGTAATATTAGTTTCTCCTCTGAACCA
Organism: Poliocrania exsul; assembly: GCA_035041345.1. Lineage (NCBI taxonomy): Eukaryota > Metazoa > Chordata > Aves > Passeriformes > Thamnophilidae > Poliocrania > Poliocrania exsul. The sequence continues at coordinate 67,507,912 of JAWWLZ010000118.1, forward strand.
CTGAACTATGGTTACAATGTAGCATTTTAAATGAATGGGGGAATGTGCTGGAGAACTTGGTATTTAAGATGTTTTACACTCAGTTCCTGGATTTACCACTGTGTTTGGTAAGGAAGTCTTAGTTAAGATATCATGTGTATAATTCTTATTGCAGTGGTACTGTTATCAATTGCATACATTATTGAAATCTTTGTAAATGAGTGAGAAAGTGAAAGTGAAAATTTGCTTAATCTATACATGCTTACAGTTGGATCAGATGTCTCATTCAGGTTGAGGTGCTGCTTCGCCTGGACAAGCTGATCTCTTAGGTCCTTTCTGTCAGGGAGGCATAATGAGCGTAACACTTCATCTTAGTGGGATGTCCTAATTTTGAAGCTGATTTCCACTGAAAATAACCCTGTTTCTCCTTGTTGAAATCATAGGCTGACCATATATCTTTCTTATAATAAAAATTATTTTATTTCCTTGAAGACAAAATACCTTCTTGTTAGGCCAATATGTTGTCTTCTAATACTTGGCTAAGGAACAATAACTGTCCTCCAGAATTTTGGTGACTCACTGGAATGCTTTGGTATAAGAAGTCTTATACCAGATTTTGTGTTCTGCCAGTTAAACATCTAGAGGGATTAAACATGCATATCTTGCACCTTGATTGAGAACAGACATAGTGGTTGTTAACCAATTTACAGACTGCGATTCACCCACTGATCACAAACCTCTTTATTCCAAACGCAGTGTAGCTACGCTTAGTCATTACTCTTTTTCTGTCTATATAGTATAAAAGTAGAGTATTCCAACAGAACTAATCACCTATGAACAAACAAAAGGTAGTATTTTTTCAAAGAGGTAAATGCTAAACCCTGTTTTAGAACTGTATCATTCCAAATTCTGGAGTCTTTCTTTTCACTGGCTTTGAATAGATATTTTTAGTAAGTGGAGGACTATAATCTTCATTTACCACGGAAGTTCTGATATTTTACACAATTTAAGTTTCTCTCCTTAGCTCTATAGGCTATATCTTGGCAGTGAGGTATAATTTTGTTTTTAAAATGAGCCAGCAACACAGATGATGTTTACAGATATCTAACTGCTGTTCCAAATTCCTAATGAAAAATAAGAAACTAAGCATAAAAAGTGACAGCAGTACTTCAATTTCCAATATAAATAGTCCAAGAAACAACATTTAGTGCTTCCTGACAAGATATTATCAGCATGAAGTCTTAGCTTAGATTTCTTCTCTTGTATAATCAATATACAAGGCAACATAATTATATCAGCTAACCCTGCAGAAAATCTTCATTAATGTTTTTCCAAAGTCTTTTGGACAAATGGCACCATTTGTAGCACACATGCAATTCCTTCAGTTTAATTTACTTACACTAGTTGCTCCCTTTTTCTTGACAGAATTAAGTCACCAGGGTTCAGTAGTTGTGTGCTCTCTACTAGTTATCAGTGTGGTGTAGACAGTGCTGAAGTTCCCATGGTTTGTTTTTCCTTTCTTTGTTTGTTTGTTTCTTTATTTCTGGGATTTTTTTCAATTTTTTTCCCAGGATTCTTGAAATCCTTTCTCTTCTTCTAAGTGCCTGCTGTCAGCCCAGCATTGCAATTCCTGCTTACTCTATTCCTCCTTTCATTCTTAACAACAGAAGGAGTCTTTTGTGGACCTGTACTTCATTACTACCCAGCTTCATTGAAATGGGATAGTATTCAAATCCCATTTTCTCCTCTGCAGGTGAAACAGTACAGTTGGCTTGTTTGACATTGTTTGGCTTGCTTCTCTATTGTAAGAGTCTAAAAAAGCTACTGATCTTAGATATGGAGGTAAAAACTAGAATCCTTTATTAAACACGCAACATGCAGTTTAAAGGTATCGGGGTCAGGATACGTTAAACAGGAGGATGGATTATAGTAACATATGTTAACTAGGGGATTATACAAGTTTTGGCTAGGTTGTACAATTAGTTAATATTGTCTATAACAGGAATTTACATGGGGGGAAGTAATCAAAGGGTTTCAGCATGAATTGGTAATATTCATCTTAAAATCCATGTCTGTCTTGGAGCCAGAGACGGGTAATAAGTGTGGTTGAACATCAACAGGCCTTGTTGTTCTTAGTGATGGGATTTTGTCTCAGCCTCTGTTGACCATGGTTTACTGCTTAAGCTTGTCAGGCTTCTCGCTGTTGGAAGCTGAATTTTGATCCTACACTTTATCCCATGTGATTTATACTCTGAAATGAGGCAATGCTGAATATCAACAATGCACAATTCCTCTTATCAGCTCTTCTAATGAAACAAATTTCTAAAAGAACCTGCGATAACAGCCACACGATGCTGCTCTTCAGCCATAAGTCTAGAGTTACACAGCCTAAAGAGTCAGTTTTGGAAGGGGAATCTCTGGCAGAGAGAGAACCAATCAAACTGACTGCACAGAGCTCTTTCACCAAGACTGTGAGCAACGATGTGCTTGAGCTGATGATATGGGAACCTGCCCAGTATGAGTTATTGAGGTTGGGCATTTTCCAAAGATTGAGTTCTGTGAAAATCTGTGGTGTTGCCACAATATTTGGCCACAGTCAAAATGTATATACAAGCCACAGGGATACCCTAGCAACCCTCAAGGACAGCCAAAAGCCAGGTATTTCTGCCTTTTTGTAATGACAGATACTATGACTCTGGGCTAAATTTTATTAAGCCACCAGCCATCAGCCACTCAATCTTCACAGGGTTTTCCCCATATCTATATTTGTATGTATGTTTGTTTGTTTGTTTATTAAATACTAGCATGCTACCTATTCCTGAAAACAGAGTAGATATTTGTGTTAGTGGAAGCAACCTCTCTACATACATAAAGCCAGGAAACCATTTGAACTGCTTAGAAACTACTTATTGTTTGATTTTTAGAGTAGCCTTAGAATAGTTGGTTTGCTTTTAGTTATCCTACACTATCTTTCAAGATGAGGATACATCCAAAAATGATTTAAAAAGTTTTAATATCATGAAGCATATTTTCAAGAGATATTTACTCCAGTACTAGTTTCTAATGCTAAAGAAATGGTATTTTCATTTTACCCTGTTGGTTTTTGTTTGGTTTTGGGTTTTTTTTTTGTTTGTTTGTTTATTTTTTTCCTGATCTGTTTAGTAGTCATTCCTGGCTGCAAAAGATACAGAATAGGTCATATGTAAGTTAAATGCTCCACTAACCTGTCTTTTAAAGTAGGAACTTAACATTATTGATTGATTGATTGATTGATTGATTGATATCAGACTTCTAACATAATGGTAAAAATTTGAGCCTTCAAGGACAATCTTGACTAGCTTCAAATGATAAGTGATGCACTCAGTAACTCCAAAGTCAGGAGACAACAGCTGGCTGATATGTTTTCTTTCTTAATCAACTTTCTATGGCAGATGCCATAAAAGTTTCATTGGTTAAAAGTAGAAATGTATGGGGCCAGTCTGGATTATAGATACTAAACCAAATATTTCATGTTATCACTAGTTCTGAAATACCAGCACTGGTATTCTGGGAAGAAAGGCAACTTTTACTGTGAGAGGGGGAGGAATTACAGAGCCATAGAGAATGTGGTTCTAATAAAACCCAAGAACAAAAAGAAAACATCTGTCTTTACATTTGAAAGAAGGGGAAATAGAGATATAGAAGACCTAGAGAAGGAGAAGAGTATGAAGAATTATTTTTAGGGGAAAAGATTAAGTCAGAGAAGCTAAGAGAAAAAAATGAGAGTCACTGAGAAGGGAAAGGGAAAATAAAAAAAGAAAATAAAAGCTTGTTGATATCAATGTTGTTTTCATATCCACTCATATCCACTACAATCACCTTTTTAATTTTTTTTTCCCAAGTTTGGAATATAAGAAGGTTTTCTCAGTACATAAAGGTCTCTGGTTTTGCTTTGGAGGGGTTTTGTTTTGATTGGCTTGTTTGTTTTATTTACAGTCACATACAAATACATTATAAATTTGGTGTCACTGCCAAGAAGAGCTATCCTCAATATTTTTATGTCTTTCTTATTGTTAAAACTGTTTGCAAAAAGACAAGCAGAATTTTTCTTCTCAGAATTTTATATATTTTTTGTGATATGAAAATATATAAATATGAACTCTAAAAGGAAAGAACGAACTATTCAAAATAATTTAAAAGAGTGATTATTATATCTTGAAGGAATCTGGGAAGTTATTTAATGCACTGTAATAAAAAATCAATGGGTTTGTTGTTTTTTGTTTGTTTGTTTGTTTGCTTGTTTTTGTAATAGAGATCTCTCATATGTTGGTGGGGAAATTCAACTAGTGCTATAGTCTGATTTCTAAATATTTCCCTTGGACTGACCTGTTCAGTAAACCACATGAAGAGAAAGCAATACTGGGTATAAGTAGCACAGTTATCCCTATGCCTGTGACACTTATGATGTGATTTGAAAAATCTCACCTACTACTGTGGTGCTGGCTATATTTATACTTCCCATTTATGTAGCATCAATGTGTCTCAAAGCACTAAATAAATGTTCAAACGGTATAGCACTTTTTTGCAGATGGAAAAGCTGCTGTACAGAAAGGTTATGATGACAAAGCAATTTGTTGATACACGCAGGAACATAAATAATTTCTGTTCACTTGTGTTAGACGGATGTGCACCATTTTAATTCTCTGTTAACATTTTTTGTCTGTTCATTTTTTGGCCAAATATAATTTCCAATTTCTTCTCTATTTTTCAATAACCAGTTTACTTGAAGGAGTTGAGGTACACGTTCATTCATCACCATTTAACCATTCCTGTCCAGGAAGCTATATGTTTTCTTGTTTGTATTCCAAAATTCAGGCTTTTTCCTAGCAATTTTTATGTGGTCTCAGTGATAAGTCAGATATAATCAGAAAATTAAATGTAAACCATAAGTGTCTTCAAAATTATATTGACCAAGTTAATGACCAGCTGGATATTTATTGATAGCAACAACAAGGGAAAGGGCTATTACATAAAAACATCAGCTCTTCAGTAATAGAAATTGAAGTGATCATTGGTATTTCAAATCTATAGTTAATTACTTGCTTTTCTTCTAATGTTTAATTTTATTAATACATAATTGGAAAATTTTTAAGTAATGTGATCAAAAATTTATTTTCCAGCAATCAAGTGTTTTGATGTGTTATTTTGTTATAATGAAGGATAATACATGGCCTCAAAATTCGGATGTAATTTTTATTGAAATCTAACTATTTTTGGCCTCTAAATCAGACCCAGAGATTTAATCTAAATGCAAATATTAATTAGAAATCATATTCTGTCTTTAATATTTTTTTTTTGCAGGAGAAAGAAGGAGACTTTCTACATATTCCATAATCTTGCAAGGAAGTCTTATGAAATCACATCCAGACCATAACTTAAAAATGCTATTTGTACTATAATAAAGCCAGAGTTCTCATTCATGTCTTCATCTCCTGAAATCTGAATTATTTGCAAAGGCTGTGAAGAAAACTTCCTGAAAAATTAGGTATCATATAGATAGGACAAATATTTGTACACCTATCTTAACAGCATTATGAAGGCCAAATATAAGAACCCTGAAATACATATTTTAAATATCATGTCTTAAAAATATATTGCATTTTTAAACAGATCCAGAGTGGCAATATTTCAGCATCTTGGACTGCCTTAGGAGAAGTGCTGCCAACAGGTCCTCAGTACTGGTGAAACACATCTGAACTGTTTGGTCTAGTTCTAGGATCCTCAGTTTGAGCAAGAAATGAAAAGGCTGGAGTGAGTCTAGTGAGGGGCCAAGAATATGATCAGGGGCCCAAGACATCAGGCTTATGCAGAGACTGACAACCCACAATCTCAAAGTGAAAAAGGTCAGACTGGTGGTGGGATCTTATCCATATGCCTAAATACCTCATAGAAGAAAGCTAAGAAGATAAAACTTTTTAGTGCACTGGGTATGAAGTTAAACTCAGACAATTACATTTATACCTAAAAGACATTTTTAACTTTGAGGGTAGTCAAGCACTGCAACTGGTTGACTGGAGAGAATGTGGAGTTTCCATCCTTGGAGGTGTTCAAAACCCAGCTGAGCACAGCTCAGAGCAACCTGCTGTGGCTCACCCTGCTCTGAACAGGGGGATTCGATCAGTTTATCTCCAGACATGTATTCCAGCCTCAACTATTCTGTGACTTTGGGGGGAGGAGTTTTACTTCAAATTGTATGCCAGATTTGTTCTCATGTTATTTTGGTATTGACATTTATTAGCTCATCTCCTCAGATGGGGCTAAGTGTATTTTTTTTTTATTTTGTGAAGCACATAATTTTTATGTGTATACTGCAACTGAATGCAACACAGTGATTATGCAGGGGGAAGAATAAGGAAAAGAAGGAGAAAGAAAAACAGTCAAGCTCATAAAAGCTCATAAAACATGGATCATATTGAGGCTGGGGAAAGAGATGAGGGAGAATTCCATTCCTCAGTTCACCACTCACATACCATTCAGGTGAACATACTTCTGTAGCAAGACATGAGGAATCAACAAGTAGGATTTAAAAAAAAAAAAAGAAAAAGAAAAAAAAAAGACTGTAGGACGTGCATATTGGACCCAGCTGATGAAGTAGAAAGAGCAGTAAATATTCAGTGGCATTCTGAGGTTTGGAAGTACAGGATTAAGAAACAAAAGGAAACAATCCAAGTGATTTAGTGTGAGAAGTAGACAGAGCTGACATGTACACTGCTGCTTATACTATGGCCTCATTTGTGATACAAATTTATAATCTTTTAATTTTTCTATATTCTTTAAAATGCCAAGTAAAAACAGCAGTCAGTTTAAAGTAGGCTGTTCCTTATTCTGCAATTTATTCTTCAAGTCACATTCAAAGTTACAGGCTTTTAAAAAATTATTCTCATAGATTCTGGCAAAATAAAGGAAAAGTGTTTCTTAAGATTCTATCTATTCAATGGCTCTATGCAGAACTGGAGACACATAAAAGAGGAAAAAACCATAATTTAAAATATTTGTCTGCCTGATTGTGATTCTTGGATGAACAGTTCAACAGAGTTATACAAGAGAGCTTTCTAACAAGACCTGATATCCCAACTAATAAATGATACTCAGTAGAAGTAATGGTTGATGATCATTCTTATTCACAGACGTCAAATAGCAGAGTTTGTCTTCTGGAAACTTTTGTAAAAGTCTGGAAGTCTCTTTGCTGAAATACATTCTTAAATTATCAATAAAATTCTAAAGAGAAGAATAGAGTTTACTATGCATAAAATTTGTTCAGAAATGTTTAGGAGAAAGAGAAGACTGACAATGGAGAGGTTTTGGCCAGGAACACCGACGCTATTGAAAATACTTGGCAACTCAGTGATTTCTTTTCAACCTTATAACCACATCTGTGTCTAAGCTGGAATTAAGGATCTCCTCCTGATGACCATTCTTGGCTTGCAGGTCTATACTGGGGAAATGGGATCGAAGAGAAAGAAGTGACAGATGTTTAAAGAGGAATAGTCCCATTTCAGCACTTGACAGTTCTTGAAAATTGTGGCATGGAATGAAATAGAGAGGGAGAGATTGCTCTCATTAGAATCTACTTAATTCAGTGCTCAGAGAAATAAACATTGCTAATAAGCAGACAGTTAAGAACACTGAAAGAAAACTGTAGCTAGCAAAGATGGTACTAAAGCAGAGTGGGAATTCTGATAAATGCTTCTACTGTGGGAAGCACAAAGATGCCACTGAGACGAGTAAGAGCAGGACTAAGACCAACCTGGATGACTCCACCATCTGACAAGGAGGTACCACTCAAGAACACCTCTTTTTTTGTCCATCAGCAGCCCATTGAGCTGTCAGTTCATACTGATAACTGAAGAAGAAAATTATATTGTTTACTGCTGTGAGATACCCTCTTGGATCTCACTACTAGGTGATTTAAATTAAATTTTATGAAATGTTCTGACAGAGAGGAGCAAGTCTTTTTTGTCAGTTTTGTAGGAAGTCTGCTGTGTCATGGATGCTCAGACACTAAGGTCTCAAACAGAGCTGGAGATGCTAGTGGAAACATTTATTTTTCTGTATCTTAAAGAGTAGAATAGGGTTGCTGCTCAAGCAAATACTCCCTCAACAGCCTATTGAGCATGATCGTGTTATGCCCATTGCTGCACTAATCCATATCAATAATGAGCCAAGATTTCTTAGTAGGCATAATGACCTCTCAGGAGGAACAAAGCTTGAAACCAGGAAGCATTTACATTTCACTCCTGGGACCAAATGTTTCAGCCTTCAAACAGGTAAAGGCAATGTTTACTCCCACAGAATTTAAATTTATCATACTCCATTTATTTGTTTGTTTGCTTGTTTATCACAAATAACGAAAGATGATACTTTGCAGTGCTGAAAACCAACTCGTCTATGTGTTGCTACAGTCACTAGCTGGGAGAACTGAGAGGTAACTGAAGAGGAGTTGGGAAAGCTTCATTGTTTAAATCTTCATCTTACATTGCAAAGAGACATGGGACACACAAACACAACCTAAATTCTTCCACTAGGGGATAAGAGTTTTGTAGATGCTAAATGCAGAAGGGTTAGACAGACCATGCATTTTTCACTGCATTTGGCTGAAAAAGCCTGTTAAAATTGTTTTGGTTTGTGAAAAGTCTGAAAACCTCATGAAATATTTTTTAATTATCCACATTCCTACTCAAACTTAATCTCTGGCAATGTATCCATGTCTAGTCGATGAACTGAAGAACTAGCACAGACCCTTCATGAAAGGACTGAAAATATTGCATAAAGCCAATGTTTAATTGAAAAAATCTTGCTATATATTTTGAAGAATAGAGGGGTAGTTTCAATAAAAAAAAAGACTCAAAATAAAAATAAAAATAAAATTAGTTTCATTTCTCAACAAATGAAAAGCCAAAGTTTTTGTTTGTTTGTTTGTTTTTGGGGTTTTTTTGGTTTTTTTAACAGTTAGAAAGGTGAAAGGATAACTCTTATTTGTGTAATAAGGTCCTGGCTTTCATTTTTTATACTTCCTCAGAAATCAAACATACTCACAGCTAAGATAGATTTTGCTCTATATGAGTCCATTGAGATTTGTGTTTTTCTAGCTAAAATTCTAGGTGTTTCAGTAAGATAATATTTTTTATTATTTTCATAATTTATTGATTTCCTAATACCTTAAGTATATCTTAATACTTGGATTTCCTCTTTTTGTTGTTGTTGTTTGTTTCGGTTTTTTGTTTTTCTTATTTACCCAGGAAGAGTGTGGAATTCTGGCACCATGAGCATCAACAGGACCAAGGTTTCTTTGCTGTCCAGATGTGAATGGAATGTAAACAAAAATATTTAACAGATGTGTGCGTATACGCAAACAGCCTGCACTAAAACACTGAATAATTTTAGATAATTTCAATTAAGGTTAGTTCAGAGCTTATTGTTAAATGTGATTTCACTAAGTGATAATTTAACACTCTAAATTACCAGTTTGTTCCTCATGGAAAGTGACATTCATGGCCACATAATAAAATACTTTATAGCCTGTTGTTCAGATTCATAATTGCACTTTGCTGTAGGAGGAGGAAGCCACAAGTCATTCCAGTGTAGCTGCTGTTAGGGGATGTATTGCCTTCCCAGACCACGCACTGAGATTAAAAACGCTGACAGCCTCTGATTCGCAGATGGCAGAACCCTCTAAAGCCATTGAACTGGCACTCAGTCAGTTGGCTTTTGATCTGGTTGTTCAGATATAAGAGCCTGTTTAAGCAGAAAAGAAAATAGGCTGTTCATGTTCAGTTAGTATAAAACTCTCTTCTGATGGGCCTTTGTGGCTTTATCTGTTCCTTCAGCTGCTTTTAATTATTGCTTTGAGGACACTGTATTTTGAATTTAAGGGCAGGAATAACTCTTTCTAACTCAACTTCATATGAAACATCTCAATGCTGAGTGGCAGCCCTGTTTTTCCCTATTGGAATATTCACACAATAACTTACTACTAAATTTCTTGAAATAGGTACAGATTTTCTATTTTAGAAGAAACACAATCCAAATCTATTTATGGTTGTTTGGAAAATCACAGTTTAGTGTAGACTAAATGTATAGATGAATAAAAGACTATTTCACTGCTTGGTGCAGAGCAGCCATTAAAGTCAAGGGGTTATGGGAAAGCTTAGTAGCCTGTAATTTGCAGGCAACTTTTGTGATCCCTCAGGATGAATCCTTATGGTATATATGTAATAGCATTACTATTTTTTCATTAACTGACTGGTAGATGTAGTGCAAAACAGCAGCGAGCACAGAGCTTTTCTGCCATGGGGAAAACAAATTCGCCTGCTCTGTGCTGTGGCAGTTTCTGTTTAAATTAGATAATGAAAACAAACAAACAAATGTAATTGTGTTCAGAACATACAGAGGGAGAACTCACTACAGAAATTGGAAGTTGTCAAGGCATAATGAGGCCAGGGGCTCCACTGGGCCAGGAGCAGGGGGACCTTTTGGGACAGGTCTCCAAGCCATGGCTTGTCCCACTGCCCAAGTCAGTAGCAGGGCAGCCAGGGGGCACCAGGCAGCCCTAGCCCAGGAGTCCCACACAGTCCACTGAGCACTGGTCCTGCTGCAGTGGCACAGTGGCAGGGGGTCTTGGTCCCTGGGGTTGACATGAGATCCCAAGCCATGAGCAGGAGGGGGAGATTTGAGGGTGCCCCCAGGGTCTTGGAACAGGTTCTTGAAACTGCCTTCACAGCCTGGCAGGGGCACTGGTCACAAAACAATTTTCATGTAGCAGCAAGAGTTTCCTTGCATTTCTATTCTCAGGCAGAGATGAGCCTGACACCTCTCCGATGAAAGGGACTTTGTGGGCAAGGGAGGAGAACACTCCTTGTGAGGTGCATAGAGAGTCTTCAGGACAGTAAATGGCATAGGCATACAGGAAACAGATTTGAACTTTTATACCTTGAAAAATCCGCTCCTAAGGAAATTAAAATGAAAACAGTTTTGCACTGAAAATGTTGAGAAAAATAATAAAAAGCTAAGATAAAATAGCTTGGATGAAACTGTTAAAGGTTGAAAGCAATAGTCCTTCACATTGGATCTTCCAAATTAGTACTTAGTGAACAAATAATGGAATAGATATTGTCGAGTAGTTCCCTCTAACACCCTTGAATGAAGCACTCGCTGATGAGTGAAGTTTGTAGCAAAAAAGAGAGAACTGAGGGAATAAAAGTATAAAGACTGATAAAATCATAGAATCATAGAATTGATTGAGTTGGAAAAGACCTCCGAGATCATCAAGTCCAACCCTTGGTCCAACTCCAGCCCGTTTACTAGATCATGGCACTCAGTGCCACGTCCAATCTCAGTTTAAAAACCTCCAGGGATGGTGAATCCACCACC
>JAWWLZ010000118.1:67542144-67584364 GCA_035041345.1 Poliocrania exsul
TTTGCTACACACACACACACACACACACACACACACACACACACATATATATATATATATATATAATCAGTTAAGAACAGTTACCCTTCTTGTATTAAAGTTCCTTTTCTTAAATTTGATAAGGAGGGCATGATTATTGAGGAGGAAACTCCCTCCTCCTTTTGTGAGTAAACATTTTGGGTTTTTTTCCCTTCAAACCAAGACACAAGTTTATATACTCTCATTGTTTCATTTGCATTATTTTTAAACAGAGCTAGAACAAAAATCTTTGTTACCAATTTAGTCAAAAAGTTTTTAAAACATCTATTAAGTTATAGGACCAAATTTTGACTCTAGTTACTATGGAATAGATAAAAATGTGAGGCTTTTCATCAGTTCACGGGTGATAGTCTCCAAATATGGACAGCAGCATTTGAGTCTAGTTTTGCTAATTCATGGGATAAACTACCTGTCAAATTAGTGAATTCCCTCTTAAAGGCATATCTTGAGGCTCTTAAACAACCCAATCTCCTGCTTGCCATTTCTAGAAGGAGAGTTGTTATACTAAGCAGTCTGGTTATCTGCCCTCAAGAGAGAGGACAATTACGTAGAAACAACCAGTAACATAAGATTATATTTTTCTTCATTCCTTTCACAAAAGGTAAGAAGGACTTAGAAGAAACTAAATGAAAACCATTTGTTGATCTCTTTAGTTTCACAGAAAAAGTTTCTATCCTGTGTACTTCTTGCAGAAGAACTGCACAGCATGGCAATACATAACTTCCTATTGTCACATCCTTTTCCACTTTCCAGTGCCTGCCATTAATGACTTTAGAAAACAAGTATGATAAAGAATTTTTTTTCTTCCTACTCTTTAACTGTGCAAATGAGAGGTTATGTGTCCCAGACTCAACAGAAGGCAGAGGCACAGTGTTTATGGACTGTCTTAATTCTACCCATCACAGCATAGGTTAATGCTAAAACAAATGGATGCTTAAAAGAAAAAAAAAAAAAAGAAAAAAGCACCTAAATTAGATAATAAACATTTCTGTATGTGTAAGAACCAATATAAATCCATGTTTTCTGTTGAAAATAATCCATCTCTATTGATTCTTTAGCTTAAATTTCTCTGTCTAAGATTCAGTTTCCAAACTCAGCAAAGCACAACTTTCTCTGATATTATTCTCTGATATTATTAGATCTTGTTCAGTCCTCCACAGGGTGTTTTGCTATGTATATATACACACACATATATACATATATAAATATATATATACACACACACACATATATATATGTGTGTATACATATATATATAAGCTTCCTAGCCTTTTCAACACGGGCTTAAATCTGGACAATAAACTAATTAAAGTCTGTTTTCCTGTCTATTATATACAGATCAGACTTGGAGATGGCAATGAAGTTAAACCTAAGTTGTCCCCATAATATAAAATCCAAAAGCGTGGCTATTCATCTGCTGTATCTGAGGTTTTTTTGAAGTTGGATAGCTACTTACAAGTGCAAGCTTTTATGAAGAATTTGTTCTCACTTTCTAATGCTATAAGTAACTAACCTATTTATAACAGTAAAAGTCTTTTATGACCAAGGGCTACATTAAAGCATTTGTAACAGCAGGAGTTCATACAACCCTGAAGATAACAGATTAGTTTGTACTCACTCCCTGGAACTGTGGGTCATATACCCATGCTGGGACACAGAGCATGGACCGTGATGTGCTCAAAGGAGGCAGAGGTAATAGAAAGCAGCACTGCACAGCAGCCAGGAGTGTCCATTAATCTTACTGGGAAGAGAAAGAAAAGAATAAATAACAGGTATATAGAGAGCTCAGAACACATCTAGCCACGGAGAAAAAAACCAAACCAAACCTAACAAAAAAACTGACCAACAAACCAATGATTAAAATAAGACTTAAAATTTAGGTGCTTGGAAGGGAGTTAAACAGATGCTGGAGGAAGTCTGGACTAGTATCAATGGTGATATTGCTCTGACACTGACTTTTAGACCACTTTATATGGTGCTTTCATGAATGAGGTTGGCACAGAAAAATTGTAGTTGACACACTGCTAAGAGGTAATGTCAGAACTCAGTAGATTCAGAATAACAGACAGGAAAAACAAGATAACGGTGAAGACTGGAAAGATAGGAAGTGGTGTAGTTAAACAGGAAATCTGTCAGTTGGAAATGATGGTGAAAGTAAATGATTTGCCAGTTATTTTTCAGAAATGCACATGCCACCAAAAACACAGTAATGAAAAAAGACAACAGGAAATCCAGAGACTTTAGATAGAAAACTGCAAAATTCTGGTTAAGTGTTCTTGAAAAAACATCTTTCATCTGAAACAGGGTGCAATAAAAGAGCAAGTTGAGTGAGATAAAAGAACTATAGTAAGGAGCTTGCAAGAATCACTTATCTTTGCACAATAAAATACAAACTGACAGCATACGGTTATTCACCTTAAAGGCAGCAAAAGGTAAATACCCAAGAAAAAATGCTGTTAAAAATAATGTTTACAGGAACAAGCTGTCTATAGATATATTTAAGTAGATTCATATAAAAATATTTCTAATCATCAGAAAAATGAAGCCTTACAACCAAACTCCTGGTAGCATAGGAGTAGTAGGAAATTCCTAAATGATTTGATAAAGTTATGAATGTTGCACTTGAATATATTTTATTGGATTCAGTGACCACAGATATAGTTTTCAGACATGCCATGACAGTAAATTCTGTAGGATCATTTTTAAAGTCCAAGAATTTCAGATCTATATTACCTGTAAAAACAGTGTTGCTACAGAAGAACCTTTGTGGAGGAAGTTTGAAGACAAAAAAGGATTTTTTCTAAAGTTTTCTTTTTGTTGCAAAATATAAATTATAATAAAAAATATTTTTCTACTGACATGCATATTTTAAAAATCTTGATAATTGTGCTTCAATCCAAAACAAGAAAAAATGAAAAGAAAAATTCAGACTGAGTGATCTAAATGTGAAAGGACTGAGGGCTCTTGAAATACAATCAGTTTTATTCAGTCCAGGGGAAAAACAAATTGTTGCCAGTTTACAAGCATTTAAGTGTACCAACAAGCACTGAGGATGATACCTTTCAAATTATTCTCTTGGTTAATAAATTTGGAAGAGAACACAAAGACTGAACAAAAAAGAGAAAAAACCCCAAGAAATATTGATCTGTAAGTTTTTCTTTTCTGGAGAAAAGAAAAGAAAGTCTGTAAACTGCTTTTGACAGGGTCAGGGGAAGAAGAGCATCTATCCTATTTGCTTTGCAAATTAAGCAGAAAATCTGTATTCCAAGTTCCTCAGACCAGCACTTTTATAAGCTTTCAATTCAGGAGAGCAATACTTTATAAATAAATGGCATGGGTAGTCAGGAATACAAAGAAAAAAAAAGAAAACTATTTTTTGAAATTTTCTCAGTTAAAGGAAGGATCTTGTCCAAAATGAGAGTAAACAAACTCAGTTTTGAAATAATTTCAGTAAATATAGAAAACCTTAAACAACTTTAGAAGCCAAAGACTACCAGTAATTTAACACAGTTTTGTTTTGATTCTCCTCTACAAACATTTAAATACATTCATAATAAGCCTCAGATGAGCAGTATAATGAAACCTAAATTGAGTTTTGTGCATAGAGTCAGAAAAAGGTATTTGAATCATACCAGAATCATACCAGTTTATCACTGCAACGAGCTTCAGGTAGAATATTTGATATATTTGACTTCTGAAATTTCACTGTACTCTGATGATGTTGCTTCATGTCTCCAAGATCTGCAGTAGTCTTTCTGATGCAAATTTTTTTCGGTTTTCTGAATTTCTAAGATCCAAACTCTCACCAAAAAGAAAAAATTAAAAACTTAAACATGTTTTTAATACCTGCTATAAACTATAAGGCAAATGACTGACGGGCTGTTTCAACTTCCCAGAAGTCAGAGTCTTCATACTGAATACAGAAAAGGTCAAAAGAGATGTTAAGTGTAGCAGGTTAGTGATGGCCATTTTCTTAGCTGGCTAGGCTACTAATCTTATTTCAGTGTCAATCATGGAATTTTGCATGCTGAAGTCCCTTCCTTATCCTTCCTTATCCTTATGCCTTGAGTATTTCTATATTTCCCTTAGAAAAAGAAATGCTTGGAATTAGTCCTTAGGTTCAATTAATTGTTCTGCCAGCTCTGCCCATACTCTCTGTAAGGTAAAATGTAATTTAAGCATCATTTATTCACTGAGCTATTTTCATGTTTAGAACTAGAATTTTATTTATTTTTCTAGACCTATTTAAAATCACATTTACCAACTAACTGTTCTTTTAGAGAGCAAATCTTGACAGCACAAATATCCATATGACACAGCATATGAAAGGCATCATTATTTCAGTAAAACAATCTAATAAAACAGTAATTGACTAAATCAAGTGACATGATAGAAAACAGAACAGAATATTATCCAATTAGGTCTTATCACAACCTCCTTATTTTAAAACCCTCTTAATTTCACCAGCAAATCTTCACCTCTTGTACCTGACAGGCACACAATGAATTTTCATACTTGGATCCTGCAACCTGCCTTCTTGGAAAAATCTATGCCTCTGTGCTGCTAAATTGCAAAACTTCAGTAGGCAAGAAAGGACATCCCACTGCCTATGCTGCTGTCAGCTCCTATCGTCGAGAGCCTTGCTGGCTCTCAGCATTAAGATCCAACAGAAACTCAGAGGAAGGACTCAGTGTCAGTCTAAGCCTAAACTACAAGGGCAGTTAGCACTGCTCTGGTAGCTGTGACCTTTGAGTGGGCATTTGATGTGCTGGGGAAGCTGCAAGAAGAGAACAAGGCAAGTTTTGCTAAAGATTAGTTCGGATCTCTGAAGTCTGGAGAAAACATACTTTAATTAAAGTACAGAATATGTGAAATCTTTGTTTGCCCTAACTGCAAAGGCCTGAAGAGCAGTTAAGAGAGACCACTGTAGATCTGGGGGACAATAATTGCAAAAGCAGCCTATCAAAAAATAACTGATGACAAAAACAATTTGAATGATGGTAAAAACTTTACTAGCTCTAAAATTGTTCTAGCAAGTGTGAAAAAACAGGCATGCCTTTCTTTAAAAAGCATGTCACTTGAAATATTCACTTGGAAAAGCCTGCAGAACACCATTTATATTTAAAAATATTGTCAGCAAAACAAGTTTAGAATAAAAATATTACAGTGAATTTGATGACATGAAAAAAATCCCCTAACTATTAGTTTTGGTACAACCTATTAAGGATAAATTTTGCAACGTCATCTTTGTGATGAGATTAGTTCATTAGATCTTCTTTGTGCAATAATGTATTCAGTGTACCTCTTTGAAATAAAAATCATTTTCAACCTAGTACTAGCCAGAAACTACATTTCTAACTAATAAATGAACTAGATGATACCTTTGTTACTGCTAATTAAAAGGTTTATTTCAAATGTTGAAAACTGAAAGAAGCCATGACTATGACATTGCTGCAAAAATAAAGCAGCATATTTCCATATGGCCATGATTATACAAATTTTCATGTGTTGGAAATTTTTACTGGCTCCAGCCCACCTTATCTCATAGAAGCCTATTAATATTTCAGTACACTGATACAATGTTGTAGCTATAATGGCATCATGGGAGAATTCATTAATTCTGTTTTTATAATATTTTCTGTAACAGTATAAACAATTAGTGTAATTGGTAGAATGGTGGACAGAATTATAGTCAACCAGTTACAAGAAGCATGGTAAACAAGATAAATCAGGTCAACTAATTTAATTGTGACAGTGGAAAATACATCATGAATAGAAAGAAAGAAGTTGTGTCAGTGGGAATAATGTTAATCTATTTTCCCTCACCAAAAAAACTCACATAAAATAAGACTCCCATTTTTTTAATCATAAAGAAATCAGAAAGTTGAAAAAAATGGGAGGAAATAGAATGGAAAGTACTCAGCTAGTTTAAATGTTTCAGAAGAGGCACAACGAATTGAGCAACAGAGATACTGGAAGAAATATGGAGGGGGAAAACATTGTGTCAACCTCAAAAAGCGTAACAAAGGTCTACCAAAAAACACTAATCGAAACCTCAGTATGTGTTAACTGGTTTTCATGAAATTATGATGTGGGCCACTAAATGTGGGATTAAAGTAATGCAATGCCTGTGAAAGATTTATCTTAAAACAAAAGTCTGCCTTTGCAGAGAGAAACAATATATTGCACAACAAAGGATCAATTTACAAGAAGTCGAATGTGCATGTACTTACATGAATATAAAAATGCCTCCTAGTTTTAGACTGTCTCTTCCTCCAAAGAGGGCTCCAAAGAGAGCTGTGATGAAATGGAACATGAGTTTTAAAACATACCTTAGGTGTACGGTTTCATAGAGGATGGGAAAAAACGCAGCATGGAAGATAGACAGCCAGGCTGTGACAGCCACATAGCTGATTAATGTCAACTTTGCTAACACTGATTTTTCATGATATTGCAGAATCCAGGTCAAAAGCAGACTCCCTTTGCTTCCAAATATCACTCAGGACTCTTTTTGTCCTACATGATTCCATACAACAAGTGTAAGACTTTATATGCTCATGATCAATGAGTTCTACCTGAAAGCTACACAAAATATGGTAGTGCCATTTTTATCCAATCTCTTAATGATTTGAGGCATTATATATGTGTTTGCTGAATACAAAAAAGCTTGCAATGAAACCATCACAACAGTGCTTAAAACCATCAGTATCTAAATCATATTAAAAAATGCTGTCCGTTATTTTACAGGACATAATTCCTATCATCCCTCTGTAATCTGGAACCATTGTGTTAATTAAAAAATACATGCCAATTTACTTTCTAACAAAATGACATGCAATTTGAAATTATATTGATCATATGAAGAAAATCATAAAAACAAAGTGGTAGCACACATTCAGTGAAATGCAGATTAATGCTCACTTTACAGAAACTTTGAATATATGATAAAGTTGACTTACTCTGCTTTGAATAAATCATGATTTCTTGAAGCTCTTCTCCATTAATCAGGACATTGTAATTACTGTATGTTGCACTTGATTTCTCCCAAAGTATCTACCACAAAACAAAAAGAAGTACTTTAAACTATATACTTACAACCAAAAGACCCAAACCCATGGTATTTTGTTCCTAAGTGATCATTATGTGTATTTATTACAATAATGCCAGTACTTGACTTTCTACTTACACTGTAACTGCAATCCATTATCAAGTTGTAATTAAATTTCCACTAGGCATGAAAGCATATCACATATAGAAAATCTGAAGCTTGTATCCTCAGCATGGACGAAAGTGTGACTGCCTGCTCCCTTCCCTATGTCCTTGACCCAGTTTTTCCTTTGCATTCTCAGAAGGCAGTTTCTGCTTTCTTCAGTTCATCAGTGGGAAGCATCCTGTTCTCATGGTACTTCTTTTCATTTTTGTAGGTTGTGGTGCTTGACAAAGGATAACTCAAAGGATAGGAAGATTAATGTTAGCATAAGTCCCACACATATGGCTTTAAATCACAGAATCTACACAAGTACTATATTGTGGTTTAGTGTAGTGTTTACAGGCTGTCCAGGCTACAATATTACTAGTTGCTGTGATCCCAACATTCACAGCTTCCACATGGTTGCCTTGGGCTAACCTACTCTACTTAGCACTCATTCACTCCCTGTTGACTCAAACATCAGGTCCAGGCTCTTTCTTGTTCAAGATTTGTTTGTGCTTTCCTGAGTTATGAAAAGATCAATTCCCATCCAAACCTCAAATTATTTAGCCTATGTTCCACTTAGATCCATTTTAACTGCCAACCCAATTTGCAATTCCATGTACTGGCTCAGGCAGACAATTTCTTCCTTCTCCATCCTCAAAGTTCAAACCCCTCATTGCATCACCTTGAAGCCAGGTTTTCATGTACCAAAACAATGCAGGTACAGGCGGGGCTTGATTATTGTGAGCTGGGATAGCTCTGTAATTTAAAAAGCTGAGTAATGTAATACCCCCAAGTAGGGGTTACAGTTCAGACATACCCAAATGGCTCTGCAGAGTTTCAGTCAGGCATTGGGCAAGGCAGGTAGACCCAGAAAAAGCAGGCAGGAATCTGCCCAGGCATTTGTTTGTCTCTACTATGTTCTAGCTTCCATGGGTTTTGCTTAGATATAGGGCAATCCCTAGGACTGCATGGTGTATTCATGCCAATCCATGGGTATCTGAAAATTGCCAGAGTTAAAACATACTACACTGAATTTTAGTGATGTCACTAAAAATCCTAATATTTCTCCCCAGCATCTGTTCAAATATTTTAATTTTTCTCTTAGTGTAATTCCTCTGCTAGATTTCCACTATCAGTAATTTTGGATCTTTCATGGAGAAAAGGGTAGACCTATTCTAATACTAGATATAAATAATATAAATTATGTATAGCCAAACTGGAATTGTAAAAGATAAAGTTTTGTTGAGTTAAAGAATATGAAGTTACCTGAGAGATGTTAATTAACACAAATGTTATTAAATTTAAAAATGTAATCGACATTTAAAAGATGTTTAAAAAACTTTTTGATAAATTACAAGCCTGTAAAGTCATGTAACAAGAATAAAAAATACATTTCCAAAACTTAGAGCTTGACAATGTACTCTATGAGGTACTAGACCAGATTTGCTCCACTAACAACTCATATGGCTGCTTAAACATTACGTCTTGGGAAACCATGCAGCTGGGGAAGCATCAGGTTGTGTCCAAGCTGTCTCCTGCCTCTCAATACTACTCATATTTAGGTACAACAGCCTCCAAACCCAGATGTATAATAAGACAGGTGGGAACTTTTCAGCAGCATACATCCAGCTGGGAATAGTTACTGGCCAGCAGTTTTGTTACATTTTAATCTCTAGCACTACCATTAAATATCTGGATTTGAAAACACTAGCTCCTGGATCTGGATAAAAGGAGGGTGTATGCTACAAATTGATGTGAATGGCTTATGTCTAGCTATCACTGTCTTTCCAAAGTGCCCTGGTTTCCATTGAATAAAAAGGTGGGCATACAGAGACCCTGTAAAAAATGTCTGTCCCATTCCTACCTCCCTGTTATATTCAGACTATAGAGAGAAAGTTTAATTCAGGATACTCACAAGACTTTGCTAGAAGTTAGGCACAGACTTTTTGCTTTGTCAAAGCTACAAAGTTATTTTCATAAGATTTTTACCTCCAATCAAGTTTAGTTGAAAGTATACTTTTTCTGCTAAGATGAAGCAGTACATGACATAGAGAACTGAATCTCCTCACAAACAGGTTGTTTAGGAGATCAAAGAAGTATGAGAACTGATGTTAAAAGGCCAGTTTCTGTGGAAGAACAGAAATTACCAAGTAATCTTTTGCTGGCTTCTGAAAGAAAGTGTTACCTCTTCACATGCTTGTCAGATGAAAGTACTGCATTGCCTTGATTGTAACAGACCAAGCTCTTAACTTTTGGGTAGAAAAGTGCCCAAGGGAAGAAAAGATATTTGCAGTCCATGTCAATATCTCTTACCGGGCAGCGTATATCACATATCACTAGCTTGTTCTTGGCTGGTGAAGCTGAAGTACAGTACATTTCATCTTAGCTTTAGCATGAAATTCTTTAAATAATACTATGACAGAGCTAAATCATGTTGTCTTACAGTTATTACCTAGTGCTAAACATCCCTTCAAAATATAAAGCACCATCTAATATGTTTTCAGGTGGAAGAATGACTAACATCTCTATGTGGCCAGAAGCAGTGGGTATTTAACACATTTTTTTCAGAAGCTGCCTGAGGACACAAGATTTCTGTAGTACCTCACTCTTGCCAGGTACGGTGAGATGCCACTTTACAGAATTGTAGGGTCAAGGAGGGAGGATAATTAAGATTTCTACAGGACTTCCTACTTTTCAAGACTACTTTTGAAACATTTTATTTTTGCTGTCTGATAAAAACATCTTTCCCTGAGACATTAGAAAATATCTTGCAATAAGATTTGTGACAATTTTAACATAAATCAGTTCAATTGATGTGATTTTGTTTCACAAAATAAAGAAGAGGTACACTAGAATATAAACTATTTGAACATGATACAGTTAGAAATCTTATAAGAAATTATTGTGTGAGATTTTGCATGTGTTAGTAAGTGAAGTTTAGGCAGTGTAAAAAATTTGCACTACTTTCTGCCAAGGCCTTTTGAGACCACAAATTTATTATCATTTATTGAGGCTCAGGCTAGAATTTTTTTTACCTGAATAATATGTTCATGCTTTTCATGCATACCTACCAAATTTCACCATCATTTACATCAGATCTTACTTTGATACACCTGTAGGGCTAAATCAGACCTTTGATTTTTAGCTACTTTGGCCATAAAAGCAAGATCATTGTTTCAGCTTCAAATAAGGTTCAGGTTAGTTTCCGTATATTTAATCATTGTGTCCAACAGCTTTGCTTCTGTTAATTATACCAAAGTTCTGTACTCAGCATGTCACTTAAATGCTTTAAACCCAGAATAATTTTAATGTTGTGCATTACATTTTGTCCTCTTCCATTAATTAGGGGAAATCCAGAGTGACTGGGAATTTTCAAATGTTTCAACAATCCAGACTAAATTTCTAATTACAATCACCACTCGGGAACTTCCATATTATTCTAATGAAACACAGTTTAAATCAAGAGTTAGAGCTGTGTAAACCTCAAGGAGATGATTCGGGCTCTTCTTCCATATATTTTATTGAAATTCTCTCTCAAAAGGGTATTAGATGAGTCTTGAAGTTTTTGTCTGCTGAGAAAAGGAAATATTTGTTTCATCTTTAGCAAACCAGAGGTGAAATGCTAGTTAGGTATTGTAAAAAACAAAGCCTCAAGTGAATGTTATTTTTCTGAATGTTTAGGATTTCCCTGGAATGTGTCTGATACAAGCTCAATAAGCCCCCAAACTACAAAAAGCTTGAAACACTAGTTATAAAATAGTCATAGCAAAAGCAATTACTAGAGAAAACACTGATTGCAAAGTAAACGGAATTTGTTGAAGAGAATAAATGAACCTATTCCTTCACAACAGTGTTTTGAAGATACAGAACCATCACACTGTAGCTACTTCATACTCTGGTCTTTAATCTGATAAAGAACTTAGCCTAGAAATTGCATCACTATACTTTTCAGAGATCTCAACACAAGAGATACTGTCATACAGAAGAAAAATCTAATTTCTTCTGTCAAGTCTATGACCAAAGAAAATCCCAAACTCAGTTCTCTGTCTTTTTTATAGTCCAATACTGTGCTTGCAAAATAATTCATAAACACACTAGAATTTGCCATTTGTCTAAATTAGGATATCTTTCTGGATTTAGAATAGACACATATTCAGTTGCATTCTTCCTGTAGTCATGGCAGTTAGTTTAATGGGAAGATATAACCGAAAGCCAGCAGAATCTACATTGCATTTACATAGCCTTTTCTCATTCACAGATCTCTGAACTTGCCAAGGTGAATATTTTGACAATTTCACTTTGCAGATGGGCTACTCAAGGTGTGCAAGAACAACTTGACTATTCTGCTGATGTCAAGCAAGCTGGAGGCAACTTTAGCTATGTAACAGAGCTTTCTTTATTCCCATCTTGACCTCCTATTACTGATGCTTCCTCCTTTTTACATCTTAGATGGCTAAGTGCTCTCCCAAAAAATCACTATGAATACAAATGTAACAGTGCTTGCTATTACACTTTACAACAGAAATTATATGGCCTATGCCTACTTAACTAATAAAAAAAGTGCTTCTTATGCTGGGAAGAATTTGGTCTTATTTTGCAAAAATGCATTCAACATTTACAATGATATGATTTAAATTATAGTAACATTCTGATCCAAAGTTCAAGTTCCCCTATTTTTTATGGTAATTCATAGTTCTGAAAGATACATTTATAATTACCAGAATATTCATGTAATTCTTCAAATAATTTTCAGTCTCCTGTTACAAAAAGGTACTTATTCTGGCTAGGGTTAAAGACATTTTCACTGTGGTTTCAGTTTTACTTTGCTTGATAATTCTATAACACTGTATATATCACAGAAGATATTGAATTTCTAGCTTTCATGAAAACCTCATGAGCTTAAATCAGGCTTTTGTTTTATTACTTAGGTTCTTAACTTTCCACTGTCAATAAAGAGAATTGCTTAAAGTCAAAGACAGATAGAAAATTAGCCTATAAGCATTAAAAAAGTGTTTTTAATACATTCACAGGCTCGAAAAAGCTCTGGTAATACTTGTTCTTGACCATGGTAATTAACTATCAAAGAGGATAAAAATAATAGTTTTCTGTTTGCCAGGACTGATGACTCTTATGTTGGAAATTTTCATTATTAATATATTAGACTATTTATTAAGTTACAGTTATTACAGATGACATAAAATAACTTACATGAAAACAGCCTGGTTTCTCTTTTCCTTCAAAACCTGAAAATATACCTTCCATTCCTTCACTTTTGCCTAAGACTTTTCCTGTTCTTAGTTTCCTCTTATTTGTAATTAGACTCAGAGTTGTCCTTTAATCCATACTGATAGTTACTGTACTCACATAAAGACTGGATAAAACTAATGAGGAGTCTGTGGGGAGATGTCTACATATTTGTACAGATCTATTCTTGAAGCCCTGGTAGAAAGAGGTCAAAGCACATTTGAGTGTCTTCATCTCCTCACAAACAAATATTTCAAATTATTCTATGATTGTGGAGGAACCATTATTACTTTTCCAATTAATGTCTTACTACTCTATAAAGGAGGCTATTTAAATATTTAAAGGTGCAGTAATTCAGTAGAGTAGTTCAGTTAACTTCCTTATCACATAATTCCTGAGCCTGGATAAACTATCAGTGATCAAGATTTGGAAAGGATCCCATCAGAATAGATATGACCCATATGTGCTTACATTTCACATTTTCATTTAATGGCCAGGCTATTTAGATGCCTTGCTGTTCATAGATGATCTTTGGCTAATCTTGTGCAGTAATTTTCTATGTAACAACATAATCCTATGCAAGTTACTTCTCTGTCAAAACCATAAAAGCAAACTCGCTTCTGCAGCTCAGTATTGCCACTCATAGTTCAGCATTTTTATTTTGATCACACATGAAGTTTGACTTGAGCCAGTAAGTCCACCATGGTTCAGCGACTGCCTTTCACAGCTCTTGTTCAAATTCTGCCATGTCTGCCACAGCACCAAGAGAACACTGAAGAATTGGGGTGACATAAATGTCAAGTGAAAACATCTGTATGCTTCAAAGCATAGATATCTTATGGACTGACTGACTAAAAAAATTTGGTCCAAGCATAAGATGAAGCCTTTGTGGTGACAAAAGGAATGAAGAAAGCATGCAAAAGGACTCTTAAATAATAGATGACTAGAATACAACAGTAGTTGCCCACTTCAACCTATTGGTCTTTGACGGGACAGATAAACAGTAAATGTAACAGCTGATGAATTCACGTCACTTTAATAGAGATGAAAATAAACAAAATATTACACATAGAGCAGAAAAAAAGTGTATACCAGATTCTTTGGAAAAACAATTGCAATCCATTACAAGTGTATTATCCCCCTAAAAAATCCCATGCCTTTAGATTATCTACAGTCACTTGTGACAAAGTTGAATACATGCCAGCTCATCCTCATTACAGTTTGAGACACTTTCAGACTCGGATTAATACTAAAGCATGAAAAAATGCCTAGGGTATTTTAGTTGTACACCTACATATATGTTAGTACAACATACTGTACCTTGCGTAAAACCTAGTGATTTTATACAACCCATGGAATGGATGCTACCATAAATTGTTTTACACCTGCAGTTTGTCTCTGCTTTTTCTCATTTTATTAGATCTTCTCATGCTAGTAATAGCTAAAGTTTATGGTCAGAAAATATTAGGAAGAAAACCCCAGAACAACACAGAGCAGTATATCCAATTTACTAATAGCTGGATGCAATGTGTCACTGTTTTAGATGTTCCTTAAAAAAGGTCAGCAGAGTTGCCATAAAGTAGGTTCACCTGTGGAAAACAGTGAAGTATCAGGACACATTTCTAAATCCATTGGAGCAGAGACACAAATCAGAGACCCACAGCTGGAGGAAGACATGGCCTGAAAATCCACAGCTTTCTAAAATTTAAGTGTAAAACATATCCAGTAAAATTCAACTTCAGAAACAACCCATTCAGTCTTCAAGACAAGCATAAATTTAATGCAAAATTAGCACTAGATTGAAGAACTGAGAGAAGTTACTGGTCATTGCAAGTTTTTTCTTAATCAGTAGCTCCTTTTTTTTTTCTTTACTTTCATATTGCAACACAACAATAAAGCTTCCCAGGATGGAGCTCACTAAGCTTAAGAAAGGATGAAAAAACAAGGGAATCAGTATCCATGTCAGCAGTAAAAATATTCATACTACATGCCATAGGAATAATAAAGATCTTAAAATTATTATTATTATTATTATTATTATTATTATTATTATTATTATTATTATTATTATTATTATTATTAAAATACTGCAAAGTAATAAGCAAAAATGTAACAAGAATCTCAGATGAGTATAAGTGACACAGTTCTATAGTGAGTTTGGTTTTACGTTCTATAGAATGATTTTGCTTCTGTCAGGAAAAATTCAGTGACTTCTGTTTCAAAAATGAGAAAAAAATGTCAAATAGTTATAAGAGTAAAATTAATAAGTATAGTAATATTTAATGTATAACTAAACTGGTATCAGTATCATGGCATCCAAGTGGCTTAACAACTCTATTGATACCAAATAGCAGCAAAACCTTCTTCAACTAAAAGATTTCTCCTAGTCTTCTTTTAGGCCAATACATCAATGTAACAAGTTACGTATTGTTTAATCTTGGCCACGTAAGAGAGGTAAAAAAAAACAAAACAAAAACCCAACAAAAACATTCTGTGCCATAGGTACTCCTTATTTGAGCTCTGTGGTTGTTGGCTACAAGACAAAATACTTCAAATAAAATGTTGGAAAAAAGGTCCAACCACGGAAATGTGATGATAATTTAATAGCAACTACATCTCAGCAGTGTGGCACTTCCCTCCTGAGTTCACAGAGATAGATATGGTCTCGTATTTTTCACTGGTAGCTGGTTTTATGTTTGAAGATAATGCTAAGAGGGAAACGACAAGGTAGGGAACTTTTGCACTTTGATGAAGTGGTGCAGGTCTATAAGAAATGAACAACAACTATGACTCGTGTTTGCATGAAGTCTGTGGAAGGAAGTTCTGGAGGAGAAAGGGCACGCTAGCACCAATAGTGTATAATCACATTCTGTGACTAGTTTTACAAATTCTCGCTGGAACAGACTAAAAGAAACAAAAATGGTAATAAAAAAGTGACAAATTTGCTCCTGTCCAATTCTAAAGCCTGGTATGCTATCAACATCTGCAGAGCCCTTCTAAGGCTACAAGTCATTTAGCCAAAATGACAATCCAGTTCATTGCCTACTGTGTACTAAGGCACCTCTGTCAGTTATGTACAGAGGGGGTTATCCACACTCTGCTGAGTGTGTGTACGGCACCTGAAAACACATCCATCCCTCATGACTTCTGCCACTGTTGTGCTTCAACAACACAGTTCATACTTTTTTCTTTTTCTTTTCTTGTTGTTTTTTTTTTTTGTGGTTTTGTTGGTTTTGGTTTTTTGTTTTGTTTTTTTTTGAGGCAGGGGTTGGAGGGGAGAAGAGACATAAGAGGGAGAATAAGTGGGGACTTAAACTAGCAAAGATAAAATATTGTGAAGTCTAGAATAGTGTTATATAGAAATATTTCTTCTGTGCAAGAGTAATTAGGCATTACTAGTAAATTAAAAAGGAATAATAATGATACATAGCAGTAGAGGATTTGGTAACTACTTCACTAGGCATTGAGAGTAGCATGCTAATGAGCCATGTCTACAGCATGATATAAGCATGCTGAGACTGATTGATCATATGCATGATCATCATGCAGAGATAGTTTATCACTGTTGCATCACTAAGTTCCCTCATAGAACAAAAAGAGTAGAACAAAGATTTGGGGGGGAAAACAAACAAACAAACAAACCACCCCAGAAACCAAAAAACTAAAACCAGAAGCTATTCTGTTTATGCAACTGATAAGCACACCAATGCTTGACTTGGAAGAGTTGTGATTAATGAGTGGACTGGAAAGAACATTTTGTATTCCCATTCAGTAGGCTGAAGTTATTAACTGTGGGTCACTGTTTCACATTTAAGAATATTTTCCAGCACATGTGTTTTGCAATGCTGCATAGCACTGGTGACGAGAAGAATGGCTGCAATAGAATCAAAGAAAAGTGGATGGCAATATTTCATAAGAACAGAGAGTTTAGGAAAATCTCCTTCTAATCCAGAAACCTTGTCATAGCGCAAGCTTAAAGAGAGAATTGGAGGCAGACACTACTCCTTTCCTTCAGTGCTGAGAAACCAAAGATATTTATGAGGTCTTCCCTATTGTCTGTATGCGATATCCCTTTCTGCTTCCACTTCTCCCCACATGCACTGTGAACTGATTGTTACCCCACGGATGTCAGCTTTCAAAAAGTACACAGCATTTCACAAGAGCTTCTGAAGACAGGTATGCTCATTGACAATGCACATTTTCATGCATCCTGAACATAACTGACACCTGACTTCATTCTTTTACAACAAACTTTAGTTTCTGCATAGACTCACCAAAACAAAGAGCTTACTTGTGTCATATAGTAAAACAGTTTTGTGATGAGTATTGCTCTTCTTTGGGCAGTTACTTTGACCTTCCCAAGGAAAGTGTATTGACTTTTGTTTGCCTTCAAGAGCAAGCTCAGTGAAATGCTGGAAACTAAATCTGTATAATGTTTGTGTAAGACAGATGATAAGAAAAATTCACATTTGTGACAAACGATAACTGCATCTGCAAGAAGTACTTGTGTAGGTACTTGCTTCACTTTTAACAGGAAAGCTACATCTGCATCCTGGATGTTTGGCACAATGAGCTTGTCTCACCTTAACACAAACTACTAGATTAACAGAAGCAAGTCTATCAAAACATGAAATAAAATAAATAGAGTAAAATAAAGTTCACCTCAAAATCTAAAATACTATAAGACTGATTGTCATCTAAAATAACACTTAATGTAAATGGAAATTTCAGCAACTGATTTATGCAAAGAATGTCTTAATTAGTATTTTAAGTGGCAATACATCCTTGCAGTAGAAGAACCATTAGGTAAATACGTATTGGTCAACAGGGAGATCTATATCACCAAACAGCAACTGGAGTCATCTAGATTAAGTTCTGAAGTCTATTTATAAAGCACAGAAGGTAGCACACCTACTAGTGAGCATTTATTTTCAATAGAAGATCTTTTGAACAGTGCAATTAGCTCATTAACATTTATGTTTAGAACTCAAATACATCAGGTGATTGACATGGAACTCAAAAATTATACAATTCAGAAAGTCTTTTGTCACAAAAATAGTAACAGGGAGACAGATTCTGGAATCTTCTCAGAAGGCAGCAGGAAAGAAAAGTCTTTTATTTTAAAAAGATCAGAGCAGCACAGGATTTTTATAAGTGGAATCAGCACCATTTTGTGGGTAACATAGCACAGAATTTATAGCACAGCTTAGCTGGTGGTTCCTAATCACCTGGACCCTCTGCAGATTAAATCAGCTCCTAATACCTTGCTTGCCATTATCAGTAAAACAATCATAATCTGGACTTGAAAATATGTGAGAGAGTACAAGTCACTCATTCAGTCCTTGGAGGCAGCAGATGACAGTGGAAGTGTGCCTGAACAACAAGGGATCATGAGGTTTGCTTTCTAGCAGCAGTTCTGGCTCAGGTGCCACTTAGGACTTGTAACTGCTAAATTTTATAGACATTTCTGTGTGCACTGTTGCCCTGCCGTGTTCTGTGACAGGGCCACCACCAGCAGCTGGTTGGCTGGGTGCCAAGGACCTTCAAAACTGGGAAGGGGGAAAAAAGTCACTCTGACGTCCAGGACCATTGGGTTGATAGAGAGGGAAAGAAGAAATCTGCATGGAGTGCAGGATCTTCAGGGCCTGATGAGGCAGGAAAATCACTCAGTTACAGAAAATGACCATTTGCTGTAATAAAATGATGTTAGTGATCCTAACCATACTGCCAGAAATCAGAAGTACGGGTGCTGGTCACAGCTGGATGTCCAACTGTCTCAATCAGTGAAAAAAGTATTTTTCTTGAATCAACATTAAGACTCCCTCTTCCAAGGAAAATCCCTCATAGCCAATTTAGAGTCCTGTGTCACCCTAACAGTGGCATAATTAATTTTAAACTCTTCTATGCAAATAGTTTTTAACTAATCTGTGGTCCAGGAAGGTAGTTTGCCCTGAGGCTTTGGAGAGCGTCTTGTGGCAGTGCTAAAAGTACCCATCCTGTCAGAGCATAAGTAAGTCATGTGTCAGGCTGTGCCCATTTTGTGTTATTCTCTGATTGAAAGAAAAAGCCTTTCCAAATCTTCTATTGCCACCAGCATCTAGGCTAGTATAGCCTACTTGTGGCTATCCTCAAAAATTTTAGAATCTAAGTTAGTGGAGGCTGGACTTGGAAGCATTTTATTATGGATTTGTCACTTACAGGTTCAGTGTAAACAAAACTAATCAAGTTTAACAAAAGCAAGACTGAAAAGTATATTAACTGAAAAACAGACTTCTGTTAGCAGATCAATATTACCAATGGAGAAAAAAATTATAACTACAGAGAAAGAACAAAAAGCAGCACTAATAATAAAGATATTTGTGAGTTGCTGGAGCACTTTGGCTCTTTTGAAGTTCAGTAATTGGCCTAATTAAAATAGACAAAGAGCAACAGCACTCCCTTCTTCGGTCCTGCTAGCATAATTTCCAATTAAATATGACCAAGACTTATGTGGCCTATGTAAACTTTATAGCTATCTGTATGTATTAGGCATGTGTAAGGAAACATACCAGATTGGGCCCTTCTCAGGGGACCTAAATGGTGGAATGCCTAGCTTGGGGGTGGTAAGTAGCAAAAGATGGGAACCCAGATGCTCAGCCTTTCAAAAACAGCAGATGGGCTTTTACAAGAGCATAGCTTTATGTAGTTAGAGACAATTTTTAGTAGGAGCTTAGTCACCAAACAGGTTAGGCAATGATGTCAAGTTTTTCTCTTGGGCTTTAAAAATCTACCTCATTTTGAATGCACATAAGCAGCAGATATTACATGATTGATTTAGCTTTTTTAAAAAGTAAATTCTTTCTACTGTGTTAAGAAAAAGTTATTTTTTTGAGAACAGGACATGTTTTTGGAATTTTTTTCCCACTTCAAGTGTTACCTATGAACCCTATGGGGTGGACAATACTTTCCTATGATTTTTCAACAATGCTTACTTGCATATTTGGGTAACAAACAATTTGAAACTACCTGAATTCTGTGTAGTTGAAGTTTTGACTATATATCAGCCCCATTCAGCTACCAGGAGTTCTTTCCCTCAAGATGTTTGAAATGTAACTTAACACAGCACAGTCTCACAAAGAAACTGAAGCAGGGTTCCTCTTCTTCTGTTCAAAGTAATCACTCCACTTCTTTTTGCTTTATCAGTAAATTCTTTCTGTCAGCATGAATGAATGCACTCAAGCATGGAAAAAATATTTTTTATTGTATTCTTTATGAATATACAAGTTTCCAGTATGATATGACTTTTCAGGGACATGAAATAAATATAAATGGAGATGGTTACATAAGCTGAAAAGGCACTTGCAGATGCTGAATCCTAGTCACTATTAGCATTTTAATATTTAGTCCATGACTGAAGATCTAAAGCCCTTCTGGGCACAGAAAATATTAGATTTTCTATATAAAAAAAAATCAAATTTTACCTAGCATAAATATAGCCTAATTTTACAGGAGTA
This sequence comes from Poliocrania exsul, assembly GCA_035041345.1. Classification (NCBI taxonomy): domain Eukaryota; kingdom Metazoa; phylum Chordata; class Aves; order Passeriformes; family Thamnophilidae; genus Poliocrania; species Poliocrania exsul. The sequence continues at coordinate 67,562,116 of JAWWLZ010000118.1, forward strand.
TCGTCCGGATGCACTGTGAAGAAAAGACGTCCAGTTTGCCACATCTGCTTTCTGTTGCTCTCGCAGCATTGACATGGACTAAAACATAAAACTGGGGAAAGAGATTTAGTCCCAACTCCGATGGCACAAATTCCTTGTAGCAACCCAAGTAATATACATAATAAGCTAAAAGAAGGCTGTGACACATGCAATTACAGCAGATGAGACTAGGGACTTCAGCAGAGGATCAGAGTGCCCCAGGGTATTGAGCACAAAGAAGTCTGTCTATTAAATGGTTCATGCTTTACTATGAAAAAGTGTAATTGTCCAGACATTTTAATTTGATTGTGCTATACTAAAACCTTGATTTTCTTTGGAGAAGCATGTGATTTTCTTTCTAGCAGTAAGTGCTGAGATTCTGTGCTGGAGAAATGCAATGGAATATATTTTGTGGGTAAGAAAAGGGGGAGCAGCTCTTTTTCTGTTTGCACATATTTCTGTCATCATTTAATTATTTTCTTGGAAATCGATAACTCATAACTGACAGCAGCAGGAAGGTAGCTGTTTGGTGCTTTTTTTCCTCTTTATCCTTCCTGCAGGGTTGCTGAATATTTGCTTGTCAACACTGGTGGTGAAATGCATTGTTCAAAAACAAAGGAGAGAGAAAAGTACCTCTTAAAGCAAGAACAAGAAAACAACAACAAAAAAAGGAGTTGTTGCAGCATAGTGTTTCCTAGTGCAGTTGAACTCACAGTCTCAGCACATACTACAAGGAATTTCTCTAAGAAAAAACTCTGTAGTCACTTTATAAGATTCATAAGATAATTGTTCATAAGATAATTGTGTTTACTATAGCAAAAAAAAAAAAGAAGAAAAGAAAAAAAAGAGGAAATTGATAAATTTAGCATAAGCAAAATATACCTAGTAAAGTTTGTAACATAATCCGTTCCTCAGAGGAATTGTAGAAATCTTATTTGTTACCCAAGTCTAAAACTGAAGGCAACGAATACGAAAAGAACCTTCAGGCCAAGGGCTCTGCCCAAGCATATCTTTCAGGTTTTACAGTATTAGATGTAAAGGACTGAGATGTATTTGAGGAGTGTGCAGAAAAGTGGTGACTTACTTCCACAAAATGGTCAGAGGTTAATTCAGGGCTTGCATACAGTATACAGATGTTTTAACAGTACAGTATTTGAATATCCCATCGATTTAATAGACTTAATATAGATTAAGTCTGCATATAAGTTCTATTTGAGTTTGGGACTTACATTACATATTTAGAGCTGATCCTAAGAAGAGGTTAGTATAGCATAAGAATTGCATCCTACAATATTTTAGGACTGTTTCAAACCCAGAAATCAAAGGTATCAGGCTTAGGCAAATGCTTCAGATATTTCTGTAATATCTGGATCACTTCAATTCAGATAAAAATATAAATTATTTGAAGTTTTCCTGCAATGCTTATCCCATACCTATTTACATGACAAAGATAACAATGATCACATTTCCACTATGGATTAATTAAATTTTAATTTAGTACTGTCTGAATTTGAAAAAAAAAATTGTTATAAAAATGTATGCAACTTCTCTCTAATATTATGCTATTAGTCTGAGTGGGATCTACAAGCTATATGCATTCTCCCAAACTTGTGTGAACTTGAAGCTGTGTGAAGCAAATCTTAGTAGCAAAAACCATTAAAGCATCTGTTATCCCTACAAGAGGTCTGGAATTTCAAGACATATGAAAAGATCACAGATACCCTCTCTGTCATTCAGGAAAAAAACAGTCAGTGAATGGCCCCAAAATGTGCAGAACTGTTAATTGGAGACAGCGAAATGCACAAGGCAGGTCAAGACACATGAGACATTTTTAGATTGACTGACTTTGAGATACCATAGTAAAAAGGGGATACAGGTGGCAAACAGTGTGAGAAAATTTGTCTTTCTTTGAGTAATGCATTCATATCTGTAAATGGTAAGGCCAATTCAGAGTAGGAAAACAGCTATCAGGCTAAAGCTGACAGGGCTTTAGAAGGTGTTTTGCTCAGAATATTTTCCAGCTGTTGTATGTCAGCTGAGCAGCAGAGAACACTTGGAAGGGATTTCAGTGCATCTGTTCTTATATTTTCTATTTAAAATCACCACTTGCTGAATATTTGTTACACTAGTCTACAGCAAGTAGGTGTTTCAAATAGCTTTACTAATTTCATTGTTTTGCTGCTTACCTCTGTACTTTGATGATAGTCACCCTCCTTTGCCCCCTGACAAGTTTAAATGATTTGAATTATCTCAGGGTCTGCAGTGTTTTACAAGCACACAGCAGTCTTAGATCATTTTTGCTCAGCAGAAGTGTCTCTCTTCCATCCTACTGAGTTTAATTAATACAGAGTGAAAAAAAGCTTTCGATTGAACAGCAATCTAAGGACCTAAAGGATTAATAGAAAAATCCTTTAGAAACAGATAAAACAAAAAGTTTGAAGGTTCTATGAAAGTCAATTGTATGCTTCAAGGATACAGCTACAGATTACAGTAATACGTATTTAGCTTTTCCTAAAGAAAAAGAAAGGTGAGCAAAGAGTCCATCTGAAGCCATTCCTGTATTTGCTGATTACATATCTGTAAAAAACTAAAGCAATATGAGCTGTATGAAAGCATTCATAATTGTCATTTATTCTCAATGGGCTGGAAGTGGATTAATTTCTTTCATGTTTTAGGTTTTCAAGAAATCTTTCAAGCTGTTTTCTCAGTGAAATAGCCTCTAAACTGTGTCTTTATATGGTCTGAATTCTAACACTTTTCACATAAAAGGTTTTGGGCACAGTTACATTTAAATCCCATTGCACAAGACTCACACAAGAGTGTCTAACATGAATAAACTTGAAATGTGTATTTCCCAAGCTGGGAATCCAAACTGTGTCATACATAGGAATGTGCCAAACCATGAAAAACTGATCAGAAGATTATCAGAGAGAAGCTCCCTTGCTTAGCAAGAGAAAACAAGTTTACCATAAATCCCCTGGCCTGAACAATCAATAGAAAGAGCAAGTAACTAAAAAAAAGCAGTGTAACCACCTATACACTAATCTTTCAGAATGATGAAGTACGGCAATGGCATTTTGAATAAAATAGTGAACAATATAATTAAAAATATTCACTATTGTTGCCAAAATTGCTTAGAATTTTAAGCTTTTTAAAGGTAAAGACACCCTTAATGACCAAAATTCAATGGATTAAAGCAACAAATACATATTAAGACATATATGTATTAGGGCATATATGTTGTAATCCCATTAGGTCAAATGTTATTATTGCTGTTATTTATTATTATTCCTATTATAGCAATTCCTGGGAAACCTGTCAAAAGTGAGGTGACACTGTGTCAGATATTGCTTAAATGTATAGAATGACATGTCCTTGCCCTGAGACCTTTCACAATCTAATTTAAGTCAAGACCCAACAAATGGATGCAATCACTAAAAAAGGAAGAAGAAAGCAACAATAGGAAGGCTACCAGGCAGCCATCATACAGTATTTGGATGAGCTTTTTTCCTGTAGGCAAGGTTATTTTTTGTAGGACATTAATTTATGTGGGTTTATGATGATATTCAATTATCTATGACTTGTGTGTGCTGACTATAGCATGCATTACCTTTGTCCCTGTATTATTTCCAGGTTTTATTTTACCTGTGATGACCTTTGAGAAGCTGCCACCCAGCAATAAAAAGAGTTGCAACTGATTTCATAAATTTAAGACGGTTTGGGGGGCTGTCGGGTGTGGGGGGTGTGTGGAAATAGGATTTACCCTGGAAAAGTGGAATTTTGCTTTACCTACACAGTAGAGATTCTTAAGAAATATTAAACTGGCATGAAGGAAGTCTGAATGGAAATGTGTGTGTGTAAGTATGGGAAGGAAAGCTGAATTATTTAAAAGAATGGCCAGATAAAAGGGGACACTGTTCCCAGGACACTGTTTTCATCAGCAAAATTGATGAACATGTTCTTGTTGTCAAAACAAAAAGCCTGTAATCTGAAAAGCAGGCAACTCATCAGCAGAGGAACTGACACCCTGGCCCTGGCAGAGCGGCAGCAAGACTGCAGTGCACCATGTACACCACTCCTTCCCATTTGCTTGCCAAGGGAAGAGACAGGAAATGTATTTCACACATATGCCAAAATAGGAAAAACAGACAGTGGACAGTGATGGGCCTTAAGATTTGTGGCAGCTGAAATAAACTAGATCTGAAGAGAAGATCTACCCCAAAACAGCTGATGGCTCCTGCAGGAGAAGAAAGGTCTGTCCAAAAACTCTGTCATCGTCAGTAGAGAGGAGTTCTGGAGACGCAGAGGACTTGACAGCTGGTGCATGTTGTCTTCTGTATCGTACATTAATGACCTTGGTCAGATCATGTAGACACATACAGGCTGCTTCTTGCTACTATGTGAGCAAAAGAGCATGAAAATGTAAAATTGACTTGCTTTAAAACCTTGAAAATAAATGCATTTTCCAATCCATAAGATCTTGCACTAAGCTTTATTATGCTAATACCATTGCAAAGCAGATGTCAATACAGTAGCTAAAATAAAGATACTTGATATGTGCTCTGGCAGCTCAATATTGTATAAGAATAGAAATATATTTTTATAGTAGACCTAAAAAAAAAAAAAAGAAAAAAAAAAGGCTAGTTACCAAGTGGGTTTTAAGGGGAATCTTTTCTAGTGAAGGTAGCAGTAAGAAACCTTAATATCAAGCTTTCCACATGTTTAAAATGCCCTGGGTATTACTGAACAAGTCTATTGCATTATTTTCGGTAATGTATTAGGGGAAAACATAGTTTTATGTCTACTGTGAATTGCACATGTATATGAAATTGTATAGTACATAGACTGTGACAGGCAGTTTGTTCAAAAGAGGTTGAAAAGTGTAATATATTGTTAGGTGGTTTCTAATAGAAAAAAAAATAGAAAATAGTCAACTATGGCTAATGCTATTGGACTTATTTAACCTGCAGAACTGCTGCACATTCCCTTGAGCTTGTAGGCTTGTAGCCCACTGCTTGAAGTATTTCTAAATCTCAGAAGAGGCCACTGCCTTTGTACTAGCTTTACACTATCTCAGGATTGAGGGTTATCAGGCTTGTCTGGAGCTCTCTGTCAGCTTGTTTGTCTGTAAAAACAAGGTTTCCTTCTAATGACCAGATAGCTGTCCCTAATTTGATTTACTTTTGTTTATCTTTGTAGAGTATATATTTTCTTCTTAGAATATAGTAACTACAAGTTATTCTAAACATAATGAAGTATTTGTGTCCTTATCTTAGTTATGAGAGGATATAGGCTTTGTGTCAAGGGATGCAGGCCTGATGTGATATCAGAGACCTTGAAAGTGGGCTTGTCCAGTGTCCAGTGTAGAAGAGTATAGACTTGAGACGATAAGACAAAGGGCAGGAGATGACAGTGAAAGACTTTAATTGCACTATCGATAGTTTCTTGGCTTTACATAGGTTTATGTTTTGCCAATGACAAGACATTCTGCATTAAAATGTCTTCAGGAAAAAATCAAGTCTGCTCTGCATTTGTTCCCATTTAATGCAGAACATGGATTTACATCAGCAAAAAACCCATCCCATTAAAACCTAGGACACAAGAAAATATTTGGTTTACAGCTACCACTTCTCTATATGTGAAATTTCTTAATTTAAATTCTGCTCTTGATTGTAGAATTTAATTTTTCTATCTACATATTAAAAAAATCCTAAAGATACTGGCCAAGGATAAGTCCATAATAAATCAGAATAAGGGATAATTCCATATCTTTACAGCTTTTATTCCAATTCTTTAAGCTATCTACTTCATTGGAGCAATTCTATGTTTAGATTCACATATTAAAGATCAGAGTCTGTCTCAGTAATCATTTTCTGTTGAATAATAGCATCAGTGATAGTGAAAGGACAAAAGGCCTAGGTTACATAGAATATATTTCAGATCTCTTGGTATTGATTAGCAAAATGGGATTGTGACCTGAAGGGCCTTAGTACTTTCTCAGTACAGCACAAAACTGTCTGTCAGTCCTCAGCTGGCATTCTTTAACTACAGGGACTGAAAGAGCATAGCTTAAATTAAATCCTGTTCAAGTAATGTTCGTTCTCTTGTCTGATGTTGAAATAAATATTATATTTTAGCTCAGCCACATCTCTAGATTTTGCCAGCCTATCGACCTATAGAGCTTAGGAACAGCAAGAAAGTTTCTACAAAATTCTCCAACACAAGGGTGGACATTTGCTTTCATTAAAAAGAACTTTTTCCAATGTATGCACTTTGGTGTATCCTGGGTTTTCAGCTCCTAACAATGCCTACAGTCACAAAAGGTTAAATATAGCCAAAAAGAGAAGATTTATTTTTATTCAAATCTAACATGAATTTTTGAAAATTAACTGCTATCTATTTAAGTGGCAACCATTATAGTATTAAAAACATAGTAGCAGATTTATTCCAATCTGTCTACTGGCAGTGCCAGCTTCTGATAACGAGAGCTGTATCTTTCACTCAACACGGAGCCAAAGTGTCTAGTCTGGTCTCTGGACAGCAGCTTTTACTGGCAGAATGATTCTGGCTCTTGCATTCACCCTCTCTAGTTTTTTGGGTTTGGTTTGGTTTGGTTTTTTATTTTTATTAATGAGTGCTAAGTAAGCAGAACCATAGACAAAGGCAAGCAAGTTATATTATGTGCAAAATATTCTTGGGTATTTCTCAAAGGATGTACATCTGGCAGCTCCAGGAGCTGTCTTTTACATTTCACAGACAGGACTTTCTTCTTGTTGACACCTTGGTTTGGTTTTGTGGTTTTTTTTTTTGTTCCACCCTAATGGATTTTGGTGAAGCAGCAATTGCAGACATCCTCCCAAACTTCCAGAGGCCTGCGAAAACTGGACCAATAAATCCACTTCTTTAATGGTTTCTGCAAGCGACATATCTTCCTTATGATCCTTCACAGCCTTAAGGTATGTGGTTTGGATTATTTTGTCAAAAAGAAGTTTACTTCGTGTTTGTAAGTTAAATCTCAGTAGTATCTTATCTGCATGTATTAGCTGTTAGTGGTCACATAGGTACCACCTCACCTCTGACAAATCCTACCTCAAACGTACCTACCTATGGTGGTACAAGTTATTTAAATCTTTAAAGCAATCTTTTTCATACAATTTTATTTGTTATGATGTTGCTCAACACTAAATTAACTCTTTTCACACCGTGTCTGTCACCAAGTTACTTGAAAACCTACCTTGAAACCCTTTTCTTAGATATTTGTTAATGAAACCTTTTACTTATTAAGCTTTAATTCAAATCTAATATATGAACATGAAAGACATTGAAGAATTTTTCAAAAATACTGGCTGCACTATATGAACATGCAAGGGAATTTGGTAAGAATGCATTAGGTGTGAATGAGTAATAAGCAGACTCAATTTCAGCCCTTTATATTCACATGGGGAAAGTGATTCTAGAAATAAAGATAAAAAGTAAATGAGGTGATTTATATATGTCCCTTAATAAAAATCAACAGCAACAACAACAAATAAAACAAGTAACATATAAAATATTCTATATATTTAATAAGGCAGAATATTAAATTTTTATAAATAATGTGGATGTCCTAGTTTCATTACTAATTTCCCACCATGACATAATGATATGCACTTAAGGAAAACAGAGTGCAAACCAAAACTGTAAGAGCACCATGCTGGGTTTTCAGCCTGAGAAACCTTCAATGAAATGTTTTAACTATAGAAGGGCTGTCTTTGAGTATTACTCTTTTTTCCAGCTACACACAGGATGTTTCAGTCCAGACATCTGAAAAAAAATCTTGCAGAAACAAATCTATAACATATTTTCCATTCCTACTTTCAAAGACTTCATGTCTACCTACCAAGACCAATACACTTGCCACACCTGGAAAGGAAAATTCTTCAACAATATCCTCAAACCCATAAACAGTTCTGTCAGATATTATCTATTTTTAAAAAAACTGCTGCAGGGAATAAAGAATTGTGAAGACAAGAGAGTGAACTGAGAAGTAAAAAATAAAAATTCACAGAAAAACAGGTAATGTTACCTGTTCATATAAACTAAACTTTTTAACCTCCTTAGCAAAGGACAACTTGGAATTAAACTCTTCTCTGAAGGCTGTCACAATAAAATGTATATCACAAGGTGGAATCCACATGCAGCTTGGTGGCCATTACATGTGTCCCGGACACACAAACCCAGAGCACTGAGAGCCTGTTTGTTTCCTTCCAGCTCACAGCACAGCTCCATCTCTGCACTCTGCTTACTACTGTGCCCCAGTGAGGGGCACCTGTGACACTTCCTGCTGATATCTCCAGTGAAGAGCAGGAGTAAGATATCTTACTAGGGCCAGATACTTTCTGGCCTGAGAATGAGAAGTGACAAGTGAATGAATGGGTCAGTGTAGCTCAGAGCAACTGTGAGGACTCCAGAACATTATCTCTCAGGCTACTGGTAAATGACAATTTTACTAAAATATTTTAGGGAGCTTAGTCAGAGTTTTTTTTTCTCTTCTTCTACAGCTGTTATAAGATTACTGGTGAGAACTGGCTGAGAGAGGGAAGATTCAGAAACCAAGAGGAGACCAGGATTTCAGTCCATCAGGATAAGAGGACTGCATCTGGACTGCACACAAGAGGAAATACATGCAAGAGGGAATGGGCCATGTGTTGTTCAAAAGCAGGAATAGGGAGTCTGCAAGTTCTCCAGTTTTACTTCTTGGGAAATTAGTGTTGATACATTTAGTCACAGAAAACTAGGTGAAGGAAACCTCTTACATGTACTGAAGTCCTAATATGATTTGCAAGCCAGCTGTTCAGTGCACTGCTCACAGCTACATTTAGTCCAGTGCTTTGTTGTACCAAGTCTTCCTGAGCCAATTAAACTTGACATTTTGCACACTCTCTAATTAAAATGCAAATGAAGGGATGAATTATGTACAAAAACAGATTATGCAGGTTAATTAGGAAGAAAACATACCTAGACCCCAAGTTCACTTTTAAGTGGATCTTAAACATAACCTGCTGACACAGCTGAATGTGGAGTCTGGACACAATATGGTGCTTCAGCAGAAAGGTCCTTTGTCTATAGCAAATGTTGGGAGGTCCACAGGGGATTGCTTCCATAATTGTTCCTCTGCATTTGGTATAAATTAGTGAAGATGTATGTTTTATTCCTGCCTTTAAAATTATGCCTCATTCTTTTAACAAAATACTATGCCTCAAACTGGTTATCTACAAATTTGTCCTGCAATAATACATTTATAGTTACTACACTGCTTGCAGCTTTGGTGTATCCATTACATCTGCAGTTTTCAATGCTAGCCATCAAAGCTAAGTTACTGAACACTTGGGATGTTGGCGTTCTCCTCAGAGCACTTACCTGACCTCTTCCACAAGATAAAATTAAACCCACCCCCCCCCCCCCAAAAAAAAAGGTGCAATAGAATGACCTTACCTGTTTTTATACACTGGTGGGAAAGAAGAAATCATGTGAAAGCGGTTCTATTCAAAACTCAGAGGGGAACTAGACATATCCAAAATGAATGTGAAATAGAGCTTTGTCTGTCCTTTTCCAAGATAGTACTTCCTTGTCTTTGAAACTATCCAATGAAGTGTCATGTTTAATGTCTAAATGTAGATTTGGAATTATAATAATGTGTTTTCAGTAAGCAAGTACAATTAGATCTTTTAGAATTTAGTTGCAACAAAACCAGCCCTTCAGAATTCATACAAATGTATGTCCACTTCCCATTTTCTGTGTTTAAGAGGAAGATAAACTTAAAAAGGATTAGTCGAGGCAGGGAAAAGGATGCTGCCTGAAGGGAACTTTGAGAAAGGGGTTCAGGACTGCAGGAGGAAAGATCTGAGAAAATGTTCCAGCACTCCAGCCTGCCTGAATATTTGCTTTAGTTGCAGAAACTCTCATTCATAGGCTGTGTGTCAGTTGAAGAATCATTTCATATGCTTTTATGCATTATATTACAAAAAGAGAGATAAGATGATTGTTAAAATACCTAATTTAGAGCTCAATTCCTGGTTTTACTGCAGATGTGCTGTATAAGGTGGACAACCAATTCCAACCCTGATTTTTAAATCCAGTTAACACACAGCTGTATTAATGCACAGACAGGTGCTTTTGAAGACACAAAGGCACCATCTGCATTTTAGGATGCTAAATGCCTGAAAATCTGGCTTGCTATTTCACTGAGCTACAGAGCCATCTGTAAAATAGGAAATAATCAGGTTCCCTTTTTCCCAGGTTTTGTCCATTTAGATCTGTTCTTTCATTAGACCTGCCTTCTTAATATATGTATATACGTCTAGTATGACAGATGTTTTATTTTAGTTGTGGCATCTAGTCACTATAGAGAAAAAAAATATATCTTCTCAGTGAGAATAACTTTTCTATGCCTGTTTTTTTCTCCAATATTGGGAACCTAGACCAACTCACTGCCTTTTCTTACATTTGAAAATTACACCCTCAACTACTACGGAGTTTTTGTGTACACTTATATTCTTTTAACTGTGTTCAGGTTAAAAAATTAAGAAACAATATCAGGCAATCTCCATATTGCATTGGTTTACTAGAATAATTTACAACATAAGACATTAAGGAAAACCTAAAAAGTGAAGTCCATCTTCCTTGAGAAAATTCTGATGAGCTGTTGATAAAATTCAGACAGTGGTGTATTTTGCATCTGGATTTTTTTGCATATTTGCATTCTGTGATGCATTTTTATCTAATTCGTGTGTTTAGGACCAGGAAGGCTAAATGCTACCAGCAAGATGGCAGACTACATCTGATTGAAATAACAGAGTGGCTGAAATTTGCAAGAAAATATTTTTTTTCCATATCTTTGGAGATGAGAAAAGTACATTCTCAGAAGGATAATAAAGATGCATTAGTAAAACCCCTCAGAGAAGAATCCACAGCATAATGCAGCTTGAATGGAGATATATTAATTGTTTATTTCTATACTAAGATGAAAGTATATATTAGGTGAGGAGAAGAACTGCTTAACCTAACAAACACATCAAATTCAAAAATAAATATGTGAAGTGCTCCTCAATTTAGGTCATTTATAGTTATGAGAAGAATCATATTCCAGAACATCCTCCTAGTAGATTTCAAGACAATATTTGAGTGATTTTAAACTGGGATACCACTTGTCTTCATCAGCAGAAAACTGGATTCAATGACCAGTAAAGCTGCTCCAGACCTAGCTCTGTGTGTTGTGGTATGTTGGACTTCATAACATATTTTGACTAAATCTTAAAGAGCACTCAGTAGTGGTCAGAAAATTATGGTAGGGAATCTTTTGACATTTACTATTTTTGCTTGAATCTGTATTTTTCTTACACTGTGTAATGTGAAAAACAATTGGGTTTGAAAACTATTTTTCAAAGTATGTTCCCACTTGTTTCAGATATTATATGTCACTAGATGATAAAGTAGAGCTCCTGGAGTTTTGGAGTATAGGAAGCAAAGCAGAGTTTTGAGCCAAACTTCAGCTGGCAGAATTCATCCAAAATTTTAAATTATCAAACATACCAAGAGATCACCACTGGAGATGTGTGACCAGAAAAGTGTGTTTAAGCTCATGGGTAAATCACTGGGTGATTCAGCAATACAAATTACAAAATCTCATCTTGTAGCAACAGTTTTCTCAATGGACTAGATTTTCTGGGCATCCATGAGTAGCTACAGGAGGAATAAAGGAGCAAAAGCAGAGATTTGTAAGTTTGCTAGTAATGCAGCATCATGGACACTTGAGCACAGTACAAGTTGCCTCTGCAAATGCTGCCAGGGAAATGGTGGCATGAACTCCATCAGTGAAAAACTAGCAGTGAACCTGGATGGCATCACCCCAGAAACTTTGTGCAGTGTGAGACACTTTTTATCAACCACCACTGCATTCTACTGGAAAACATTTTCTGGTGCCAAGGGTATAATTTTGCTTTTATATCCAAGTATGAGTTCTGGAAACAGGAAGCTGGTTTTCTTGCTTTTCTTGCTTGTTTGCTTGTTTACTTATTTTAAAGAAAAAGAAATGTGTATATATTCTAGGATTAAAGAAAGAACTTTGATAATTTTCTTCACTAGTGGCTATGCAGTAGATATGAACTTCATTAATTTGAGCAATAAATTTTGTCTAGTTTGATGATGGGGGAATAATTCCCCGCATCTGTGGATCACAGCTGAAAAGCACACAAACACTATTAAAATGTTAGGATTTCTTTCAAAATACTCCTTCCCAGCACACAATTTCTGTATTCTAGATTTCTCCATTCCCAGTAAACTCTTCTTCCAGCTTCTCAGAAAGTGCACTTGTGGCAAGTATTATATATTCATGTTCTAGATATATCCATTTGTAGTGTACACCAGACAAATGCAGCAGTTCTGAGAAGGTGATGAAAATAAATAGATTTCTGGTGTTTTATTTCCACCAGTGTGAAAAACCCCTCACTACAGTCCACATAGACTACTTTTGAAATATCACTTATTATTAGTGGATGTTCAAAAACATTCAAAAACACTGAGTGCTTGGAAAGGAGAAATTTTGCTGAAAGACAGACACCAAATTTCTGGAGAAGCCACAAAAGAATGAGATCTGTTCCACAAGATCTTTACAAAGAGATATTAAGTGAGAAGATAATATCCTTTGCTTTAAGCAGACAATTCTTTTTCCTTTAGTTATTCCTTCACATTTATCTCCAGTTTTATATATATATATATATATATATATATATATAATCAAAGAAATATAAATCAAATATAAATATAATATATATATATAATATAATAAATATAAATATAAATATAAATATAATATATATAAATCAAAGAAAATTAGGAGGTTCTATTTTTGGAGTTCAATATTTGGAATCCCAAGAGACTTCAGTGCATTGACATTTTACTCCAGTCACTACAGCGATGTCAGACATTCTAGGAGACTATCTTTCCTCTGCAAAAATATACCTTGCTTTGTTATTACTCCAGTTGCAGATGAAGGAGCACAGCTGCTGACTGCAAACAACAAGATGATGACTGCATTAGTATATCCATTCAAAGCCAACTCAGGGCCTGACACTGTGCAGTAATTACACATAAATGATCTCACCATTCCTCAGAAGTTTCTGTTCTTCCTGCTAATGTTCTTCCCAAATATAATCAAATATGTGATTTACTTTGTCAAAAGTATGAGAAAAAAGACTTAACAGAAAAGAACAAGAATTTACGTGATTATATTTGGCACAAGGAGAGAAAATGGCTTTCATTCCATTAACAATACTCCTTGCAGCAGGGATTCTCAAGTCTGTAGAAATCTTCTGGCCTGGAATTTTAACAGTCATTAAGTGACTTATATCCTCACTGTCTGCAGATATCACTGGCTGTTAGCACTTCAATAAAATTACTAGCTTCAAAGGCCTGGTTTATTTCTCAGCTTTCTGCAGCCTGGCAGCAGTGATGACACATTCCATGCAATGAACTCCAAGACCAAATATGTGTTTACGATGTCACAGAAATACATTACTAAAAGAAGACAAGAAATACCAGAATTAATCCTACACCTTCAAGATTTTACTCAGGTTTCCCTTCTTCCCTCACACAATTATTGATGTAGTTAAAACTCCATCACAATCTGATGAAGTCTGAGCTAATGAATAATGGGGTTCCATCTTGCTTTTGTCATAGGACCGTGCCTTATTCAGGGCACAGTGGTATTCTTTGATTAATGGAGGCTGTTCAGTGAAGATTATTTGCTGTTAGTTTTTGGTAGCTCTTTGCCTCTTCCTTCCTTTCAAGTATTCAGGTTTACCATGGATTTGTTTTTCATGTGAACAAATATAGAAGTATCTCTAACTTTTCAGTTAAGGAAATCAAAACTAAAAATTATATTGGAAGGGCTTAATTTAGGAAAAACATGAAAACAAACAAATGAACAAATGAAAAAAGGAAAGGAAATTCAAAGCCACATTGAGAAGGAGAGAAGTTTGTGTTAGAGTTCTCTAATGTTTATGAATGCATCTGTAGATAAAGTCATGAGAGCAGAAGCCAGAGAACTTGAATCAGTAGCTGTATTGTCTCCAGTACAGTGTGAGGGTGAACACACTTTAGCTACACCTTCATAAAGCAGCTATCTACCTTCAATTCTAACATTTCCGCATGACTGGAGAACATAATTTTGCTGTATTTATCATCAGTGTATTGCTGTGAGACAGGGCAATGATTTTACGCTCATTCTCTATCATATATCTAAAGGAAAACTATATAAACGCAAATGAAGATAGCATATTCATATTGGTCACCTTAATATAGTCACATCAATCTAAAAAGATCACGAAAATTACACAGGAAGGCAACTCAGGAGGGGGCTTGAACCCATGTGAATGCCTTCAAAACTAGACAGTTCCCACATGGTTTCAGACTGTAAAAACCCCAACTTCACACATTCAACTGCTTTTCTTTTTCTAGAAATATAACTTGTACAGAGTATTACGCATTTTACTACTGCATAAATGTATTTATTGAATACAAATTTAGCAATATCTAATCAATGTCACAAATATAACAGTGACATAAATTGATACAGTGTCAGTCTCTGACACTTTCTAATTGATTTCATAAATCTCTATTGTGTGTAACCTTTCTTTTTCACAGAAGAATAGAGCAAGGGAAATACTGTTTGGTACAAGAAGTACAGCTGAAGAACCTACTGCACAATAATATATCAAGTGACTTGGGAACATCTATTGTAACATTCCCAAATGCTGAAAAAAAATGAAAGTAATCCCATATAAGATGAACTGTAAGTAAATATTTCAGTATATCTCAGTCAGCTTTAGATTGATAAAGTGATGTAATCCAAGACAGGAGATCTGAATATGAACAAAAAGCATGTGCCTAAAACCCCTTCCCCATACCTTGCCATTTCTTTTAATTTGCTGTACACTCTTAAAGCCTGGCTTTCGTAATCAAAATGTAAGATTTAATAAGAACTGCAGCTGAACAGAACAAAATTACAGCACTCTCTAATATCACAAACATAATTAACTTTGAATTATGTGAATTAACCATGCCTGAAAAATTATCATTCAGCTCTGAAATTAAATTCTTTCATACCATTAGATTTGTTTGTTAAGCTCAAGTAGGCAAAAGTAGTATTTAATAAAGTAATAACTATGCTCTGCTGAGAGTGTTTTGGGATATATATGGATTTATCCAAAATAAATCATGGAAGTGCTATTATTAGCTCATTTGCAAATACTCTATAATGTTGGATCTGCCTAATAATACTATGGAAAAGTTTTATGTCACTACGGGTTACTCGATTACCATTAAAATTCTCTTTACATTGATCTGGCAATACCACTATTTTTCTATGCATGCACAACATAAATATGTTGAACGCAACACAGTGGTTATAATCTGAAATAGTTTGGCACCTTTTTGACTGCTTTAGAGTTATTTCTAACAGTATGCTGCATCAAATTGCACTCCTGTAGTGTTTGGCAATACCATTTTTCACCATCTTCCTTCAAATTGATGGTTTGATGGTTATCATGTTCCTCCTTTCTCACTAAACTAATATCCATGAGAGAGACTCTATGTAGTGTTTTGGAAACTTACACCTCAAAAGGATGAAACCAGGGCAAACAACAGGGTAAGAATTGTAATACATCATTGACAAGTCATGTAGGCTTACTTGGCCAAACACCAGTTTAATCCCACAAAATCCTTTCAGAGTAGGATTTTCCATATTCATTCATTAACAATCTTCTAGAAATAAGGTATAGATGAGCAGAAAATGTTAACTTGTGGCATTACAAATGTAATAACTCTTCACTCTGGAAGAGTTTCTGATGTCAAACTCAAATTAATAAATTTCCTATCCCAGTGGGCTTGTGATAACCTCAGAGTACTCTGGCAGCAAGTACTTGCAAAACAATTTCTGACAGCTACCCTTTCAAAGAAACCCAAACCCAAACCAAACAAAACCACCCCATAACTAAAACCAAAACAAAACCAAACAAACAATAAAAATTCCAAGCAGAAAAAACCCAAACAAACAAAACAAAAAACAAACAAACAAAACCCAACCAAAATGATCCCATACAGCTTCACATTTCAAAAGCTGTTCATGTTCTTGAATTTTTTTGTGTGCAATGTTTTTGAGAGTCACAACAACTCTTTTTAGCCTCTAATTTCTGACTCATCTTGCTGCATCCCATTTTGTAGTTGAGGAGACTTCCCTGAAATTTAAGATTTATCCTTCCTTCCACCTACTTTTTGCAGTAATCTCCTCTGTCCACCGTAAAAGTATGTCTTGAGGGAAAGCAATCTTAAGAGAAACCAATTATTCTTTTTCCTTTTCCTCAGATTAGGACCTGACAAAATTAAACCCCTCTCTAACTTAGATGTACCAGGCATAATTTAAAAATCAGGTGAAAAATAAGATATAAGCACTCGGAAAAGCAGACAAAAAAAGGGAGAACATGTCAACTCCAGTTAGGCAGAATTGGTAAAGAATGAAAAAAAAAAAATTAAAAGCTTAATTTTGATAAAAAATTATTTCAAATAGTATAGCAAAAACAAAATTTTTAAACATACAAGGGCTGTAAACAATTGACCAGGATCAGAAATAATTATTAGAATTATTCTGAATAATTTGAAAATTTCTGATGAAAAAGTAGTCAGAATCTACGTGGTCTTGTAGAATTGCTATAGATTTTAATTTTTCTCACTAGAAGTGGCTTACCTGAAAGCTTGTAAAGTGATCTTGTAATTAATGGCATGCAAGTCTTGCTAAACACACACAAGTTCAACTTACATCTCACTGTTGAATGGCATTTTTGGATTATTTTCCTAGTTATAGCAAAACAGTTCACAAAAATACTCAGATCAAAATGCATTGACAACAAATAAAGCAGTAGCAAATTGGTGCTAATAGTCTATTAAATAGCAGCTAAATCCCAGCCAAGACTAATTTTGAGTACTCTATTCTGAATACAGCCTGTCACACATCTCTAGCTTCTTGTTCAATGATGGTCTATTTTTAAATGATCTTCCAAACAGTAGTGAGGTCTATATGTGTCAGACCATAAAACAGAACAAAACACCATGTGCATATGCATGCTAATGAATTATAATTACATAATTATTAGCATTATGCACAACAGAAAAACAGATGTCTTTTCTTTTTTTTTTTTTTTCTTTTATAAGAGGAAAGCATTTCTGAAAATGACTGAGTTAACCTTGTGCAAAATGGATACAGGGCACCTCATATACCACTGCTGCCTCTAGAACATCATTAAGGACTGCTCTGCAACAAGGCATCAGTATTTTCCCTTAAGGAATACACTTGACTTAAAGGAGACTTATCTAACCCCACCTAGGTATGAAGTCTCAAATCCCAAAGTGTGAAGAGAAAAAGATCTTAGAACTGACACAGGAAATTCAGTATCAGCAAATCATCTCAGCCCAGCAAGCAAAAATGCTGTTAAAGAAGCTCCAAAAATGCTGTAAAGCTTAAGAAAAACCACAGTGGTGTATAGCCTAGCGTATTTTATCACACAACAAGCACTAAATACACTGAGGGAGAGAGTAAAAATTGGGCATGGACTGAATAGTAGTGTTGACACAACTTTGCACTTTCTGCAAATCGAATGTTTTGGAACCATTGGCTGAAGATTTTTCTCCTTTGGAAAAGAATCTTGTTTCTGAGATCCTCTTCAAGCTTTCTTTGAGTCACGTTGGAGCCTGGCTAACATCTAAAACCTATATGTTTATACATCAATACATGAATTCAGACAACCTTTTTATTTTATAAAAAATTTTGTCACCCTTAAAGTTTGTCAAAATCACATTTTCAACATAGTTATTACCACACAAATCAGGACTTAAAAGCTGTGTTCCTCTTGTGCTTATGATGTTCCCACTCCACCTCCTCCTAGTTCTCAAAACAGGACATTAGTCCTTCCTCCTCTCTCACCTCCCTACCACCACTTTGTATGACTTACACTCTGCCCCACCGACCAAAACTATACTCTTTTAGTGATGGCTTAGCAATGGTGACTGCAGCGTGCATGTTTTGCTACTGTTGAACAGCTCACCTACAAGCCTGAAGGGGATGGTGCACTTAGCACTGAGGACCCATTGCACATTTTATGCTAGTTACTTTAGTTACGATAGTTTAACTGATACTACACAACTTCATTCTGAATGGAATGGAGAATAACAGTGATGACTTGTACTTTGCTAAGTCAAAGAAATACCATGCACGTGGGGAATGAAAGCATGTTCAGCTGAGCTTCTTTACCTTCCAAAATCAAGTTCCCAAGATTCACTATTCCTCTGCTACCAGTAACTGTCTATGCTGGCAAATTCATCATTTCCACTTGAGCTAGTTCACAGAGCAGAAGGTCACTGAGAACCATTTCTCAATTAACTTTCGTTCATTACATAGCTGTACATTAGCATCTAGTCTCTATTGTGACTACAATTACAAAGGAATGTTTTCTTCATTAAAAATTTGGAGTATTCTACTCAGTTTTCAGAGTCAATGCTGTTATTTTCCTATTATTTTTAGTGTAGTCATATGATTTCTGTGTAACAGCATCCTGATGCCTGATCTTAAGCTCTGTATATGTTACTCTTTCACTGTAATTCTTCCCTTACAATCTGTCATCCTGTCCACTCACCATTTCTGTCCACTGCATATTCCCAAATTTTTTCCTCTTCCCCCATCCTATCCCCCAAGGGTTTTGATTTGTTCGTCGTTTTGTTTTTTTGTTTTATTTGTTTGTTTGTTTGTTTTGTTTTTGACTGGATAGTTTCTCATATTTAAATAACAACTTTTCAGAGAATACCTGGTAAGGGAGGTTAAACTATTTCAAAACTATTAGCCACTTTATCTTGAATACTAACTTTTCAACAATCTTAAAGAGAAGAAACCCTGTCTTTAGTGCAAATTACTTCATATCCCAATTCTCTTAGCACTTCTTAAAGAATTTATAGGGTTGTTTTTTTTCTCAGATGTAGTTATCTCAGACTTCCAATACAAGTAAGTAAATAACCCAGATCCACAGCTCCTGTAAACTCAAAATATCTCACTGATGGCAGTGCAGCTGTTCCCATTAGTATAAAGTGAGACCTACATCACTGATTTTCTAATTGTTTTATAGACCTTGGAAATTAAATTCAGAAATCTATATAGTCTGAGGCTGTCATTTCAGTATTCTCTCTCCATTTAATATATTGAAGTTTCCTAGTGAGTTTATTTGCAGATCATTTCAACTGTAAATAAGCAGAAATTTCCCAGAGGGCCTACTCACATATTATTTAAAAAGTGAAACACATTACTTGTCCTATCAATATTGTGCTGTTTCATCTAATACAGAAAAAAATCCAGTATCAAACTTTTTTCTCATTTTGTAAAAATCCAGAGTCTAACACCCAATAATAAAATATGAATATTAATTTTTTTCTCTAAGAAAATACTTTGAACTGATGTGAAACAATAAACTCAACCCCAAAGGCTTAGAAAATTTATGCTTACTTCAAAAATAAATATATCAATAAAAATATTGGTTTGAAGCTTGCATAATAGCAAGGCAACAAAGCAGGACAGGAGTTTCCTCTTCTGTCAGCCAAAATCAGAGGTTCTTTTGCTGATTTTTAAAAGCATTTTACCTTCAGAAACATAAGAAGAAAAGAGTCCTCGAGGGAGAGCTGTCTGTTCTTCAGCATTTCTGGATTACATTTAAGGTGAAAAGGTTTAATTGAGAATCACCTTTTAAGTGTGACAAGTTCTATGACAGAATTACTTACATATTAAAATTCCACTTTTGGAATCATTATGGCCCCTTGATTCTTCATTATTTCAAACTCCCAATATACTTAAGACTATGTGGGAAAAAAAACCCTCAAAGCTACATCCGTTAAGCCTTTAAAATATGTGCTTCATATATGAGCAATATTTAGTTGGAACAATTTTTTGCAAGTCCTATGACTTTCTGCTTTTTAATTTCTCATAAACGTGTCTCCATGTGCCCGGAATAAAAAATTAAATAAAAATTAAGAAAATGGACATACCAGCTTTTTTTTTTCTTCTCCCCACTTTTGTCATTTATCAACAAGTAAATGTCAGACTCCAAATGACTGGGCTAATATATATGCACATTTCCCAATCATCTAGAAAGTTGTGATCTCAAAGTATTTCCATACCTTTGAAATAAAGGTCAAGATAATTATCTTGCTTCATTCATGTCAAAAATCTAAAAGTTTTCTTTACCTCTTATTTGCTTTTCTCCTGACTTACATATAAAATAATTAATTTCTTTTTTAAACTATTGACTAAATTTTAGAAGTAAATTGGCCTGTTGTCTAAGTGATTAGTTGCACTAGAAGAAAAAATCTGTATACCCTTGAAAAACATGCAATCACATTTTAACTGTAAATAGCATATTGGGCTTTTTTCCCCACTTAAATTACTTCTTACAGATGAGGTCCAACTTAATTTTTGAACCAGAAGGCATCATTTCCTGATGAGATCTTTCTGCATTCAGCCACATGCACCCATGAACACGTATTGTCAATTTGGGTGCTTTAAGTTACTATGTTAAGCTTTCAGCTCCCGCTCCAGGGGTGCCTGGTTATCACAGCAGACCCACGTGACCTCTCCTGGTCTCAGGAGTCCTAGAGTTTCTCCAATGATTCTTGCCTGTACTTATGGAATGACATAGAACTGTTTGGGTTAGAAGGGACCTCAGAGGTCATTTAGCTCCAACCTTTCTGCCATGGGCAGGGACATCACCCTCTAGACCAGGTTGCTTAAAGAGTCTCTGAATCAAGCTTCTCATGTTGGAGAGTATGAATCCATTGTAAGTTACTGCAGTGTAACAGAATGTGTGCTCACATAGCTAATTAGCAGCATCCTTTGCTTTTCATCTCCTTTTCTTTAAACTCAATAGGTAAGAGATTATGAAAAATTCTCTATTAAAACTACTGCTTTTTATCTATCTCTGAACAGTGATTTCTGCTATTGCATTATTTCTATGGAGATATTATCTCAGATTCTTAAAAGATATTTTGGACAACGATTAAGTACTTCTAGTAAACAAAGTTTAAGTGAATAGTACTGAACATACAATTACAAATAATAATGCATCAGAGATTTATAAGATTGCCTTTCTCAGTATTTTTCTTGCACACTATTCATGCTTCACAACTTTTGTTGACTTGAACTGCTGTACCACAGTGAGCTAATATTTTGACTGTGCTATCTGTGATGCTGTTGTCCAAGCAATAAGCTACAGTTTTTACAACACACACAGTTCAGAGGATTTTTCTCGTGTAGCAGTTCTGCCTTCTAGGCTGCTCCAGAAGGAAATAGTTTTAACAGTATTTTCCAGGTTTTTTGTTTTGTTTGTTGATGGTTTGGAGGATTTTTTGAGTACTTTTCCCCCCTGTTTTTCTCTTCCAATCTTACCTTTCTGTCCTAATAATTTTCTAATCTGTGCCAGTATTTAATTTTTATTCCATGACCAATAAATGTTTCATTCACCTCAATGACCACAAAATTCGGACCATATTCCATTAAGCAGTGTGTAATTCTGCAAGAATCCCCATTAACTGAAATGAAGTCAGCTGCAAAGCAAGTTTATTATTCATAATAAGTAGTAGAATATGTCTTTAAGTATATACCAGAACCATGCTCATTGTTATTTTACCCTAGGACAGCAGATTAGTAGTTTAAAATGCAGAACTCCCTGCCTTTTCATCACATCTCTCCAGCTGTAGGGTTTTTTCTGGGGGGTGGGCAAATTGTGAGAGAAAAGTGGAAAATTTAATATTTAATCTGTGATATTCCTAGTTTGACAAGCCAACAAGTAAAAATATTGTAAGTAAATAAATAAATAAATAGATAGATAAATAGAGAAAGTGTGGGGTGTGTGTGTGTGTGGGAGATACATGTGTATACTGTGGGAAGTTCATACAAAAAAGTACTGTCCATAAAGCATTACACTCCATAAAATTGTTGTTAAACAATACTAATGAGATTTCTACTTTCAGTCCACAGCATACTGACAAGACTAGTGTTGTTCTTCAGTAACAAAGCAGAGATTTAAAGGTGTAGCAATGCATTCTCAATACATGACTTGGAAAGAGTCGTGCCAGAAATGGATGGATGAAGAAAATACACCAGCCA
>JAWWLZ010000118.1:67585437-67607171 GCA_035041345.1 Poliocrania exsul
CTTAGGGAGTAACCCTCCTCCTTATCAGCCAGCAGCAGTTGAGCTCCTTGCTGCCTCTGGCTGATAGCTAAGACTCAAAGGGCTTTCTATAGATCTGAATTGCTCACTTTTGATTTTACTGTAACAACATCTGGGGACGCAGCAACAATGCAACAATGCACTCACGATTCATCAGCACCTTTACTTTCCAAATTTGCTCTTTCCTTTCCTCATTTTTTTGGGTATATCACATCATTGCCCGACTATATCTCTCTCAAATGCAAATAAAAAAAAAGTATTCTTTCCCAGTAGTTGTAAAAGAGGGTAATAGACATGAACATCAAATAGATCTCCTTGAGCAGTGAATACAGATCCCCCAGGCAGTTGTGATGATGCTGGTACCAGAATACAAATACATATTAGACATGCTAATCTACACAGTGCTTATCATGGAACATGGATATTTGAGGGCAGAACAAAAAGCTGTTGTGTGTCTCATCCACTTTTTCAAGATAAAAGAAGCTTTCCCTAGTATTTTCTTCATTAAGAAGCTAACTTCTGTAAATGTCTAATAAATTTTGTAGAAAGCATTTAAGGTTTATACAGTTTACAAATGACATACAGCAACTTGCTCCCTCAATGTGAAGTGATTAATAGCACACGGAAATATGAGTTTCTGCTTTTATCTAGCCTCTATTCTTGATCCATCTATATTATTTTCTATCAAAATTTAAGTAAAATTCTAGCCAGCTTTTCAAGTTTTCTTTAAGAGTAATGGTGTAATTCATACAAAAAATGTCATTACTGACTCACTGATACCTGTGTACTCCCCTATCAATAGACTTATGTCTCTATTTGGAAGAAATCTCTAGATTTTCATTTGTCTGGCAGAAGAGTGAAATATGGACTTTCTTTGTACCTTTTACAATAACTTCCACAACTCTCTACATAGCACATCCATTCTTCTCTTTTACTCAGGCAGAAAAACTTTTAACCAAGAAAATGTGTGCATTGCACAAGAATAGAAGGACTAAAGGTGTAAAGCTACAGGAGGTGTCTTTCTTCCTTTGCCTTCAAGCCTGATGTTTCACCACCACTGTCCAGCTCCTACCCCTTTTCTAGTGTACAGAAACAGGATTGCCTGTTGCCACTGAAGGTCATTTAGATGTGTTCCATTTTTCCTCTTTTACCAAATGTTTAGGTTTTCTGTTTATAACAATTTTCCAATGAAGTCCTATAACTGCAGACTTCATAGAAGTCTGAGCCAAAAAAAAAAAAACATTGGGTATTAGTACACAGCTAATTTCCCAGAAAAACAAAAGTAAAAATTCTTGGGTTTGTAAAGGGTAATTAAATGCCAAGATGTAAGTTTAGTTTTTAAAATATAAACTTGGGGTGTAATGTGTTAAATAAAAGTGTTTGATGTGGAAAGCTAAAAGGAGTCAGAAATACTTTACAATTGCTTTGAATAACTTAATTTAACTGATGACTTTATCACAAGCTGTAGTACCTGACTTCACTGAACTAAAACAGAATTTGTGATTAAAAATTTTGCCAAAAAACCACAGAGAGACATACATGCCCACAATGGTACATCTTACAGGCTTCAGACAAATTCAGGAAACTCAAAGATGTTGCAAAGAAGTAAACGTCCAGGGACCCTCCTGGGACTCTTCTACATGGTAGTAGGCAATCAAAACAGTCTAGTTTACATACATCTGGTTTACACTGTGTAAACAGTCTGGTTTACACACATCATATCTACCTTCCATGGGGATAGACTTCACAGTTCAAGTGTTTCTGCCTTAGTAGAAGGCCTTTAAAAACCCAACATAATGAAAAGAGATGTAAGAAAATTAATAAAATCTGGGACATAAAAATTAGACAAAAAATCCACTAAGTCTCATATCAATATGTTGAAGACATAAGAAAAAAACCCAACATTCTCTTATTACACAGAATATGGAATAACACTGTTGCATTCATTATCACTGACATTACAGGAAATTTTTAAGTTGTATTTAAGGAGAATAGAGCTCTGTCAAGAAAGGTATTTTTTCTACACTGTGACTAACTCAGGAAAACAGGACAATCCATGTTGATGGACCCATATTCTAATGGGTAAAGCATGCATGAAACTGCCATCCCAAAGAAGAAAATTATGTCTGGAAAGAAGTTATCTCTCAGTGGAAACTTCCGTCCAGTAATGTCTGAAGGGAGGGTGTCAAGACAACAGAGCCAGGCTCTTAGTGAAGGTGCCAAGCAATGGGATGAGAAGCAATGGTCAGAAACTTATGTACAGGAAGGTCCACCTGATTTTGAGAAATATTTGTACAGTCTTTAAATATTGTCAATAACATCTTCAGTTTAGTAAAGAAAATCCAAGGACTGGAAATGGAAGGGAAATTAATTCCAAGCAAAACCACATTCATGTCTTTACCCCCACTCAGAAGCATGAGACCACCTGCATATTTTATCCAGTTTTGCAATGAATTCTCCATCACTTGCAATTTTAAGACCAGAAGTCTGTTTTTACCTTGAATTCCATTTTTATCAATAAAGGAATTTATTTTTATGGACACCCTAACAGCCGTTTTAATGAAAAGGAAAAGAGATGACTGCAGTGGTACCTTTTGACTTTTAGGGTAAAAAAACATTTAAAAATCATATTAGACTGCAATGAGCATGTCTAGGAAGATTTATGAAAATATCTACATAAAATATGGTACTGTTACAAAAATATGAAAACCACTCTTCTGAAAAGTCTTCTCATGGAAGATATTGATTTACTGCCTTGTCATCTTCTCATCAAGGAAGAGCAGAGAGCTTAGTATATAGCACTCCCAAATATTCTCAGAAATAAATTTGTGTGTATATATGTGCTCACCATTGCAAAACTTTAGAAGTCAAAAAGATCAAATTACTTACTTTTCTAGTTGACAACCAGCTTCCCAAAGAATCACTGGAAGAATTGAATAAGCACATTTTTCTTTTCTTTTTTTTTTTTCTTTTTCTTTTTTTTTTTTTGCACGACTGCATCCCAGAAATTATACAGGTATGGTGCCTTTGAATTGTATTCAGTGACAAGACAGATGAGCAGAAATTATAAGCAAAATTTTGTTTAGTGTTAAAAAATAATTCCAACTACTTTGGAAGGCTATTCTTACATGCAGAAGGAAAACACATCAGTTTTCAATAATGTGGTTTAATTTTTTATTCATATTATTGAGTGTAATCTGTATTTATAAAAAGTTGCTACATAATCACACCATTTTAACTTTAAAAATATGCAATAATTTCTTAAAAGAATACTGTTTAAGTTTAAACTTGCCTTGAAGGCACATTAATATTCATGATTTGAATTTGTCTGAAAGGCTGGATTTAAGGGTTTGTTTGGATTCCCCATCCCAACATCATTCAGGACTACGCTAACTGTTGTAAATTGAATTCTGGATTAATGATCACGTTAAATACATCTGGCTTTATTTTCACCTCTAACCTGCTTGTAATAAAACTGCTCTTTCAACAAATAAAAGTGGTGAGATTGATTGCCATGTTGTTTCTAAAACTACTGTCTCCAACCTCTGAAGTACAAACATTCCAGAGAAAGAAAAATTACATCATTTTAGCAGTACACTTATTTTTATAACTTTCTCTAAAAATATGTTAGAGAGTAAAACCACATCACTCCTTTGCTTGCATAAATCACAGCATTTTACAGAAGCTGGAATGTGCCGTGTAACGGGAGTTACACACAAACTAAAATGAATACACTGTGCAAGAGTGAAACTTGAATTTCAAATTCAACTAATATAATCTGGCAAGACACCAAAAAATAGAGTCTTCTGCAGTCCATTCTTCAGTTGGTTGTACTTTTAGTGAGTCTTAGAAAGGCCAGACTTTAAGAGAGTTGTAAATGAGGGATAAAGGCTACTGAAGTGGGTACATAAAGAAACAAAGCAGTACAGTGCAGTTCAGTTAATCAGGATGCACTTTACATGGAAATTTGCTTAATTGAGATGTTTCCCAAGGAAGCAATTTAATACTAATGGCACCTAATAGCAATAACTGCTGGTTAATGGGGATGGTAATTCCACTTAATAGGGATACCATCAGGTAATTATGTCCAGGTCTAAGCTACCAACTTCTGTTGGCAAAGCTCTATCTGTCAGGCATCTGAAAATATGTGATCTTTGATCAACAACTACAAGGAAGCAGAAACACCAAGTGCAAACTTTGATATTGTAAATCTGTGTTTTATAGGATATTCCATGTTGAGAAATAGGAAGCTGTTGTCCTATTAATTAAAAAAATAAATTTGTCTTTAATGTTTGTAATGTATTTTTAGTTTATACCATAAACTCTTTATACATTCACCTCTAAATACATTGTAAACATTTTATTATCTAGATTTATGCACACAGCATGTTAGGATATGAACCCAAGTCCAAACTTAAAGAAAAAAATCTTCCAAAATTAAAGAATTCTAATATTTTGTTCCAAATTTATGCTGCTGTTTAGTTATTTTCTTATTGCTTAGCTTTGCTTTGCTTTGTTTGTTTGTTTGTTTGTTTGAGAGGGTTTGTTTGTTTTTTTTCTGTTGCAAATTTAGTCCATGCTGGAGATGGCTTTTAACTTACTTGTTCAAATAGATGATGCTCTGGTGTGCAGATAACTCAAGCTGGAACCTCCAAATTCTGTGCCTTGCAGTCAAAGAAAGATTGGCCAACAGTGTGGCAGTCTTTCTGCAGCCTCCTAGAGACAACATTAGTCATGAGGATCCTCCCAATACAGGACACTATTACTCTGCCACTGGGTCCTCATTAATAAGGTCTGCTATAATTTATCTTAGCTTATACTCCTTGACACACTCCTTGGGTGTCATTAGATATGAAAGTTTCCCTTTTCTAACACCACTCGGGCAACACAACCTTCATAAATTCCACTTTCACCATGTACTCCTACACATGCTGGTTTTGTTTGTTAGTCTCCCGGCATGAGAGATCAACATACACAGAGAGAAGCAAGTAGTATCTAAATGCCTAATCTGAGATTCCATTGAGACTTCATATTCACTTCTCTTACACGAGCAAGAAGCATTTTCCACATTACTGCTGGTAGAAATTTTATACTCTGAAGTCAGTACTATTCTCTGTAACATGCTATGAAAAATAAGAAATTATGTTTTCACATAAATTGTAGGAGACATAGAATGATGAAACAGTGTGGAGGAATTTCAGACAGGAAAAGGAAAATTAACAAACAACAGGAGTCTTGATTCCCACATGCATTCTGTGCACATAGATTTTTAAATAAAGAGGTCATGCTGCAAGTAATGAAAAACTATAGAGGTTTCTGCTGCCTCAGGGAACAAGAAAAAAATTTAGATAAACAAGAAAATTCAGAAAAGCTTTCTCCATATTCTAGATATAAAATTTGTTGTCTTGCACATTTTCATAAATAGGAGAAGTTTATTAAATAAATCATAATTGTTTTTTAACATGTTTTTAAACAAATCATCAAGACATTGTCCCTTCTTACATTTTACTAGTATGGTTTAAAGATATATTTCTTGAACAATCCACATTCTAGAACTGTCTACAGAATGCCTCTCCTCAGAAGAGACAGAAGAGGCCTTCAGTTCACAGCCCTCAACATGATCCACACAGCAAGCATCTCAAAAGAGCAGCATCTCCAGGTCATGCACCTCAAAATAAGATACTAGTAGAGGAGAAGTGGTCCCCAGCACAATATCTTTTATTGAAGAGACATAAAGTCCCTTCATTCTCTCTGGAACTGGTGGAAGCATTTTTTGATACAAAAAACTCTACAAATTATGAACAGCCTTATCTTTCAATAAGAGGTAAGTCTTCCCTTAAACTACCAGACCACTGAACAACATTGGAATGGAGCACATGCTCTGTGTGGGTCAGCTGAGGCAATTGTGTTGGTTCTGGCTCGAGAAGAGCTGGCTTTGATGGCACCTAGAAACAACCTTCCCACAGAGCCAGGTTATTTATAGTGATCAATAGAGGTAAACAAAAGAGAATGATCATAAAAAATCAGCGTATGTTCAAATTACATATATTTAAAATAAGAGAGAAAAATAACTTTTCACTGGGAGAATAGTCAAGTATTGCAATAGGTTTCCCACATAACCTTCAAAATCTCCACCCGTGGAAGTTTTCAAGACCCGAAGTCCTGGTGTTATAATTTAGTGCCCACCTAGTTGTGACCAGGAGATTGCAATAGAAATTTCCACATGTACCTCCCAAACAAAATGATGACATTTTAAATTTCTAGTTTGCTTGAACACAATTGTTTCTTTTTCCTACACACCTAATCTTTTGTACTTTTACACTCAACAAAATATCATGCAAATCATTGTTTAAATATTTTCAGGGCTAGTAAATAAACAAGTTAGAGTAAAAGTGAATTAGGAAAGTTATATGAAAATTATTGAAATAAATACAAAAGATGAAGGGGATAGTCTAGTAAGAGAACTGCAAAAAGCTTCAGCTAAGGATAGGAGGAAGGAAGCAATCTTTTGGGTCCTGAGCAGCACTTTCATAAAAAGCAAAATATGAGAAAGAAAAATATACACTGGAAAGAGCAAAGTGAAAATTACATTAATAAATTATCTAATTGTCTAACTAGCAGCAGAAATACATGAAACTTTACCTATGATTTAATTGTGGTAACAAACTCTTTTTTTTTTTTTTAATATTTAGAAGACAATGGCTGCTGTCTGAAGTCACTTTAGGTGGGAAAGCAACAATATACTTGTCTAACCCTTGTATACCATCTCTAGTGCCCAGCAGCCACTAGGTAAAGCAACAGAAAAAAGAGGTAGAGCCTTTAGTTCCACCTAATAAAAGAAATGTAATAATGCATAACAGTCTGAAGGAACAAATACTTTTTGTTGCTCTAGGAATTTGAAATCTCAAGAATGAATGAACAAAGCACAAACAAAAGGAAAAGAGTTGTTTGAAGGATATCCATAAAAAAAAAAAAAGATGGAGGGAAAAAACCTCAACTAATGATATAGACAACTAGTTAGAGCAAGGCTCTTTGAATCAGATTTACCCTGTGTACTGGGTTTGCATAGCAGTTTTGGTATCAAGGAGTGCTATCGGAGTGGCTCTTGTGACAAGATGCTGGAAGCTTCCCATGTGCCTGACAGAGCCAACACCAGCAAGCTCCAATACAGACCCACCACTGCCCAAGGCCATGCCCATCAGTGACAGTAGCAGTGCCAATAGGATAATGTATTTAAGAAGGGGGATAAAAATGCTGAGAAACTGTGACTGTAGCTAGAGAGGAGTGAGAATATATGAGAGGAACAGCTCTGAAGACACCAAGGCCAGTGATGAAGAAGAGGGAGGGTGTGCTCCAGGTTTCAGGGCAGAGATTCTCCTGAAGACTGTTGTGCACACCATGGTGAGACAGCTGTGCCCCTGTAGCCCATGGAGGTCCACTCTGAAGCAGAGATGCTCCTGCAATCTGTGGACAACTCCTATACCAGAGCAGATGAGTGTCTGAAGGAGTCTGCGACTCCATGGGAAGCTCATGCTGGAGCAGGCTCCTGGCAGGACCAGTAGCCTGTCTTGTGGAGAGACAAGCCCACACTGGAGCAGGTTTGCTGGCAGGACTTGTGACCCTGCAGGAGACCCACACTAGAGTAGACTGTTCCTGAAGGACTGAACCCTGTAGAGGGAACCCATGCTGAAGTAGTTTCTGAAGAACTGCAGCTTGTGGGAGGGACTTATCTTGGATAAATTCATGAAAAACTGTGTCCCATGGGAGAGACCCTGTGCTGGGAAGAGTGTGAGGAGCCCTCGCTCTGAGGCAGAAGGAATAACAGACTGTGTGATGAAACTGACCACATCCTCCATTCCTCATACCCCTGTGCCACTGGAGGGGAAGAGGGAGAAAATGCAGGAGTGAAAAGCCTGGGAAGAACAGAAGAGTGGCTGAAAGGTGTTTCAAGATTTGGTTTTATTTCTCATTATCCTACTCTGTTTTGATTGGTAATAAATTAAAGTCAAATCTGTTTTGCTGATGATGGTAACTGGTGCATGATCTTCTCCTGTCCTTATCTAAACCCCTAAGCCCTCTGATATATTTTCTCTCCACTATCCAGCTGACAAGGAAGCTTTTATAGGCACCTGTTCTTCAGTCAGGGCCAACCCACCACACTCACACACTGCAAAGGGAATATTAAATGCTTCAATGCCAGCAGTGAATTTATTTTTAACAGCAAAAACTCTATCCAAAAACTCTGCAGTGTTTTGCATGAGTCAGTTTCTAGGAAAAAAGGTCTGGGAAATACTCCCTGAGGAAGAGGAGGGCAAGGGAGATTTACTCAGTCTAAATGACTCTCCATTTACTACATGTTCTCAGAGTTCCCTTTTGCATCCTAGCAAGGTGAGCACTGGCTTTGAAGGTTAGAACCTCTCCTTGTAGCATATAATACAATTCTGGATGAGCAAAAGGCAAAAGAATCTCTTATCCTCCAGTTACTGTGACTGAGATGCACAAAATAGCTTTTAGGTGTTTTTCTTTTTTCCACATCATATCAGAACACACTTTTTAATAATTTATGCCTGAGTTGGTCTCACATAGGTGCAGCTGCTTTAGTGTTAGAATTTGGATCCAGCATGAATGTTCAAAGCAAATTTCTTGATCATCTCTTCTTCCTGTGCTTCCTCTGTTTCCACATTGTGAACCAATCTTGGGGAGCATGAACTTGATATGTTTCTGATGAGAGGTAAATGGGAATATGTGCTTCAGAAGTTCATCTAGGGTGCTCCCACTAATACTACAGACCAGATAAGTTCTTGCCTGAATATAAAATTTAAATATTAAAAAAAAAGGAAAAAATCAAAACTTCACATTGTTTTAAAAAAATTCCCACATTGCATACCATGAACATAAAAAGTCCTGAGTAGGATTGGTTTCACTCTGTAGAACAGGTCCAGTTGTTTTGTCCTACATGGTAACATAGATATAGCAAATTAGCCCAGACTTAGATTTGCTTTAAAGCATTAAATTGCCAAGAAACACATTAGACCTAAAAAGACACTTAAGTCCTAGGCATAAAATTTAAATCAAGAAAGACAGAGTAAAGATTCTTAACTATTTTGCAATGCTGGATTTAGCAATTGAACCATTACAAAAAAAAAAAAAAAAAAAAAGTGCAATTCCTGGTAGACTGAAAAGAATGAATCATCATAAATTACTAACTTGTGGAAAATCTAAGGACATGAACCTATATATCAGCTCACCTTCAGGAACATTGTACAAGTAGATATAAAGCCTTTTCAATGCACAATGATACATTACGAAACATATTATGGTAAATGCAGAACCCGAGCAGTCACTATTTCCCATTTGTGTGTAATTACCTGTAAAATATCTGGATAAGTTTGAATCATTCAAGCTACCAGTGTTCTCCATGATCAACTGTTTTAATAAACATACATGACCAGGAAGTGTTATGCTTTCTTAACAGTGAGTTTGCAGAGACAAAAGCAGTAATAGGAAGAGAATAAAGTATGCCCTGTGGAGTATTACTAGGCAGTACATTCATTAAGCAGTTCTTACGATGCCATAAATGCTTTAGTCATAAGAACCAAACATAAAATCCCAGACTTCCTAATACTCCAACAGGGACTACTTTGCTTTTTGTAATATACAGTTCCTGTTTTCAGAAAAACATAGCAGTAGCTATTTCTTTACTAGCACAACCAGTTTTGCTTTGGAGTATGCTCAGAATATTACAATTTTATATATCTTTTTTATAGCTTTTTATACATTGGATTGTCACAATAAGATATTTAAATCATTCACCTCATTAAAGCTATGCTGAAGAAATACCTCATGGAACAAAATTCTGAAAGGAGTTATGGAATTGCATTGGTGTTGCTATCTGAAGCTGGTTTGCATATAATGTTGTATGAAATTAAACTGTTCGCATATTTTACAAAGACAATACAAAAATATGTCAACCTGCACAAGTAAATGGAAGACACAGCTGACTCATGAAACAAGTAAATTCCTTTCTTGTCTAGGCAACAGGCAAGTGGTGGCTGAGGGGATAATAACTCAGGAGACAATGTATATAAGAAGTACACTGATCTGTAAGAAAGAGCATGTAATGGACCAAGTTTGCATAGATGATATCAGCTAATACTCGTTTGTTCTCACGGGAAATCTATAGTCTAGGAGAAACAATTATCAGTGTAGTTAATCACACATAGACTCAGATTTGACTACTATACATGACATTTCCAAAAGTCCTTTAAAGTGAGCATCTGTAAACCTTAACCAGTTACCATTCAAAATAAAACAAACAAACAAAAAAATACTGACCAGTTGAAATGGATGAAAAGTGTTTAGACTTTGGAAACAGATAAAATAAAAACCAATATATAAAATATAAATATATAAAATATATCCTTTAAAAAACATGCAAAATATTAACAACATCTACTCATCCTGAAGCTTAGTGCAAATTTTAGCCTAGCATACGACATCCAGTTTGCATGTGTCTATATTGGCTTCTGATATCGAGCAGCATTAGTCTCTGATCTCCTTTCTCAGCCCATCCTTTCAAACTGGCACTCCTTGATTTTAGGAGTGTGTATAGTAATACAACTGAAGACAATAAACTTTGTTTTATCTGATTTTATGCATCAGGGAGTTTTTCAATTGTATAAAGCAAAATAAAGCTATCAAGATTGCATAACATAATGTTATTCAATGCCCATGACTTCTTTCTTCCTTTCAAATCAATTGCTTCAATTGCATTTTTTTAAAGCTTTCAAGTTAGATTTGGAGTATTTTGTTTGGATAGTTTGTATTTCTGTTATTCTTTCAGAAGGCACAAGAGACTTCATGGCTTTGAGGGGTTCTGCATCAACTGGAAGCAGAGGTTACATCAAATAAAGTGATATTAAGTATATTTTGTTAACTTTGGAATTGATCATATTTGTCAGAACATGGAAGACTAATAGTTGGAAATTACAGAGCTTGAAAAATCCCTATACAGAAATAGTATTATTAGAATTTTCGGTTGCTTTGAATGAATACATACAAAAGATTATTGTAGTCCCTGTTGCAGGATGGAACAGTTGATGCCTGATTCCAAGACTTTCTCCAATAATCATTTTTTCTTTGACCTGCAAAAGATACATCATGCACACAACTGCTCCCAAGAGACATTGTTAAGTTAATATTCTCAACTGCTGTGGGAATTAGAACATCTCTTGTTTTTTCTTGCATATTTCTCCTCTCTTCCCATATATTGAGCAGAGTGGGTGCTCATTAGACATATTGGTACCTTGTAAAGGCCTTAACAGATTTTAGTGGTACTTGACATGGATTTATACTTCCATTCTTGAATTCCAAAGATGGCATCTATCATTAATTCTTTGCTGGTTGTACTTCATGGGCTCGTCTTTTTACAAGCTTAGTTTTTTTGGGGTTTTTTGAAAGTATGAGAGAAAAGGTACTGCAAATGAGTTGTAATTGTGCAGATATCTTGTATGAAGGGCTATTTTGAAGACAAGTTAATTATGAAACCTTGCTCAAATTTTACTCTGAGTGTTTTAAGGTCTGAGAAACACATTGAAAACTGAATAGATTCCCTATGTTTCACTAGTCATATTCTAGCTGATCAACTTTACACAAACTCTCCCTTTTAAACGTGAGAAGTGATTCTTGAGTATCTTTGGGATTACTGGCATTATTTATTACTCTATCGTTCTCCTCTGGCCCTCACCACTCCCAGAAATCTACTTTCATATGGATCTGAGACCTTTAACATGAAAGCAAGATACAGATTGACTTATCAGTTCTTCTAATACTTAGATGTGAAATGACACATTAAAAAAAATCTCTACGGTGTGTGCAATAACCTCTTCTCAGTGGAGGGGTCACTATACTGTAGGGCAATGGTCATCAGTCAAGGACCACATACTTTCCATGCCTTGAAAATAGCAAAAAATTACATGTATCTGTGATTTTCTGATTTTCAACTTTTTCTTGAATACTTCCTGAGGCAAGGTGATTCCAGATTGCCACTCTGTTTCATACTCATCTTTTATGATTGTAAGAGAGATCTAAACAGTTTCTACTCTTTCATATACTTTCATAAGGGATAGTTAAATATCAAAATGAGAATTTTACTTTTTTTTAATATATAATTTTTAGAGAATAGACTAGACTAGAATAGAATAATGTTTGTTTGAAGGGACATAAAATTATCTGCCTATTTACATATAAACATATTTCTGTATGCTCGTTTGCAGGTCAGAATTACCCATAATTTTTTATTCCTGGTTAAATGATACAATATTACTTTTTTTCTTACGTTCCTTTACTGTGAATAAAATAATATCCAAATGTCCTAGTTACAGCATCCAGGACCAGTTTATCACTGTGTAGATGTAACCAATACTGTGTGTTCTACATCCTCTGGATCATTTCTGATGAACTGTTAATAATGGATCATTTGCAGTAGCTGCCCAGGGTACACCTGACACCTAAGGCTACAAGCTGGGTGTTAAAGAACTCTGGAAGACAAGATGGGTGTTTCTGTCTTCACATCAATGACTCAGCTGTGATAACTCCCCTCCAGGGAGGCATTAGCACCTTTACACCCAACCAGAGGGGTCATATCTGCTAATGGGTCATCAAAGACTCCAAAAAAAATCCCATGACTCACAGAGTAAATCACCCATTGTGAAACCCCTGGCCCTGGGGGAGGTACTTGAACTTGAGCATATATAATCTTAGAGTTTTGGGACTTCTGGTACCACTTGTCAGATCCAGAGGAGGACCAGAACCTCAACAGGACTGTGATTGCCACTCTCGACCAGACTATTTTTCCTTTTACTTTGTTCTCAGGGGGACCACATGGTGCTCAGCACAGGGGCAAACAAACACCATTCTGTTCATGCCCCAGGGTTCTGGGTTATACCTCTGGTTGTTGTGGGTTAAAACAAATTTTTGCTCTGTATCATTGTATTTATTTTAGTCTTTTTAGTAAATTCTTACTCTGACTTGTAATCTCTCGAGTTTGTTGATTTCTCATGCCTGCTTACCTTTAAACCAGTACACCAAGTTCTGTGACTGAGCTCTCTATTTTCAAGGTTTGCCCAATTCACTTCAGTGATTATTTCACTTCAATATCTCTCTGTAAAACCAACAATAATTGAGATATTTCTTCACCTGCACTCTTAACTAATGTTAATTTTTCACTTATAATTTTTTTTGAGCACTTTTTTTATTTTTATCCTTTAGGTGCCTAGCAAACAGTAAGATACAGTCAAGATTTGGGGAGATTAAGAAGAGATCCTGGATTTGGTAAGTCTAGCAAAATGCAGGAAGACAAATACCTTGTCTTGAATTTGAGATTTAGTTCAATTTAAAGACAAAAGTCAGCTTGAGGCCAGAGCAACAAATTGCCTGGAAATGTTTTAAAACACTTGGTCCAGTGTTGAATGAAGAAATCTTCAGTGATGTGAAGAGAGATGAGAGTGCATAAGAAATATAGGAACATATATTTTTGCTTTATTTTGCCAAAACACTAATTCCAAGAATATAGAAGAAAGAGAGAGGCAGACAGTTAAGATCTTGAACAATAAGGTCTGGTTTAAGCCATATAAAAAGTTAGTCATTGATCTTTATCTAAAAGAAAAATAGCTGCAACAATATTGTAAGATATTCTTGTTGCACATAAAAATTATAATATGAAAAATCATAGGAAACCAAAGTGAAGAAAAGACATTTTTATCAGTAGAAATTATTGTATATGGATTTGAAATGCCTCTCTGCACTCAGCACTGATGAAACCACACCTCAATTACTGTGTCCAGTTCTGGGCCACTCACTTCAAGAAAGACATTGAGATGCTGCAGCATGTCCAGAGAAGAGCAACAGAGATGGTGAAGGGTCTAGAGTAAGCTCTATGAGGAGTGGCTACAGGAGTTGGGGTTGTTTAGCCTGGAGAAGAGGAGGCTTAAGGGGAAATCTTATCACTCTATATAACTACCTGGCAGGAGGTTGTATCAAGGTGGAGGTCAACCTCTTCTGCCATGCAACTAGCAGTAAGACAAGAGGACATAGCTCCAAGACGTGCCAGAGGAGGTTCAGGTTGGACATAAGAAAGAATTTTTTGACTGAAGGGCTGGTTAAGCACTGGAACAGCTGCCCAGGGTGGCAGTAGAATCATTATCCCTAGAAGTGTTCAAGAAACAACTGGACATGGCACTTAGTGCTACAATTTAGTTGACATGTTGATGTTCAATCAAAGGTTGGAATCAGTCTTGTAGATCTTTTCCAACCTTA
Source organism: Poliocrania exsul (assembly GCA_035041345.1). Taxonomy (NCBI): domain Eukaryota; kingdom Metazoa; phylum Chordata; class Aves; order Passeriformes; family Thamnophilidae; genus Poliocrania; species Poliocrania exsul. The sequence continues at coordinate 67,599,772 of JAWWLZ010000118.1, forward strand.
ATGATTCTGTGAGTCTATACTATGAAACTGAAAATTTAGGTCACAGTACAAATTATTTAGAGAAAGGTTATGAAATTAGGTTATGGAAAGGTTATGGAATTAAGCCAAGTGGATAAAAAAGAAAAATGTGGTTATCCAGTACAATAAAAAGGTAAAGTAAAATGAAATTTCAAATCGTGTCAGAATACCCTCAAAAAAGGAAATTAACAGTCGTGTTTTTAGACATTGATCAAGACTTAATATTGGCATGTGTCCAGTATGTGATTGGCAGTAAATGGGAGAAGGAGCAGAATCTCTAAGCACATTACATTTGAACAAAAATAAAATTGTGTGACAATGTATTATAAGCCAATTTAGAAATGTCTCTGTTAAATAACTTCATACTCTACTCAGCAGTTTTCAACTATTTATAGGCTTTAGGGAGGTTAACTATTCCTGCTCCAATTTCTCATGCCAGGTGTCTGCCCTAAGGCAACTTTACTTCCATAAATACACTCTGACCATTTCTGAGAATGGGAAAATATGTTGTTTTGCAATTGATAACAAATTCTTACAGTTATTTATCAAAAAAACTTAATTTTTTGGAGTTCTGATCTTCCATGTTATGCATGGAAATTTTGAAGAAAATATTTTCTGCAAGTGATATGGTCACTTTCTTTTTTTGCCATGAAAAAGAATGGTCACATTTGGACTAGCCATAGGTTTTTGGAATTGTCATAAGCAAAAAGACTAATACAAAAAATCTGGTACAGTGATTTTTTTTAAAAAAACCTGCAAATCATGACTGGACTATCTGACTACTGAGTGAAAAGATATATCTCAAACTAGATAAGATTTGATGAGCTTAAAATGAGAGCCTTTAAAAGAAGGACCTGAAAGGGCAAACACATTGAGTGGAAAAGGAGTGACAAAAACTGAGTGAAGAAGATATCAGTAATATCAGAATGGGAACAGGAGTTAGATATTGGGACTATTGGACAGAGAGGTTCAGGATACTAAATGTAGGAACAGGCCACGTGTTAAAACAAAGGAGAAAGCAAAAAGTGGAAGAGAAGTAGCCAGACCTCCAGGCTATTGCAGAAGTTGCCTACCAATGACTGAAGGGAATAATACCTGTATGTTGTTTCAATCAGTCTCCCTGTATTTTTGTTATATGTTTTTCTCTCAATGGTTTTCTTTCCTGCCTGCCTTATTGAGGTTTTATAGGTAAACAGAATGTTGCAGAAAGGTTACAAAAGCAACAAAAAAGTAAAATATGAAGCAATACCATGGAAGAAAAATTGAAAGAGTAACAAAGGAAGGTAGCAAATGAAGAGCCATATGAGAAGGAAAGAGAAGAGTGGGGAAGGACAGAGGAGAGCAAAGAGGGATTAAAATAGGGGAAATTTTAGGAGCAAAAAATGGAAAGACTAGTCATTAGAGTGACATAATAATTTATTTGGGAAAGGAATTTTGAAGATCACCTAGTCCAAACTCTGTTGAAAGCAAGGACAACTTTGGAGTTATAGCAGGTTGTCCAGTGCTATGTCCAGGTGTGTTCTTAAAATCTCCAACAATGAAGGTCCAAAATCTCACTAGGAGCACCTTTCTAGGTGTAACCATGCTCACTGTGAAAATATCCTTTTTCCCTATATCCAGTGAGAATTTCCTTTGGGGAGTTTGCTTCTTGTTCTTGCATGGATGAAGGACCTCTGAGATGGGTGTGGCTTTTTTTTCTCTTTAAAGGACTTCTAGACAGAGGACATTTATATCCTTTCCTCTCCTCTCCTCTAATACTGTGTGCTCAAGCCCTTTTTTCATCCCTGGAGCCTTTCGCTATATTTGCACTACTTCCCTTGTACTGCAGGGACAAGAGCTGGCCATAGTGCTCCAGATGAGGCCCCATGAATTCAAAGTGGAGAATAATTTTATAACATTAAATAATTTATTAAGTACTTATGTCCATAAAATAAAAGTGCTAGATGTCAGATTCTGGACCAGTGCCAATATCACTGGAACTCACAATCAAAATTAGTAAATAATCACTGAGAAGGGGTAAGACCTAAAAGAGTTAAAGTGTTTAGTTCTCCTGAGAGAGAAAAAAAAAAAATTAGCAGAATTACTCAAGACATGTTCTGTCCTTTGACCAAGGTAGTTCTGTGCTACCCACTCAACTAAAGTCTAACACAATAGACTTCTAGGCCATAAATTAAGCACACTTAGACATCTGAAACAGGTATAACAGCCCAGAGCCAAAATTTTGTAGAGTTAAAGCCAAGATTTTACAAGTTTGACAAGTGATGTCATTGAACAAAGAAAAGGCAGAAGTCCAACAGTGATGAAGGCACTTCAAGACCACCCGAGGGATGAAGTCAAGAGACCACTACCCAAGTTTCAAGCCAAAAGGAAAGCTCCATCCAAGATTTCACCCAGTCATTAATATGGAAATTAGAAGGTGTAACTATGAACTCAGGACTGTATAAATAGCTTATTTTACACAAACAAGGCAGGCAAGTTTTTGCCCAGTATGAACTGACTTGCCTCCAACATTATTAATAAATACCTTTGCTGCTAAAAATATAAAAAGCTTCTTAGCAGTTATTTATTTCAAAGCATTTTTTGCTATCAATCACAATGAATAGGTCCTAAAATTGAAAGTCCATCCAAACAAGAATGATAAAATCTGCATTTAAAATGTCAGAAATAATCAGTGATTCATAAACCAGATACAAAAAGATGTTTAAAGCTAATCTAACTTTTGGGTTGGTGAATCCTATATAACTAGCTGTGAGGAGAAAGAAGGAAGTTAATTTGTCTTCTAGACTCTAGGCTGAGTCTGCAGAATCTAGGTAATGAGAAACACAGGCAAAATGGAAAAAGAAATTAACAAGGGACAATGGAGAGGAGCAGTCTCTTCTTCCAAAACACATATTAGAAGAGTTTTGAGCTGCAAACTGCTGGGTCAGAAATTAACCTGAGGCCCCACAATGCTCTTTCTTTAAAAATCACTTTCTAGTTTGGGATTATATCTCAAGTACATAAAAATGAACCATGCCAGAATAAATGCCAGCACTGACAATCACCTGATGAGTAGAAGCTAAGCAAGCCATATGTTTACACGTAGCTTCACAGCATAGTGGACATTTAAAGTCTCTGGCAACTATGTATTTAGAAAACAATAGACCTAAATCTCAAAAAAACATTCAAAAAGAATTACATAGTGGTACCAGCACACATTGCAACAGACCATTTGGCCTTTGTCACTTCCTTTCCTGCTTCTGCCTCATTGTCCATTGTTAGCAGTGTCATATTTAAAACAAATTATTTCAATTCAAGTATTTGTAAAACAGAATAGATTCTCCCTGGCCCTGAACCACCAACAGAATTCTAATTTCCAAAAATTCATCTCCAAATATGTATTTTTTAAATATATTTGTAAAATTACTGGAATCTAATACTTGAAGGACAAGTGACTGCAAGCACTGAAGCTGAAAGTGATGTGACAAACATGGCAGCACACTGTGGTGAAGCAATTGAAGCTTGTAATTAATTTCTATCTGTAAATTCCCGTCAGTAATGCTTTGTTGGAAGACTGACAGGGTGGAGCTATCAAGAGGAAGATTTTCAGCCACAGAGATTACAATACTGCTTGCATATTTACTATGGAGGCCACCACATAAAGATTCAGAACAATACGCAAGGAAAACTTACACAGATGTGTGGATTAAATGAAATCTCTGTGGTATTAGTATTCCTTATGAAACCTATTTGATATTATGGGGGCGGGAATGACCTTAGTGTTTCAAGTTGGAAAGCAGGAAAAACGCCTTTTAACATTCAAATCAGAGGTATAGAAAGAAATCATAAATAGGTCGCTGTAAATGTTGTTCTAGGGATTTCTTTCATGAATCTCATCAGGCTGCAACCACACTCAAGTGAAAGGATTCTGTAAAAGGAGGCAAATATACTGGCAGACATAGAATTTCAATTTAATAACTATTCCACAAGAGGCCAGCTATGAGTGAATCCCAATGTGATTTTCCTTTGAACACATTCCTGCTCCCTACCCTTTACAACAATAGGGAAGAATATGAAACCAACATCTTGCTCCAAGTGTCAAATATCCCATGGCCATGCCAAGCAAAAGAAATTAATCAAGTCAAAAATTCCATTCTATTTCCTTATTAGAAATGTTTAGGTTATCACTTTCCTATTTATTTTAAATGTTATCATTCACAAAGTGAAAGAACTTTACATATATAGATATATACATATGTCTGTGTATTTGTATTTTATATACAGGTACATATATACAATAAACTTTAAAAAAAAGGCAAGTATCCATTTGAAGGCTCATTTTAATCATATGTTCAGCACTGAAGAGGTGAGAAAATATTTGAAGGCTCCATTAGCTGTTGTTTTGTTGTTGGTTTTTGTTTCTTTTTTTTTTTTCCCAAAAGTATGTGGACATCAGAGCTCGTGTATGTCCAAATAACAGCAGGAATCAATTAAACACAGTCAGAAAGATGATAATAAATTAATCTCAGCTTCTTTTCTCCTTAGGTATCTTTATGTTGCATGTTTTCTTCTATTCTGGCAGAGCTTTAAGAATTACTCCAATGATGGCTGCCTATCAAACACAAGAGGCATTACAATAGACAAGAATTAACAAGACAATCCAGTTCTGTGTCTGTGGTCTTCCCGGTGAAGGAAGCCAGTGGAGACTTTCTAAAGTATTTTATAGCTCAAGGTAGCCTAGAAACCCAAATGAGGCCTTTGCTAATATTGCATTTTTTCCCCACTGTGTATATACGCAGTTTGAACAACAACTCTTACCTAGACACTATGGTTAAAGTAGATAAGGCAAATTCTACAGCTGAAATCTTGTACCACAGAATTGTTCATGTGGGATCTCCCCTGCTCTGTCACACAGTACCCTTCTTATTCTTAACCATTTACATTTTGGAATAGCTAAGGTTACTTGCTTCTACATCTCTGTTGGAAGAAGGTTGCTTCAGAATGGCAGTATCAGTTACTCCCTCTCCCTACCCTCCACCAATGCAAAGCTGTTTATGCAATGTGTTCTTGAGCACCATCTACTGGTACTGGTTCACATCTAAAATATATACAGTCCTAAAGCTGTAATGTTTCCTCTGGACTCAGTAATCTGCTATTCAGTCACCAAGGTGCAAATGGAGTACTGTGGCATTTATGCAAGTTATCTGGCCTGATACAGAAAAGAATGCTAATCTTGGCTGGGGAACAGGGAGAGATAATATTTCTTATAACTGTTATGAGAAGAGAAAAACTGACAATTAGCATCTCTTTACTCATCTCCCAGAATTCAGTAGAATTCATCTTCTATTTTAATACTACCTGTGTAGCAAAAAAGGAACTGCAATTTAAAGATCATATTATTAGGGACACCTAAGGTTTCATTTCAAATAAGTATAGTTTAATTCAGGGAAACAAATATTGAATACTTTTCCAACTGTGAAGGAAATTATTATGCCAGCTTTATAGCAAGAGAAGTGATATGCTTGTAAAAATTGCTGATCTTAACCTGTTGACAACTCTAGTTAAAATGTGCTTTTAGTATAACAGTCAGTGCTGCCCCAGAAGACCTCAGTTTGTAATTTATTCATTCTTATTTCAGAAAGAGAGGCAGTCTATGCTGAAAAAGGAATAACACACTTTTTAAAATTCTGTCTCAGAGTTGCTAGCAAGAACTGTGATTTATTAAAACTGAAATAAATTCAAGCACCTAATTTTGGAGTCCCCAGCATCTGTTAGACTTGTTACTCCCATTTCAGATGCCTGTGACATTGAAACTAAGCTGGCTATTTTCTCATCCCTACAGCTCTGTTCTAACACTGGAAGTGTGAAACTACAAAACTAGGATGACAAATTATTTGTGATTAAATTTTTGGAGGACTGTCCTCACTATATTTGTATGTGGTTAAGTAAAATATGTCCCATTGCTGGAAAAAAAAACCCCAAACCATATGATCTATGGTTTAAGAGGAGGCTTCTTCATTTCTTCTTTGGCACAATGGCACTGAATTGTGAGATTACTTGTTATGTGCTTTAATAGTGTTCTTACTGATAGTAATAGCATTTTCTCACACGATCCAGCATGACATATTCAAAACACTTACTGCTGTCCCAGTATATGACAATCTTAGGGTTGAACCAAAATTCCATTTCTCTCAGTAAAAACAGGAAACTTATAAAGAGTTAAAACAGGATGTGAATGCAATGTTACAGCTCAGAGTTTTCAAGAACTGGAAGCTGTATCTGGAATTCTGCTCTTTGTATTTCCTATGGAAATATTTTCCATAAATTGACCTACTTGATTTTTGAATCACTTATATTTTTTGCCCTTCACAGTGGTTTTTTTTTTTGTAATGAAATTCAAATTGCAGTTAATTGTTGGTAAAAAAGCCCATTACTTTTCAATTATTTTAAATCCCTTGCATGTTAATTTCTTCTGAATGCTTTTCAAGTCTTCTATTAGAAATCACTGAATGAAAATTTGATATTTGCTCTTTCCAGAGCATTCAGAATTTCACTAATTTCTATGGTATACCCACACATATGTTGATACTTGAGTCCTTTCCTGCAGAACCTCCCGTGGAAGCTTTTCTTCCTGTGCTATGTCCTGAGCTTTCTTCACATTCAGTCCTTCTTGATGTGTGCTTTTGCCTGCCTCTGACTTCCTGTGGGCTGCTGCACTGTTGTCAAAACATTGAGATTCTCCTTTTTGTACCTGTATTTGAATATCATACATTCACATGCACTGTCGTACAGTAAAACCAAACATATAAGCAGCACTGCAGATTACACAAGTGAATATTAGAAAATTTAGTTTCTATTTTCCTATCTTCTCCCATTCCTCTTAATCTCATTTCTTCTTTCCAAAGTACTTCTATCACTGATATGTTTCTGCTCTTGTTGCTGGTCAGTATGAGTTATACAAAGGTCCAAATTACCTACAGACTAAATTTTAAGTATCATTACATTTAAACAGCTGAGGACTATACCTGCAAATATACTCTTCCACAAAGACATTGACCTCATTCCGTTACTCCTATATTTCTTTTCTACTACTCTGTTGTAGTTATATGTATTTTTGAACTTCGGTTGGCTAAAATCTAACAAAGTCAAAATTTATCTTTTATTCATCATTTTTGGATCCCAAAATCAATATCATGGTTCAACATGGGTTGGGGCAGAATTTTTTCTGCTGAATCATAGAATCACAGAATCATAGAATCGATTGGGTTGGAAAAGACCTCTGAGATCATCAAGTCCAACCCTTGGTCAAACTCCAGTCCATTTACCAGATCATGGCATTCAGTGCCACGTCCAATCTGCGTTTAAAAATCTCCAGGGATGGTGAATCCACCACCTCTCTGGGC
>JAWWLZ010000118.1:67607271-67628739 GCA_035041345.1 Poliocrania exsul
GTCACCTGATCGTAAAAAGAGATCAGGTTGGTCAGACAGGACCTGCCCCTCCTAAACCCATGCTGGCTGGGTCCAAGCATAACTGAATGTCAGCTGCAAATAAGCCTGCCCCTGTGGGAGGGGAAAAAAATGAGTATGTTTTTAAAGGAAAATCAGGATGACTTCAACATCCTCACTCAGGTACATCACTCTACAGAGAGCACAGAGCTACAGAAAGTGCCAGACATTCACTGCCACTTGATGGAAGACTAATTTATCTTTAACTGAGTGTCCTGGTTTTTCAGAGATCACTGACAGCTGTAAGTCACATTGTGCAGAGCAGAACACAGACATTTTGATTTATTTATTGTGGCTGAATATTTTCAGCAAGCTGGGAAAAAAAGTCAAAGTATTATTTATATGCTCAACTCATCTGTGATGCTGATTGATAGCCATGAAATCAGGATCTCCTAAATGTGAAATGATGTGTCTCAGTGGAGTTTTAACCTGTAAATAAAGTGAAAAGCAATTAATGAATTAAATTTACATTCTGTCCTGAGAGAGAGAATTGGTTGGTTAAATTCCATCTGTATACTCTTGTTCAAATGCAGATCAAAATAGGCCAATTTACATTGCTCAAGACTATATTGTTCCCTGTATTCTTATATTATATTTAGAGAAAAAAATAGTCCAAATCCAAAACATTTTAAATAGCATCAAAGCATATTTATACAGAGTCATACACAATACTTATATAGGTATGTCAATGATGTCTTAGGTACAGACTTACGATATTTATTTTTGTTTGTTGTTGGAGGACTAGGACATTCATTTTCTATGAAACCTACCAGGTTTATACAGGTAACATCTTTCTAAAGTTTTACAAAATGCCTCACGAACAAAAATGCATCATTTATTTCAATTGTGATTGTTAGTAGATTTTTGTCAATTATGGTGGATGTCTCATTGTTCCATGGCTAAACAAAAGGTGCCTGAATTCTGTGCCCAGATCTGTTGTGAATGTTAGTAACTCCTGGAGCAAAGTGTTTACAGAATATTATTCAGCAACACTTTATATCACAAGCATAAATTTGATAGCTATAATTGCCTTCAACATTTTCCTAGTTATTTGGGTTTCATTTGAAATGGATCAGGAATGTTCCCAAGGCCAGTGACTACACAGAAACTCAAGAATCAGGCTTTCATTATTTCTTTCCTGTTAGTTACTGCATCCCATTTCATAAACACAAGACACTCCAGTAACTATTATGGGAGCAGGCCAAATGTTCTTTGTTTTTGCATGTGATGAAATGGAAAGGGAGATATCAAGTCATGTGCAAGGGGTCTATTTCAGCTCTTGGGATGTGAGATGTTCCCTGTAATTGATTACACAAAGTCCAGTGAGAGTCACTAAGAGAAGAACTGAAGTGTAGCTGAAATGGTCACAGAATATTGAGGGGAAAATAGATTCATTTCTTTTCAAGTGTCACGTTTACTTATTTCATAGGGATTTGAGACTGGCAGTACCAACTTCTTGAGGCAGATGACAGCTTGCAAAAGTTTTAGAAACCTTCCACCATCTCTAGCACGGGTCAAGGTTCAGGCCCCATCAGGCAGCATGGCAGACTGAATCTGTGAGATGTTCAGCATGACCTAGGAACCCCTGCTCCTTTTGTGCTGAAGGAGATGGTGGAAGTGTGGCCATTTTCTCTCCTTAAACACTCCTAGAGTAGACATAGCAGATGCAAAAGACAGTTTCCTTCACAACATTAGTCAGTAATGGCTGATGTATCTGTTAGGATGTGTGATTAAAGGCTCATCAGCATAGACTCAAAGGGGTAGAGGCACAGCACCAGATGTGGAAAACCCAATTACCCAGTCAGGGAAACAAGCTCCTGTCCTGGTAAACCCGGGCCATCCTTGGAGGGATCAGCCTCATGCGCTGGGAGAGACTCCACCACTGTGAGTCTCTGGGACAGGCTTCCTGAGATCACTTACAGACTGGAAGTTATTGCTGAATTGTGTGAACCCATTAAGGGGGATTTAGGAAGATATAATACTCATTGTGGGATGTTTAGGGAGGAATCAAAAGTCAGGAAAGGGAGGGATAGGAAGAATTGAGTGCAGGAAAATAGAAGGAATGGGCTGGCTGTGAACAGTTGGCAGATCAGTATATTTGTCTGGCCATGGCCCATGCCTGGTGCCTGCAGTCAGTCTTGCCTTCTCTCTAAACTCCATTTTTACCTATTTTCCATGTGAGGGGTTCTGTGTGCATGTATGTAGGGCTGCGTGTGTGCATGGGGGCTAAGTTCAGTCACTGGAGCACGGCCAGGGCTCATAGCAACCATACATCAGCACATGGGGAGCATGCACATTGTGAGTCAGTCTGTGGTTGTGTGTGAGTCTGTCCCTGGGAGAGAGGCAATTGGAGGAGCTGGATCTCAGAGGGTCCAGGGCATCCCAGCCAACTGCCAAGGAGACCATGTGGCCTGGAAGTTGACTAAGAGTCACCTTCCTATATGTCTGTGTGTCTGTGTGTGCCTGCATGTGTCTGTGTGTCTGCCTCACGTGTCTTTGTGAGAGTCAGTGCCTGAGGATCCAGGGCAGCTGCTGGGTGATCCGTGTGTCTAAACCTGACTACACACAGTGCATGTGTGTGTCTGCACCAGTGGCTGCAGCCTGTGGCCTCAGGATCTGGCATGCCTATTGTGCAACTGGGGATGTCAGCAACTGGGGATACTGGGATCCAGTGACAGCTACTGGGCAGGCAGTGCCTGAGCCCAGTTCCTGAAGGATCCACACTGTATGTGTTGTATATATATATTTATGTGTGTGTGCCTATGGGCAAGCTTAGCCACGCTGCTGTTTGGAACTGGACACTTGTAGGTGCAGCAATCCAACCCCTGTTGGAGTCCTGGATTTGACAATACTTAACAGTATCTATAGGAATGCACAGTCACAAATGATAAGCAAAAGTATTACTGTGCATTTCTGGAACATACATATCTGTTAGATTGGTCATAAACAACTTAAAACTCTGCCATTTGCTTCACAATACAAAATCTTTGTATGTGGTTACAAATCTATAAAGCTCAGTGTTCCAGCCACTGGGACAGTTCATCTAGGAAATCTAAAGGAACTGAAATTTGAAATTAGGGCCAGTCCATATGCTGGTTCGTCTTTAGCCTTTCCAACAACAGGTGGCTGCCTCAATGAGAAATTAAAACTTGTTAGGGAAACCTCCTTGATTTTCTCTTTCTTCAGGCATGTTCTAAGAGAGCAAATATGTAAGCAGGCCTAATGCAATGAAGTATCTCCTTTTAAATTATGTTCCTACAGTCAGGAAAACAGGCTGCAGGTTGCAGAAACAGGGACAGCAAAGTAGAAAAGAAGTCTTCCAATGTCTAGCAGACTTTGAGGCAACCTATTTCTTCATGATAAAAAAAAAGTCAAACATAGATATCCCAAGCACTACGGCTACACCTCTGTACTGCTCTGTGCACAATGTACACACACCTCTGCAGAACGAGAGCAGAATTATCAGGATTTATGGTAAGGGTGAGATAGTCAGGGACAAGTAACACTTCCTTCTTTGGAAACTCACTAGTATCAGTCTACATAGGGCTACATTAATCATTCCCTACCCAAAGTCTAGGACTTCACTAGACTCTGTAGGTTTTCATGGCAGTCATAATATCCATTAGCAATGTACATTTAAATAATAATGACAGTAACATGCTCATTTTTCAGTTTCTTCATCACTTGACTTCCAATAAGTTCCAATGCATATTGTCTTGAGTTTGTTGAGAAGTCCACAAAATAAGTACTTAATTTTTTTTCTTTACTATTGATTTCTCATTGTTTTTACAACACCTTAGCATTATGAAAGTGGAACATTTTGCATGTCTTACTGTAACTGTCAAGCTACCTTGAAACTTACAGGATTTTTTAAAAAAAATTTCTCTCTTTTATTATGTATCAGTATCACTGATTTCAACATGTCTTGGAGAATTGCTTCCTGCTGTTCAGAACAAGACAAACAGAAGCCATTCCTTCTCATAGGTCCTCTATGATTTAATAACGTTGAGGAAAAATGCACATTTTAGGAATAGCATCTAGAACTTCTCAAAACGTAATAACTTTGATCTATTACACTTTGAAACAAATATTAATTTTTGTATTAACCTTTATTCTTGAAAAGTTCAAGCATTAGTTATAACATACAGAGCACCAAATACTGTAAGAGTCATCATACATTTTTCAAATCTTATTGAAGCTACTGTTTGTTCCCTCTACATGGTATACAGAACAAAATGTAAACCAATTGTCTGAAAACTGTATGGCAATTAGTCTAACTGCTACCTAGGAGAGATCCATACACATGGTGCAAAGAAGGCACACAGTAAAATTACTGATTATTTATTTTATTGTACTGTCAAAGAGACAGGCCAGCACTCTGTCTGTGAAGATTTTTATTTTATGACATTTGTGATGAGCAAGTAGGTTGTAAAGCCAGTATATGGAGAAAAAAGCACATTGAACGGGTTTCTTTTTCTTTTTTTCAAAGGAACTTCACCTAACAATCCCACTCAGTGTGCTGCTTCTGTAGATGGAGGAAAAGCAAGAATTCAAGGCATTCCTATATGGTACGAGGAAATGCACATTCTTACTACTTTGTGCCTTGCCAAGGCAATTACACACCATGAATTGAGTTTCAAGGTTGGTTACCTCCTGCAATTCTATCAAAAGTGCTGGGGTATTTGTCACCTATTTTTAAAACCAGTTCTTATAGTCTAATAATTATATGTGAATTTCTGGTTTGATTTTGAAACATATGTCTTTTAGCTCTCCAGACTGTAGAAGAAGTCTGAGCAGTCAATTTAATTTTGGAACAGTAAATACTTGATCAAGGAAAAGACTCCAAAATTACCAGTAGGTCTGCTTTTAAGGGTTGTGATTTGGGGTACAAGTTTTATTTGGAAAAAAAATCAAATCGAAACTAACAAAAACAACAACACCCCAAACCCCCACACATGATTTTATTTTTTCTTCACAAACAGTGAGTTTTGTATACATTAGGGAGTCCATGGAGTACTTATATAGGCAAATATTCATTTACACAGTCATGTCATGACTATAGTAAGACAAAGGAGACCATGACATGTGTGTCTCATGACTGTATAATTTACTTCTAGGAAATGCTTGCCATTCATAGAGTAGCAGCTAACTACAGAGTCCAGGTAAACAGTCCAGAAATGGTGAAAATGTACCCATTTGTCAAAAGAACACAACAGCTGTTTTTATATAAAAAAGTGATGGAAATAAACAATTCCTTTACCATCTGGACATAGACATAATGGTCTAAATTTTTTTAAAACAGGGATATTTAGCTTGTAGACACATGGGGTATAGATACAGCGCCTTATAGTTCTGTCTCCAGTTATTTGATTTTACCTCTTCTAGGGACTATTTCCTTCCATCAGAGGAGACAGATTGGAAGTGTGAGACCTCCTCAGGCCCCCTGATGCAGTCTAGCTGCTTGGTTCAAACCAGCTCCTATAAAAGCTTGACTCAATGTCATAAATTTTTAGAAGGTACATAATTCAGCCATAGTCTCTCCTTTGATGTAGTTGCACTGATTAATTGAAAGAGTTACGAGTTTTGGTGTGTAAGTCCCAGAAGAATTAGTTGTTGGAAATGTACCAGCTCTAGAAAAAGGCATTACTGGAATTTCTGCTTTAACCTCAAAGTCACAGCCTGTGCTCATCAGGCTGAACTGCTACAAGTCTGTCCTAGGTGATAAAACCCTCAACTGCTGTAAGTAATCTTCCCAGGCTCTGAGACTTTTAATAATTACACTAATGGTATCAGCAGCTCCAGACAGACATGCTCAGATTGTATTTTCAGGCTTTGCTTTGCCACATAGAAAGGCAAAAGAATTTTTCTTTTTGTAGCAAGAGACTGCTGAATCTAATCCTCTTCTGCCTGCTATGAGAGTTTGGGCTTGGGAAGCTGGCTCTGAGGAAGGATCACCATGAACATATGCACTCGACACAAGCCTTGTGCCCTCAGGCACATGGTCTAGCCTGTATATTTTCAGTACAGTGCTGCAGTGGTTATACCTCTATAGCATGTGCAAATGCCATTAAATCTCCTAATCTGGTGTTGTCTGTGCCTGGAATGGGAGGGTTGGTGGAAGAGGGGAGTGTTCATTGCTTTCTATTGCTCTTGAACGCTGAAACTTCTTTGGAGATTTCACATTAGAAGGGACCCAAGGGTTGTACTCCAGAGGCCATATGCATCTGGATAAGTTCTATGCATCCTTATCATTGTATAACTTGGCATGCTAGGTCCATCACACCCTTTAGTACATGCCTTGTTGCACAACCACATTCTCAGAAAGTGAGGAAAATTGAAAGTTTGTATTTCACAGTCTTACGCTGAAAATGAGACACAAAAGCAGTCTCCAACACCCTTCTCAATATGTAAAAGTGCCCTTCAGTTTTGCTGTGAAAAAATACACATAGAAGTATAAAAGATGGCATTTTATTCTTTTAGGCTTTCTTCAGAAATCAAAATATAATGATTTTTCTAAGCTTCATAATTACTCAAATTCTTTTATGACACATGTAAAAAGAAGAACTACAAAGGTATTGCCTTCAATAAAAAGCATCTGTTTTTCAGCTACAGTATTCTCATTTTCTTCTTAATTGAAATGTACATGAGAATGTGTTTGCAAGCTGCTTCCTGAAAAGTGGCCCTTTCCCTGTTCAAACAGAAATGTATGTATTGGAGGATGGGGAAGGGAATCGATGGTTTGATTAAAATTTTAATTATTGGAGAAATCATTGTTTTTCTACAAGCTTCCCCATGCCCCACCCCTGGGCATTATTTGTTCCTCTTTAAAAATACCCTGCAATTGCAGGTTTGGGGATTCATTGTATTTTTATGGCAGCTCTTTAAGCAACTCTACAATTATTACATTCTGGTGTGTGAGTGATTCAGTATTATCTCTTAGGCTTTTATGATCTTGTTCCCCAATCAGTGCTTTTGTGTAACAAGCTAGTGAAATTAGAAGTATGATTAGAAAAATGTGACTACATTATCTAAAACTTATACACACTTTTGTATTGCTTCAGCTTTCTAAGACCCGGGGGAACTGACAGTGATTAGGATCTATTTCTTGTGAAGCTACAGTTGGGAATAAGGGTGGTTTGAATAAGTGAATGAACCTTATTATGACAGAAGCTCCAATAGAGATGTGCATTAGAGTATATTGAATTCCACTTTTGAAACCACAGGAAACCTTTGCATAAGTACTCACATTTCTGCCTGGACTACGCAAATAGATTACTGCAAATAAAAAAAGGGGGGAAAAAAAGAAAAAGAAAATCTGAAAACCTATAGTCCTCCCCATCTCTATTTTTATTATAGTACCTTATAGGTAGTATCACACAGTCAAAATATTGTTTTGCCTTTATGAGTGAAACTATGACAGATATAAACCTTTAGCAACATGGTTATTCTCTTGGAAAGATCCAAACATTTAAAAATAGTGTCTTTTTTGCAAGGCTTCAAAAAATACAGTTCTTCTTACTGTGGACTGAAGTCAAAAAACCCCAAAAACAAAAAACAAAAAAGCAAAACAAACAAATGATAAAACCCCCAAACAAACAAACAGAACCAACCAACCAAAAAAAACCCAACCAAACAAAACATCAAACCCAACAAATGAGAAAAGAAACAGGACACAAATTTTACTTTGCCTGTTTTCCTGTAAAAAACAGGCCAGCCCTCAGGGGACTACAAACAGGACCATATTCACATGTTTACATAACACAGCTCACATATTTTTAAAATGTTGGTATTATTTTATTTAGTATAAATTAACTTTAGAATGGATGAGGAGTCAGCAGGAAAAAGGAAGGAAAAACAAAAAAGTCAGTGAAAGCAGGATTACTAAAGGGTCCATTGAGAAAGGCTGCAGGAAATAATGACTGAGCAAAATAGTCTGGAAAAGAGTGAGCATGGTCTGGCACAGATATTAAGTCAGAAATTGAGGCTCTGTGGAGAAAAAGAGGTACATGATATGCAACAGTACAAGACTGACCAAATTGGGTTAGGCCAAAGGTCCACCTAGCCTTCTGTCTTGACTGGGCATAATTATCATCTCAGAAAACAAAATAATAATGAAGGCAACAAAAGAACAATCTCACTTCTAGTACACCTTACCAGTTTCCAGCAATCAGCATTTTATCATCCATATATTTTATCATGATGTTTAATAGCTACTAGTATATATAGTGATGTGAATTATATATATATGTAGCTCTGAAATATCTTTCCAAAACTAATTATCCCTTTGGCCTTCACAGCATCCCAGAGCAGCCAGTTTCCCAATGTATTTATCATCTCCTCCATTCTGTAAAGGATTTCATTAACTTCCTCATATTCCTCCTCAAGTGCCTCTTTCCTGAACTGAAGATGTATCTTTTTTTTCTTTTTTTTTTCAGAAGGCATTTATACCTCCACTCATACTGTTCTGTTCCTTCCTTAGTTATGACATACTCATCTAAAGCTGTGAAGACCACTACCGCAGCATTGAAAAGGCATCTGACCTGTAGTCGAGTGGTGCCTTGATGACTTCTTTCTAAACAGATTGCCAGCTAGGGCCAGGGAAATTAAAGATGATTGTGTAGATATTTGAGGAAATGACTACTGAAGAAGGAGAGAGTGGTAATCAGATGTGGCACATGGTGTAGAATAATAAGGGAGAACAGAGGCTCTCCTCCATGTTCAGTTATGAACATGTAAAGCACTTCATCAGACCTTAATATTTAATTTAACAGACCATTTTATAACCTTGCACCCCATATTGCATGGATATTTCAAAAACATTACTAACCCAGACATACATTTCTAAACAAGGTACCTTGAAAGATGTGTTGAAGATTGTAGGAAGGTTTCATAGAAGGGAAGAATAACAGTTATACACTGAGGACTCTTCTAATGAGATATTCACATAACTAGTCTTGCTCATTTGGTAACATCTAGATGAATTCCTTTGCTTCCGCATAAATATGATTCTAGTCACTAGTGGTGTTCCCCAAGGTTCAGTATGGGGACCAGTTCTGTTTAAATGACTTTACTCATGATCTGGATGAGGGAATTGAGTGCACCCTTAGTAGGTTCATAGACAGCACTAAGTTGTGCAGTTGTTGATCTGATCGGGGGGTAGGAAGGCTCTGCAGAGAGATCCAGGCAGGATTGATTGGTGGGCTGAGAACAGTGGTATGAGGTTGAACAAGACCAAGTGATGGGTCCTGCACTTCAATTCCAATAACGTCATGCAGTGCTACAGGCTGAGGGAACAGTGAATGGAAAGTATCTCAGCGGAAAAGGACCTGGGGGTGCTGGTTGACAGATGGCTGAACACAAACCAGCAATGTGCTCAGGGGGCCAAGGCCACTGGCACCAGGCTTGTTTAAAAAATGACATGGCCAGCAGGACTACGGAAGTGATTGTCCCCCTGTACAATCGAGGCTGCACTTCCAATCCTGTGTTCAGTTCTGGGTCTCTCAACTAAAAGAAAGATATTGAGGTGCTGGAGAAAATCCAGAAAAGGGCAATGAATCTGATGGTCTAGAGAGTAAGTCCTATGAGGACTGGTTGAGAGAACTGAAGTCTGCAGAAGTGGAGGCTCAGAGGAGATCTTATCACTCTCTACGATTACCTGAAAACAGGTTGTAGCAAGGTGGGGATTGGTCTCTTCTCCCAGGCAACTAGTGAGAGGATAAGAGAACATATCTTCAAGCTATGCCAGGAATGGTTCAGGTTGGACATCAGGAAGAATTTCTTTATGGAAAGGATTGCCAAGCATTGAAATGGACTGCCCAGGGTGTTCAAGACATGACTGGATTTGGACCTTAGTGCCATCGCCTGCTTGACAAGGTAGTTATTGGTCAAAGTTTGGACTCTGTGATCTTGGAGATCTTTTCCAACTTAAATGATTCTATGATTCAAGCATATTGTAGGCAGAGAAAAAGGATACTCTACTGCAACACATGCTATTAGTTTTGATACAACTGATATATACTGCATCACACCTTCCTTCATGTGTTAATTCTTCAGTAGCATATAGCATTTTATGCTTTATCTGTATACTCACTAGTTTAACCACACTTGTTTGAAGGATGAGAGTAATGAATAGTTCATATTCTTTTCCACAACAGATGATAACATTTTTCCTCTTTCCTTTTTCTTCTCTTTAGTGGAAAACCAGCAGTGTGAGGCATACTCTTAATCCTCCCAGGCTGAACTCCCTCATATGTACTGTTTCATGTGTCCTATGGGTACTTAATGATTTCTAAAGAGTTTTCCTACAATTTTAAGCAATTGTGTTAGAGCACTTAAAAAACTTACCTAGTAAAGGAAATAAAGGCTATGTGAGGCAGTTTATCTGTTGTCTAAATAGTCTTTTGTCCACAAATCCTGTTCTTTTCTAGGCAGCCACTACAAAGTGCTGTCACCCTACAGACAAAGGCCACATATATGAAATTACGTGAATATGCTCTCCTAAGGCTACCTGTGGTAATGAGATTATCTGAGGACAATTTTTCTTGCTCCAACTAACCATTTTCCCTAAGTTGTTTATTAATTCTTTTTTTATTATTATTATTATTTTCAGTCCTGCCTTCCTTTAAAGACCATCTTCTATGAGGATATCTCTATTTCCCTTAAATATGCTTAACACTTGTCTCAAAGACCTTATTAAATTCATAAAACAAAGAAATACAACTATGTAAAAGCATGTGAACACAATAAAAAACCCCAGATGTTTTAAAATGTGTCTGATAAAAGCAGGTCTACTAAGAGGGGGATGAAGGAGGGATGAGAGGAATTAGTGCATCAGCCCCAGGGAAAAGAGTGTACTAAATTAAAAAGGCAATTAAGAAATGCTGAATCTCCACTGTGTCAATAAGTTTCTATGGCAGATAAAAGTATGATGATGAACAACATATTCATGCCTACTGTTTTAGAACAATGGAGTGTGTCCTGCTAGTAATGCTGTTGTTTTAAGCATATCTCATGATGTTTTCATTATTGTATGTGAGCTCAGCAAACATACACGATAGACAAGGCGTTTTTGTCAGAAGCACAAAGAACACTTTTCTTTAGCTAGTAACAAATTGCTTTCATTAAGAACAAATGGTCTTGGAGCAGTTTTGTCCTATATGGTCTCCATAAGATATCAAGCACAAATGGTAGCCCAGTGTTTTCTCTGAACAACGGAATAAAACTAGATGGAGGCAAGCATGTGGCTTCCTTTAGTCCTTGTGTGGCTGGTTTAAACAACTTGCAGTCTCCATTCTAAAAATAAGTATGATTAGACTGTTATTTTAACAGTAACTAGTAAGGAATTAAGGAAGTGAATTTTAATACGTAGCATAATTTAAATGGTTCACTTTCTTAATGTACTTTAAATGATGCCTTTTGTGATGTTATGCAGCAGCACTTAGCTGTCCTTAGACAAAATGTCTATCAGCATTCCTGGTCAATCTATATTTTCAAGAGTATGTAGTGTAGCTTGATACTCCTAAAATACATTGCCTTCCCTTCCTCATGAAGGAAGCATTCAGCTGTTACCAAACTCAGTTTCTGATTAATAGGTTGTTAATGAGCATCTAGAAAACAAAACCTTTTTTCTTTGTTGCTTTTCTCTCTCCTTATCCTTTTTTTTTTTTTTTAATATTATTTAATTTAGAGTGAAGCTCACACTCAGGCATGAGAAGTAACTGTCACATTGTAACATGAAACATGGCTTTGGGATGTTTCAATTTAGAAATGACAGTAATGTGGTATTTAAGATTTGAAAAATTACTTTTGATCATGTGTTTTATCCTCTGTTTAGAATAATAGTTCTTGAAGTATATCACCACATTACTTCTTGATTATGTATTTGTAATCTTTGGTTTGAAAGTTCAATATTTTAGCTGTATAAGATCACTTTAGATTTCAGCTCCAAATGCAAATGTTGCTTGGTAAATCTAATAAAACTTGGGTAGGCAAAGGTATTTAAAACTCTCCTTGGTTCTGCAACACAGGCCTAATACAAACTCCATGGGAAAAAAGATGGAAAAGCCAGGCAGCCGGCTGGCTTAGCAGCATCAACGACTACATATTCTCTTTCTGCCAACACCAGAACTGTAGAGCATATTAGGAATGAAAGAGATGATATGATATGCACCAAAGTGTGCCTTCAATGCTTCCACTCACAACATAGCTGATGTACATTGAATAGCCTGGGGTTAAGACTTGTTTTTTTCATGTGAATATTATTATTTTATTTATTGTGTTCCACATAGCATATTTCATAGTTGCATTATTAATGACCCAAGGAAAAACAAAAATAATCAATCTCATTGTCAGGAAAAAAGGAAATTCAGTACTTATCTTCACGAGGAGATGGAAACAATAATTTAAAATGTCACAATACATTCAATTTCCATTGCAACTGCTGTTTAAGAGAAAAGAAGAAGGGAGCCTTATCTGTTGTAAAGGTAAAAGCTGGATCTCTTGAAAATATAGAGCTTCAGGGAAATTTATAAGAAAATACAATGATAAGCATGAGGCCTGGAATATGCTAGTGGAAATGAAATTTGAACTTCAAAAGGTAGTCCAATGATTCTAGGTGCTGTGAAAAGATACTGAAGGACATATACTCCTAAGATAACAAGAATATCATAAGTAAATAAAACCTAATAAATGTAATAAAGGCCCTTGGAAATCAAATATTGTATTGTTTTATTTTCCATGCCCTTGGAGAATACGCTTTCTCTAGATTTATGGTGAACTACAGGTAGAAATCTGAGAAAGTCAGAGACAAAATCCCAACCCAGACATACCAAAAACATTGACGTTCATCCTTCAAGATGAACTTGAAACAGAAGGGCACGCTGTTTTGGACAAAAAAAAAAAAAAAAAAAAAAAGAAAGGGAGAAAACATTTTTTTCCATTTGTTTTCACTAGAGAGGATCTGGGAAGTTTCCAGGATTATGTAACACTTGGACATGAATTGTGATGGTTGTGTGTGTTATGGCAACTTGAGGACATGTAGCTGCATGCAAACAGCTTTTGAATTAGAGCTGGTTTTTTGTGAGGTCACCTAATATCTTAGAGTACACAGTCAGCAATCAACCAGCAGGGCTGGTGTTATGTTCCCTGGAGACAAAGGAGTCTCTGAAGTCATCAGAATAAATGCCTGTCTTTCATATGAAAGAGAGAGAACAGAGTGGCTGAAATACTGGGGAGATGTCTCTTTTTCCTGCAGGGGACAGAAACAGAAGCAGAATAGTTTCCTCAGGAGAACTGCTGGCTCCCATGCTTATGGCTGGAGAAATATTCATGTACTTTGAGAGGAAAACAAGAAAATCAAAAAGGCAAACTGTTGGAATGAAAGGAAACTTTTGGGACTGAGAGAAAAGTCAGACAGTAAGGGCTATAGGACATGGGGTGCTGGCTCAAAAATAGGTTGATGGTTTGGAAGATGAGCCTGAACTACCAGAGTGAAAATTCAAAGTAGCCCCCAAAGACTGACAGAAAACATGTACAAGCTCCCATTCACAAAGATAAACAAACTAACCTATTTGATATTAATATCCAATGTAGAATTTTCCACAGAAACAGTTTTTCATGCTTCATTTGTGCAGGTATGCTAAACAGGCAATAACTGTATTAAAAAATTCTATATCAAATCTATCATATCTTAAAGGCTGACCACTAAAATAATATAGAAACTGTAGAAAGGTTTGCATTTTTGATGGCTTTTTTTAAAAAAAAATCCACTTAAGAATCCAGGGATGATTGAATTTATTTCAGCCAGAGATCGCTATGTTTTGAAGTCAAGCTCTCTTTCCAGCCTTGATAATACATCCTAAATTCCAGGTGATACCTGGACCCTACTTGGGCTTAGTAAGCAAAAAAGACAGTGTTCTGTACTAGGATAAAATCACAAGCACCTGGTGACTTTACAGTCTAGGGGCGTTTGGCCTTTGTTCAATGTTTTTAGTAGAGGGGACGTTCATTTTTTTCTCTAGTCTGTGCAAGTATTTCCTGCTGCCAAAGACTGTAGTTTTTGTTGAATAAAATCACTTCATGAGAACTGATCTCAATTCATTTACTCAGAAAATTAGCTGCTAAAAAATGGAAAAATGATTGGAATATCTTCCCCTTGTAACATTCCATGTCATAAACAGTAATTTCTGTAGTTAAAGGCTGATGACAGATAATGGTATCAGTCCATTACTGTCCTAGTAAAGTGTGGAACTTAGCCAACAGAAATCTAAGAAATTAGAAACTAACTAATATTGACTTACTGTTACTTCATTAAGGGATGGCAGGAGAAAGGTTAGATGTTTGCTTAGATCATCTATTTCATAGCAATACATGATCAATGCATTGAAAGTTCACAAGGAGTTAGTGACAGGGGCAGGAGTCCCTTTACACACAAGATAATATTGCCCTGCATTTCATCCTATCTAAAAAAGATTTGTACAACTCTTGGAATACGTGTTTAACCAGTCATCCATTCAACACTGTTTCAAGCTAAAAATTGGGAACACTCCAGAAAGAAACCCACAGAGAATGAAAGGTAATAATGTTCCCCTGGACTGCTCTTAGGAAAGAATGCACTGAATACCCTTGAGAAAATTCAACACATAATCCCTGAGGTACTGATCTGGGTTCTTACACTCGACATATCTGTTTGGGGTTTTTTATCCTGTATCGCTTAGAGTTTTGCATTTGGCTACCCTATAGAATTAATCTGGACTTACTGAAGTTAGAATCATAAATTCATTGCAATTGGAAAAGACCTCCCAGATCATCAGTCAAATCCAGCCTTTGACTGAACACCACCATATCAACTAAAGTATAGCACTAAGTGCCAGGTCATAATTTCTTGAACCCTTCTAGGGATGGTAACACCAGTACTTCCCTGAGCAGCCCATTCCAACACTTGACGAGTCCTTCAGTTCACCTGATCTCCTCATTCAGATTCAACAAAGATATTAAACTGGGAGGTGTTTACGTTTAAGTTCAGGACTTCCTGCACTTTTCTTTCAATATAGAGAGTTGAAGATGTGCATGGTGGTCAGTTACTCAAAGTGTATTGCACCAAACTTTATTTATAATCATGATCTTTGAACTTTCTGAATGATCAAAATACAAAGCTTATATGCACAAGTATCACCATAACAGTGGTGATGTTTCAATGTTTTTTTATTCAGAAATTCATAAGTAGAAACTTAAAGTGTCACTTTTAAGTAACTGGATAGCAAAACATGCAAAAATGTTGACCTGTGTCAAGCACTCTCATTGTGTGTACAGTGCAACAAACTTTTTTTTTTTTTTAAGTGTAAACTTATATTGTAGAGATTAAGGCAACACGTAAAAGTCTCATTATGTCTGTGTTATTTTTCAGAAAATATAGTAAGGTATTTCAACTCATTCTGAAAATATTTAAGTTATTTATTTGGAATGTTATCATCCTGTGATTCTCCGAGAGAGAAAATGAAATTCAATATGGGACAGGTTATATCAAAAGGAGAGAATTATCATACTACTGCATAAAAACTCGTATGTAGAAGTCAAGATCAATGCCTGATAAACTTGATTTTTACCCTAAGCTTCAAGTGAAACATAGCACTGTCTGAAATCAGAGACTTCAGATAACAGTCAGAAGAAGGAAGTTTGAGCTAGAAAGGTTTTCTGTGCTTCTGTCGCAAACATAATAAACTACAAAAAAAATCAATTGCTAAGTTTTCAAGAATTCTAAAAGACTTCCCACTGCAAAACAGATCTCAGAGATGATCCTGCCTTGCCTTGGCAGTAAAGATGAGCAGTGATCACCAAGTAAGTAGAATTCGAATTCTCAAATCTGTGTGTGGCCTTAAATGACAAGTACAATCTTGACACAAGTTGAAGGAACTGGCTTTTCCCAACAAGCTGGCAATGCTTTCCTACTATGAAAGAGGTTAGTTAAAAAAATTCTTAGAGCATGAAAATTCAGGTTGCTCTTAACACAATGAGTATGGAGGATATGCCAAGGATAAATATGATTCACAGAGAACCAAATACACTGGGAATTATTGTTGCATATTAAATGGCATGTAGAAAGCAGCTTTCTCAAAGATTTTATAAACTTGCTTTTGTGCAGATCTTGAAATCCTAAATTTTGGGTTGTATAGTGTCTCAAATTCCATTTCAGGCAATCATTTCTTTTTACTAAATTGCAGTACTTGAAAAATTATAATATTAAAGAACACAATTTCAGTGTTGCCACTTTTCTGCAAACTCCAGTCTAAAACTTTAAAGGAACAAGAGGTGGAATAAATGAAAACTGGAAGGCTTTTACCGGTATAATGGTGATTAAATGAAGAATTTTCCCTTGCATATTTGCACAGTACATAAACAAAGTGAAAGGCACAGAATGCTTCATCATGTAATGTCAGTTTAGATTTGCTTATTGCTGCTTGCTTCATAGCTTACTCTTGTACACAAAATACCTATTTCTGAGAGTATTTGGCTTAAAAGAAATACAAATTTATCAGGTAGAAGAAATTGGAGGGGTTTTCTCATTATGTGATAGATATGCAAACATAGTTACACAGTGCAATTGATGAACTAATATTGCTGAATTCATCTATTTATGTTCTACCAAGGGTATCTTTTTATGTCCATCTACATGTCTGCATCCAGCCACCTTGAAGGTGTCTGTGGTAGTTTTAGCTAGGCCTCAAATTAGCAGGTCTACATAGATTAGGAGAGACAGGTATCACCTGACTTAAGCAACCAAAGAAATATTTCATACCATATGATGCAAACCTGAGATAGGTAGGAGGAGTTTCTCAGTTGCCATCATGTCTGCAGTAGTGGCAGGACGTGCTGCTGCTGCCCTACTGTCTTGGGCCCTGCTGCTGCTGCCGCTACTTGAATTTCGTTTGAGTTCAGGGAAGTAAAAACATTTTGTTGTTATACTTTCTGTTTCTTGCTGGGAGTATTTTGGAATGCTTATGGATCTAGAGTGATGGAATCTGTTTTTGGTGGGAGGTAGAAAATTGTTGTTATATCTGACTTGTGTAAGTGTTTGTTATATTATAGTTTTCAATTTTCTCTTTTCTGTATAAATATATATAGTTAATGTAAGTTTAAACCTAGTTTGAGGGGTTTTTTTTCCCTTTCTCCCTTTTCTCAGTGTGGGGGGGAAAGAGACTGACTCTGTGTTGGGCAGTTGGCATTTTGCCAGCTCAACCCAAGACAGTGTCCCATTGGTGTGCACAACCCTCTCTGTGAGCTGTGAAATGCAGGTACCAGCACATCTACCTCTGCAGTTTTCCTGCCAGTGAGAACAGTTCTTTTCTGAAAACTGCTGAACATAAATAGCAAAGCACCTGTACCTATGTGCAAAGATTATGCAACACTAGTTGGAGCAGGATAAATGAATCCCATGTACCTCCCGGGCTGCTTTGCCAAAAGCAGTGCTAAGACATAGTTTGGCACAGAAGAAAACTGCTGCTGAAGGCAGCATTGCACAAGGACAGTGATTATCCGGTATGTAGATGTGGCACAGTTGTTATTAGAGCAGGTAGGAATGCTACCTGTGTGCTGTGCAAATATGCAAAGCCATTTTCTATTATCCATCAGGTTTTCTCTACCACAAGATTCACGTCATAAAAGGGATAGATAAACATGGATCTTCACATGATTAAAATTAAGAAAAACAATGCGTTTGTCTCTGCTGGAAAGTTATTAGTAGACTCCAAAGTCTGGCAAGTTTTGTCATCAGACTAATATTATGGTGTGGTAAGTCACTGGACTGTGTGACAGATATGAGGCACAATTTGTTCAGGCATTTTCTGGAGTCTTCTGGTGGACTTTCTCTAGGAACCTCTAAAAGTAATGTTTATTATTAAACCAAATTTAATCTAGAAATATTAGTAAGCAACAAGATATGATGCATATTAATTTTAAAAATCCACATATAAAGCAAATCTTCCCTTCCTAAACAGAGTTAGATTCCTGTGCAGAGGTGTGTCTGTTCTCCAGATTTACTTTTCAATCAAGCAGTACTCAACTGCACCTGAATTAAGCTTTACACTGTGCGCTGCAGAAAGGCTGTGCTGATCTCCTAAGAAAGTGTCATTCTTTCCACTGCCTTTTAAGACTGCTGTAGAGACAGTCACTTGAGCTAATACATCCATTTTGCCTCCCACCACCACTATTTCCAGTACGGCAATTTTTCTCCTTTCCACGTTTATCTTGCTCTGCCTGACCTCTTGAAACCCAGACCAAAATGGAGGAGCAGTTCCTGGAGAATGAGTAATTAGCCCAAGTGGATGTAATTGTACCAGAATGCCGTTGGCAATGGAGCTCAGGAAGCCACTATAAATTGTAAACAAATCCATTAAACAATCATGCTCTCTATCACAGATTTGCTTTCAGTATATTGACAAGCCTTACAGAGCTATTTATTTTACACAACTATTTTGCATTCTACTTAGCATAAGCATTGCTACTTTGTTTTCATGTGACCATTTTATCAAAGTTACGGGTCTGAAACTGCAGGTTTTGCCATGCCAAATAGCAAGCTCGGACAGGTGGGCATCATGCTCATGTTTCAGGTCGTGTTCTAACATCTGCAAGAAATCTGGAATTTTTCTGAACTGTACTTTTCCCCTGTGAACAGTCTTAAGTACAGTCCCCAGCCAGACATCTATTGAAGTAAATGATAAGTATTTCAGAAGCAATACAGAAAGAAAACTAATGAAATCTGCTGAAATTACTACATAAAGAAAACAGGACAGATAGCTGAACCTTTACTTTTCTAAGAAAACTTAAGGCTTTTCCATTTATTAATTTGTTATGAACAGATTATTATTGATCCAAAGAGGCAAATCATTTCAATACATTGTCAAATGTGCTTTACAATAAAGAAGAAAAAAAAGGGTGCTACTTTATAAGTAAGCAGCTACTGCTAGTAGTCATAAATTGTTACATAATATATATGTTACTGTAGTATTACTAAGATTGAGTCAGCAGCCCTGACAATAAAGCTTTGGATGCCATTTGCACCAGGAAAGAACTGTAAATGAAGAATATTCTTAGTCTTATTGGTATTTGCTCATTGATCTCTGTCATCTTCTGTAGATCAGATAATTTGATAATGAACCATTTGCTTAAAAAAGTTGAGTGCACGGAAGACAATGTCTCAATCTGGATATTTTTCTTCAGTAAGGTCAATCAACTGGCTTAGTGAAATAGAAAAGTCTTGAAAGATTGATCAAAACCAACAGAAATTTCCTAAATATTTAGAAAAATAAATATTCCTCCCCTACTTTTTGTTTTTCTCCTCTTCTTCACTTGGAAGAGGAAGCTCAGACTCTGAAAAATACACAGAAATGTCAGAGACTGCTACAAAGGCATTTTGAAGTTTTTTAACCACCACAATTCAGATAAATTTTAAGTAATCCTAAAAATTGCATTCCTTGTATATGAATTGCACAAGGTTTTCTTGTCAGCAAATTATATTCCCTTTGTTTTTAATACTAAAATAACACTGAAAAGGAAAAATAAGCTCTATCCTATCATTTACACTATTACATTTTTTTTCATGTTGCTAACAAGATCTTTTCATTTCAGATCTGTGTAACATAAATCTTTAAAGACATGCTAGATTCCTATAGCCAGTTAAGAGCATAGGGGGAAAAGAGTACTTTGTTAGTAACATCTTTCATTGAATTTGTAACACACTCAAGATCTCTGTAGAGGACAACTGAGATAATAAAGAAATTGTTCTCTCACTTCTCTTCCATAGCTGCTATTACACCAATGGAACTCTGGTAGATTGGCAGGAACATCGGTGAGCTGTTGCTTGATAGCAATTTCCTTAATTAGCTTTGCCTTTTTTTTTTTCTTCTGGGACGTTCTGTGTGAGACATTTTAGTGTTTTTCAGTCAGCACTCTGCCAATTTGTGATATTATGATACAGATATTGGTCTTGATATCTCCAATCGCATACTGTAATTCTGCAGATATTTGGTCTTTTTTCCTGTGAAACATTAAATTCAAAACCAATCTATATATTTTTTTAAATTCCATTATTAGAGAAGTTTAAATTTAACTCTCTTACAACACTCATTTTCTGCTATTGTCATTCCACCTCTAACATCATCTTCCTCCTCCTACTTTCTTCCCTCTCAGCACACACATTGGAGAATAATCAGGACCTCTGAAGTACTGCACTGGATGGCTCACTGCACAATCAAGAGTTGTATAACTCCTCCCAATGTAATTTCTGTAACTCAAGAGCCTGTTTTGCCTCCAATATGGGATTAAATAGAGAGTTCAATTTAAATCTAAATGCTGAATCTTTCCAAAGGCCATTTGATAAGACTAGTATTTCAAGAGTGAAAACAGTATAGCTGTGCTTTTAGGAGAAAAATAGTATTAAAAATCTACTGCATTAGTTCAAGTCTATTGAACTGAAAAGTTTTTGAGCACAAAAATCAACCAAAAAAAAATCTTCCATTCTACTTTTCCAGCAGCTTGCTGCTGGCAACAGAAATGTCACTGAATGCAATTGTCCTTGGAGTTATTGGGGTTACAAGGATATTACATCACCTAGCAACAGAAGCATCTATTTAGGATACAAGGCTCAAATGCATTCTTTTAATGTGTTGTAGATCCCCCAGGATATACACAAAGAAACTCCCATAGAAATCCACATAGTTTGCAAGGCAGTCTGTTTCTTTGTCTTTGATGCATCAGTGCTTTTCCTTTGGAAGACTTTGACCTTTTACTAGCAAAACTAGTAATAGTCTCCTTGTTTCATTTATGTGGTTGTTAGTTTATTTATTTATTTTCAGGCCCAAAATACATGCTTAGAGATTCACTTTTCACAATGTTAAAGTAGTATTTAAATTCTTGGCAAACAGAAGTTCTCACTCCAGAGTTTCCTCAAATACACTTGAATGTTGTGGGTTTTTCAGACAATATTAGGATGAAATATCACAGAATGGCCTTAAGACACTCTCAGGGTCCCTGCAATCAGGTGCTTTATCCTCATCTGCCCTATTGCCATGGATCTTGTAACTCTGTTGGCTTAGGTCAGACTCACTAGGAACGAAGAGTCCTTCACAAGATCAGTCAGAAGGAAGAAATGGTTATGCAAAGAAAATTGATAAATCTGGACCAACTTTAGAAATCAATGAAAAATCTCTTTCTGGTTATTAAATGCTGAAATTCAATACTTTATTCTGTTTTGTCTCTACAATCATTTGTAGTCTGCAGCCAGCTGTAGTTTACAGAATATCACCATGGTATGTGGTAAGTTCCACTCTTCTTACACTGTCTGAGTACTGTCATAGGTTCAGCCAGATGGGCCTGGGTTTGGGTTTTGGAGTTCAGACTAGGCCTGACAGTTGTCAGGTG
>JAWWLZ010000118.1:67628839-67652272 GCA_035041345.1 Poliocrania exsul
TCCTCTTAATTCTCTCTTTTCTGTATAAATATATGTAGCTCATTTAAGCATAAACCTGGTTTTAGAGGGTTTTTTTTCCCTTTCTCCCTTTTTCTCAGCCGGGGCTACCTCTGTCTTTGGGCAGTTGGCGTTTTGCCAGCTCAACCCAAGACAGTACGTACTAGACTTTTATTAACCTCATTAAGCTGGAAAATGCATGCGTAGGGCAGTGCAACCTGCCTCGTCCTTAAGATCTTATGACTCAGAAGTGAGTTCTGACTTTGTGATTCTCTAAGTGTGTCTTCTCTTTATGCTTTGTGCTTGGGTTTCCAGTCTGCTTCTTTACTTTAAGGACAGATCTTCAGAGGTGTTAAATATCTCTGAAAATCTTCCCATAATCCTGTGAAGTTTTAAGAGTAAAACCTTTTCCCAGAGCCTGGCCTAAATTTCTTTTTACTCATTCTTAATTGATAACTGCATCACCAAAAGCTGAAGTGTAGGTAAAGCCAGAGATGGACTGAACTGGAATTTGAAAACCTATGCAGACACATAGCAACCCATCAAGATGCTGGGTGTGAACATGAATCCTGAATTTTCTAGTCCTCCTAGAAATCCACATGAACGTGCAGTTGTAGCATCAACAAAATTTAGTGGGCGGGGGATCTTGCACTGCAGAATTCTGGTCTTTAAAGCAACTTCTAATGGAGTGATGAGTATATCCATGGCATAACCAAAAACTTTACACCTAAAGGCTATCATAAAGAAATAAAAGTTTTGTTGGTCAGGTAATTGACAGACTTTTTCTCTCAGATGTCTAAAGTTTTACTGACTCTGGAAAGTGTGATTATTCTACCCTGTTCACATCATGTAGTAATAAAATTAGCAATACTTTCAATTTAGTTTATATGGAGGATTAGTATATAGTCTAGATATATAGTTAGTACATACATCAAGAAATAGAGCTAGTCCTCTAAGCCAAGCACACACATGTTACTACAGGCTAACATACTTACAATGTTGATATACAGAAGTCTCTTAGAGATAACTAGCTGATATATCAGGGAATTCCTCAAAGACTTATTATTAATGCACTGAAGCCATGTAAATTCAGTGAAACAATCAGAAGACATTAAAGAAAGGCAGTTTTACGTCTACTTCAGGCCTGTTCTTCATATGACATAAGTCAAGACAAATCCCTGTCACATCACATTTTCTTGCTGTGGGATGATGTGAGGGAAATAAGGGGCCCACTTATCTCTTTGTGTAGCTCATTTAAAATAACCCAGATTAATGGTGCACTGTCTATTTTACCCTTGTAGGGAATGATAAATACTAAGAATTATTATTGAAGCTATTCAGCTGTCCATTAATAATACATTAGTAAATACCATATGATCAAATTTCATTGAAGTATGTTTTTTACAGCAGCTTGCAGTTGAGTCAAGTGTTAGCTTAAATATCAGCAATATTTCATTCATGAAGGGTAAGGGTCCTGCTAGAATCTACAAGTATACAGGATGCAGAAAAAAAAAGGTCCCCAAATACCTGAAATACTATTGTATCAAAGCTGAGGAATGATGGAGAATATTTTCCAAATGGGCAGAGCACAGAACATCACAGAAAGTGTAATGATTCTTCTCTTGACTTTCTCTGAAGCCTTATGGCCCAGTGTTTTACTCTACTTGTACAGTCCAGTTCAATCCTGATTGTGCCAGAAAGAATTCTTCAGATTGCAAGAGTTTCTTTCCTTTACGTTATTTAGCAAGTTTAAAAGATAATGATTTAAACCCTTTGGTAATGACTACTATTTTTGTTCTCACTCCCTCAGGGGCTGTCACTGATTGTCTCATAAATCTAAAAAGTTTACATTCTTCCCTAGAGGTGTATATTTTTTTGAAAGTTCTGTAGTGTTTTTATAATTTCTTAGAATATTAAACATCTTCTTTCCTAAAAATGGTCAATATTCTGTTTTGTAGGTATTTACTGTGCTTTTTAGGTATAAATTTACTCTGCTTATGAGAAATAGCTGTCAAATTCTTGCATTTTTTTTCATCAATGACTGTAGGTAACACCATTTTTCATGCAATAGTAGTGACCAAATCTGAAAGGAAGATATTTCTTACTCTCATTTTCCATTTTTTAAAAAATATTCTTCTAGTTAAATTAGTGTTTATATATACATCATACTTTTTGATTGACACCTTACTAGGTCATCCCATGCCTGAAGAAATCTAGAAGTAGCTGTTCACTAATTTGTTTTATTTGTGTAACTAATTCAGTCTCCAAAATTGTTACTCTTTTAAAAATAATAAAGAAAACAACCAGAATTTGTAAACATTGTTGCAGTTTGCCTATTTCCTCTTGATTATAAAATTCCAGTATACTTTAAAGTCTGTATTGTTTTAATTTCCTTCTCCTAAGAAAAAACATCTGTGTTTACATCTGTCTGTGTATATATTTGCATACACATGTGAATACAGTAGGTAACTGTACTGATTAGAGCAACTGGAACCAGCTTATTCCTGTGTAGATGTAACCAAAACTGTATTTTACACCCTCTATGTCATTTCTAACAAATGGATCATTTGCAGCAGCTGCCCAGAGCACACCTGATGCCTCAGTTTACAACTTGGGTGTTAGAGAACCCTGTGAGACAGGGTCTTCACATCAACTACTCAGCTATCATAGCTCCCCTCCAGGGAGGTATTAGCACCTTCACATCCAGCCAGGGGGGTCATGTCTGCTAAGGGGCCATCAAGGAGTCCAAAAATATCCCATGACTCACAGAATAAATCACCCATTGTGAAACTCCTGGCCCTGAGGGAGATACTGGGAATTCCTACCTGAACCTGAGCATATATAATCTTGGGGTTTGGGGACTTCTGGTACCACTTGTCAGATCCAAAAGAGGGCAGAACCTCAACAGGACTGTGATTGCCACTCTCAACCAGACTGCAATCATCATCATTATCACCTGTTTTTATCTTTCCTTTTACTTTAGGCTCAGGGAGACCACATGGGTATCAGCACAGGGGCTAACTAACACCATTTTGTTCGGCCCCAGGGTGCTGTGTTATACCTCTGGTTTTTGTGGGTTAAAACAAATTTCTGTTTGTATTATTGCATTTATTGTAATGTTTTTATTAAATTGTAACTCTTATTTATAATCTCTTTTGAGTGGGGTTCATTTCTCATGCTGGTTTACCTTTAAACCATCACAGTAACACACATTTTCACTTGGGCATTTTTGGAAACTCCCAATTTTTTTTAAGAACTGCTAAGATAAAGTCCATGACATTCAGATTTTAGATAACTTTCTATTAGAGATTTAAAAAGAATATATACATATACATCTACATATATACACACATATATATATACATATACATATATATATATATATATTTGGGTTGATGAACTAACACATTAGAAAATTTTGTTCAGAAAATTAAACCAATAAAATTTTATGAATATAACTGCCCTGATGCAAAAACATATAGCAGAATTAAAATGTTCTCCAAATCAATTATTTTCTTGATTTCAGGTTTGGTTGGTTGGTTGGTTGGTTGGTTGGTTGGTTGGTTGGTTGTTTTTTTCCAGTTTAATAGTCTGGCCTACGGAGCAGAAAGAAAAACCCAGCCAGCAGTCATATAACTTGACATTAATTAACCCTCTACATTATGTGACCTCTATGTAAATAAAATACTTCCAGTCTGAGGTTCTTGGTTCTCTTAGCTCAAAATGCAAAATTCTATTCAAAATCTGCATACTTTTTAGCATAACTACTAATGCTAAATTTTCTCTGCCTTGCCATTTCTACCAAACCATTCACCTTGAATGCTATAAAGAAATTCTTGTCAGAGAGGTTCCTAAGTGCCTTTTCACCTACCTCAAGGAGTAAGCCGTTGTAAGGCAATAAAGACAAACCTTAGCACTGGAAGGAATCCTGAAACACAGGGTTCTTCCTCTAAAGTGAGGAAGAAATGTATATTTCAGCTGCAGGTTGCAGGGCAAGAGAACATAATTTGTTTATTTAATTTAAATAGCTGGTCCTGGAACAAGTGAACACATTGCATCAAGAGTGGAATTTACTTTTTTCTTTTCCAAAACAAAAGTAAATGGGAAATGAAATTGTGATAATCTCTTTAAAATTATGAGGTGGTACTTGGTCAGGGAATATATCCTCGGCATCTATAAAGCTTGTACTAAACTTGCCTCCTGGCTTGGGGAATAAAGGTATAATTATTTCTCATTAATAAAAAAAAGTCAAAATAACAATTATGTTTCTCGTCACACTCAAAACTAAGGCTTCATTATAAAGACAAAGAGGAATAGACATTTAAAACTGAAAAAAACAAAACAAAACAAAACTCCACAGTGTTTTCAAATTTCTGTGTTTAAAGAAGGAAATAAATGCATCAAATAACACAGCATTTAACTCAATAGTTAATAATTTAACCAGAAAAAAATTGCTTGCTGTTAAAGATAAAACATTTACAATACATCTGATTGTTTTCCAAACATTGAATTAACCATGAATCCATTGAAATTGTTTATACATTTTAACAGTTCAGCAAAATAAATGCAAAACTTTACACAGTTTGCAGATTTTATATGATGCCAAAGGGGTTTTGATTTTTCATTTTTATAGATTTTAGGAACACAGTAACTGTAGCAAATGTAGATTTAATGTGCTAGTATTCTGGCAGCCTAAGTTCATTGTTTATGTATCCTAACCCTTAGCATTTATCAGTAGCTCAAATTCTCTTAGTTATTTAGACTCTCTTCAAGGTAAAGAGCTGGAGGATATCAGAAGGCCTACAGAACAAAACATAAACACAGGTCAGAGTGTCCCAGAAGTCAGAACTGGAAGAACTCCAAAAGCCTGAGGAAGAAGAGCTGATGAAGACAGAGGGTCTCATCGACCCCCCAGACTCAATTCCAGGGAGTGGAACAGAGGTGGAACTGGGGCTGCAATGAGAAATGTGTAAAGTAATGATTGGAGGAATCATATTATAAAAACCATGGAAACTAGAACTGGGGGACACATGCATGTCATCATGTATCCCTGTGGGCCTTCAGCCTGTTATTAAAGAACCTTTACTTTTTATCTTATCCTACATTAATTTGGCTCAGAGTCCTGCTTTGGTGGGGGCGGGGAGGGCTCTCATGGCATCAATATAAATCATAAGGTTGGGTGATCTAGAATCAACAGAATAAATTATGAGAGATTGCAGAACAGGAGGAAATATTTTCTCCTAACCTGAATTTTAGGATGTCAGTGGTACCTAAGCAGTCTCTCTTTTGGAAGAAATCTTGTGAAATGTTCTAAATACACACTTTTTGGAGTTTCCTTATGTCATTTTGCATGATGTCTGAAAGAGCAGTAAACAAAGCACACAAACGGTACATAGTACACAAATATGTTCATACTTATCTTGAGATAGCTATAATTTTGCTAAAGGATTAACCCCAAATTTTGCTTCTTAACTCTTTCTGAAGGCAGAAGAGATGATTCATTCTTCTTCTGCTACTTCTTAATGAAATAATAACTTAGCAACCATAACTGTTTCTAAAACATTACTCATCTTAAGTGATGGAGTGTTAGTGTGTTGGCATAAACTCCTGGAGTAATTCACATTGATTGATTAGAAACTCTTATTTTACCCAATGTCCTTAAATATTCTTTCATTTCAGGGTAAACAACAGCAGCTAATAGACATGGTATCTCACTGCCCTGTGATCGAAGATTAGCTTTTAGGACAAGAAGTAAATGGAGGTCTAATCTTTCTAGTGCCATTTAGAGGTACTTAACATTGGTCTACAAAGAGCATTGAATGAAAAGTATTAGTAATGGAAAAGACCTACTAAGTCATTTGTACAGTTCTCTGCCAAAGCCAGATTGCTTGTGTATGATATACTATATTTTTAAACGTCCAGTCCAACTCTGAATTATTCAGCTGATCTGTTACTCTTTCCATTAAATCCTTAGATATACCAGATCTATATTATAATGTAACTCAGATTTTACTATGCTGTATTTATTTTTATTCCTATAATGACATACTTTGCAACAACTTACACAGTCTTCTTTTACATATACTTCTCAGATTGTTACTGAGTTAGCCAAGTTACACCAGTGTGATTATTAGCCATTCAGGCTGTGACATAACTCTGCCTTGCATGCAAAATAAAGATGTTTTTACACTGTAGTGCACTTGAAGAAGAAATCTAATTTACCATCTACTAAATTCATGAAAGGTTATTATGTTCTTACATGTTTCTAATGGAATTGAGCTCTTCTAAGCAACATTATTTTCATATGCATTCTGCAAGTCATATTTGTAAACCTATGCATTTAATGCAGGAAACATTTTCCAAGGGAGCAACTGGCTCTACACATAGTGAGTGAAGTTCTGCTTCACTTTTTTGAATTATACTTACTAAGCAACGAAATCTTCTTAGCTCCATAGGTGACATACAAACTTTGCTATGATACTCACTATAATGTCTCTGCCTTTAGATATCTGCAGATTTTACTGTGCCTCTCTTTCACTGTATCTCTTAGCAGATATTTCCTCTTTTCTAAAAAAAATTCTAACCTTAATAACCTTACTGTGATGTAGAAAATTCAGTGAACAGAGGACTCATTTATACTCTAGTTTAGGAGAACCCATTGCACATCCTATCTGTGGTATCATTAGAGTTGCCCACACAAATGTAATTGAAATGAAACATCCAGGGAAATTTCATTTTCCAGGATGTTTATTGGAAGCAGGGTAAGAAAAGAAGAGCTTTTATCTTTCCTGAACCATTCTGGACAGTGTCATGGGGTAATATGACTTGAATGCCTTTATCCCCTTATCCTGGCACTGTAGCTGAGGAGAGGGAGGGAGGGCAAGAGGCATAAAAGGCAGCATACTGGACTTCTTTCAGATTTCACTGTTACCAGAAGACATGTGATCTCATTGTTAGTGGGAGAAGGTCCTGCGAAAAATTCCAGTACAAGAAAGGAAGAATTGTGGAAAAAAACCCCAACCAACAACAAACAAACATACCAAAAAAACCCAAAACCAAACCAAAACCAAACAAAAATGTATTCCATTAATAAACTACAGCATTCCCAGTTGCCAGAATCAATAATGCTTAACAGGTACATGCTAGTGAAAACTAATAGCTATGTATTTTTCTCTTCTAGGATCACTCTGCAGGGTTTAGCAGAGTACCAACTCTTTTCCTAAAATTGAAAATATCACCATCAATCATGAAGGGCAGCATATGTGGAATATTATGAAATATCAAAGCATAAAAAATCACAGAAATCTTTCTTTAAAAGCCCAGTTCATTTAAAGGAATATAATGTAGTCATTGCAATAAATAGTCCTGTATCTGTACATGCTGGCTGGAGCTAATTAATAAGAAGTTCTCAGAATGTTCTGAGTTGGAAGGACCCACAAGGATCATCAGATCCAGTTCTGAAGTGAATGGCCCATACAGTGATTGAATCCACAACCTTGGCTTTATAAGCACCATTCTTTAACCAATGGAGTTAATCTTAGGGCTAGGTCATGTAAGAGAGTTTATTTTGTAATAGTTAAAAATAGAATATTTACACTGATTTACATCATCCAAAATTCTAATCCAATGCCTCAATATGTAAACTGGGGCAGAAGATTAAAATGGAAAATGTTTTTTTTTTCTATCTTTAGTTATGTGGTACCAATAACACTAAATGTAACAAAACAATAATTGCATATTTTACAGCACCCAGCAGCAGCACCCTACCAGCCTTTAAAAGAGATAGGAAAAATTATCTTAGTGACCTTAATTATGGTGACTGGAAGTGCAGAAAGACTATTTCTTTAGGAATAGTTGGACTGTGGAGGACACTGTTTTCCTACTGCTTTGTCTTTGAAGGTCTATCTTCCTCCAACACAGCAGAAGATTTTAGAGACTGTAACTGATCATCCCTGTAGCCAAGTTACTGATTATAATCTTTGATTTTTTCTTGCTCAGGAAACAGTATATCAATTTGTCTGATATCAGATAGCAGAAATTAGATTAAATGACCACATGGTTAAGTAAAGCAAGTATTATTTTTATCATATGCTTCTAGTGAATAGCTTTCAAAATACTACACTTGTGGGAATTTTTAAATGGTTGAGTAAACCAGAACAGAATAAAGCAAGCAAAAGAGAATATACCAAAACCAGAAAACAAGCTTACTTTGAATTATAGCTATCACAAAGAACTTGAATATAATCTGGTTTGAGGAGTCTGAACTTCAATCAGTTTATGTGGTGGTGTGAAAAAGTGAACAACAAGGAACTGTCATTTGTAAAGTGATACATTGTTCCCTTTCTGAACAAAACAGTCATGGTCAGAGAGATTGTTTTGATTAATTATTCATCCTATTTGTGTCATTCTACTTTTGCAGCTCTGTTAAGACCCCAAGCCTTGATGGCAACAAGATAGTCTCATGGTGAACTTCTGAAATTTTATGCAGGAGTATCTCTGTTTGAGAAGAATCGAGAATACATTACAACCAGAATTAAAGGACCTTACAATACCTACCTTCTGTGAAAAATGCCAAGCCCATTATATACCCATAACACAAGCTTTGTTTAATTTTGTTTTACTTTTCTACGGGTCCCAATACATTTCCAGCAGGAATAATTCAGTGCTGAGAGATGTACTACAAAGAGAAGTGTGGCAGAAATTCTGTTCTTAATTCAGTGCTCAGACTTACATGATGCCAAGCAGTTTTGAAATCTAAATTAGCTCAGCTGGTAACAAACGTAGAAATTGTGAGGGAAATGTTGTCTGTAGCAGATAGGAAATAGAAAAGAGACAGGTGACAGATGCAGTAAGATTTGGTGACAGGGCAATATGCTTTGAGGAATGCGATTGGGGGGCAAAGAAGAATGAAACAATGTAAAAACAGCAGCACTGTAAAGACTAGTGAAGCAGAACATAACATCATTAAGCTAATGGTTTGAAGAGCTGGAATACTGAATTCACTGTGAATGGACACACTACAAATATACACAAAATGAAAGAGAATGTTATGAGAAAGACAAACAAAAAATTAGAATGTATGTCCCCTGAAGAATTAGGTATTTTATTTGGATGAATGTATTGCAGCTTTTTGGACTATATTTTCAAGCATAGAAATATCAGTTATCTCAAGAGTTATCTGCTACATACAAAATGCATAGATGCATCTATTTATTCATGTACATATGTATAAATACAAACAGTGACATCAGAATGAAGAGACCATGACTCTGTTTTTTAGCAGAGAGATACAATGAAGATTATTTCCAGGAAATAATGAATTCTCAAAAAGACTGAATGCAGTTCCCAGAGTGAGACACTCTTCATGTTTGAATTAATGTTCCTGAGTGCTCCCTTGTTAGTGCTAAGCATATAGTTTAAATAAAGAAATCACATTCCAAGCTCCAAACACAATTTGTCAGCTTTGCTTCTGGGAAGTGTGAAAGCAGCAAAAGTGAGAGTCATTTATTCACCATCTGTTCAGCAACTCACCTCTTTATCACACAGAGATGCAGAAGATGCAAAGTTTAGTAAGTTTTCAGACATCAGACTGGTAGAAGTGAAGACAGGGCATTTTTTATTAACTTATGAGCAGGGATTCACTGAGTTTCCATATGTCCCAGAACTCAACAAAATCAATAGAAATATTATTCATATAATCCATTGCATCATATTTTAACAGTCAAATCAGTGTAGCTAATACCTTATATTTGCAGGGGTTAACTGCAAAATATCACAGTTGAGCAATTTGGGGTAATTTTTTTTAAGGTTTAAGTGAGAGAAAAAGCGTAATTCAGAAAGGAGACTGAATAACGAGGCTTACATAGGTACAGTGAGAGAGCTTTACACTAGATACAGTGCATACCTATTGGATTTTGTTGTTGAGTCCTGATTACAGGCTGACATTTCTACACATAAGAAAAAAATTATAATTTTTATCTTTTATAAAAGTGTGGGGGGGGTTGTACTGGGAAAAAATTTCTTGGTTAGCAGTAGTTCTGTTTTTTAATACTATATTCAGGTCAAATAAAAACAAAAAATGTGTATACAAGTTTCACAAAACCTTATAAACACATTAAAAATGCCATCTTAAAAATTAAGTGTCACTGGTATGAAAGAACTTGCTGCAGGTAGAGGAAATACCATTTTCCCTCATCCAGAGTACTAATAACAAAACAGATATTTTGTCAGACAAATAGAGTAGCGTGTGTCATATTTATATAAATTAGTGATGCTCTTGTGATGTTGCACTGTCTCTTCAGGCTGTGCAATGCAGAATGAAATCTTGCACACCCCTGCACTCAGAATTAATCTGCAGTAACTTGAGTGTTTCCATAGGAGACAATGAAATCCGAAAGGGGTTCATTACCTCACAATAATGTGGAGGTTAATGGGTGTCATCACTCTACCTGTAGGATGTTCAAGGTTTAAGGATCAGTTTGAGTGCAAACCAGACATCACAGTGAATAGGAAGTGCCCTTTCTTGCCCCATCTACCTGGTTACATTGTCCACATGATTGCCTTCTTCACACTGCTAGCACTTTTACATTGCTCCTGGTTCTTATGATTAATGCGACAACTTCTCTTTCTGCTGGGAATACTGACTTTACATCAGTTCTTAGCTGATCATCTTTGTTACCTGCTTTCAAATGAATGTCAAAGATGAACAGGTAGGGCAGAGCAGTGCCTCAGTGGAGTCAGACACAAGAGGGGCGGGGCAGGGGGTGGCAAAAAAAAAGACAGCAGCAGTCACAGAGGCAGGTGTGTTCTGCAGCAGTTCTTGGACTCCCATACAAGCAATCTCACAGTCTTTGCTGGGCTTGCTTGTGAAGGATAACCAGGAACTGAAATCTGTCACATAGATAAAAACTTTAACATATAGTGCAATTTGAATCCTTAATGAGACTATAGGGCAGCAGAGCTATACTGACCTGCAGATGGGTTGTATAGAACCCTTCCACAGCCAAACCTAAAGCACCAAACATCACATTTGCCCAGGTACTCCTGAGTAGCTTCTGACAGAAAACACTGTGCTACTTGAGTTATTGTTCATCTCTGACTCCCTCCAGTAGATAAAAGGGGAGGGTAAATCATGTTTAGCCTCTGTATCTGCCAAACAGTACTACCGCTTTGGGAGGCTGCCTGTCACATCTCCTAGTAATGAGCACAGAACTCAGAGCTCCCAGTCAGGGAGCAGCAGTAGCAGCACATCCCCTGATGCTCCTCCTAGTGTGATAGACTGAAGTACCTGCTAAGTCTTGTGGCTGCATGCCAGAATCCAAACACAGCAAGTTTATATTCTGCCAGAATATGTCTGACCAGAAAAAAAGTAACTGCATGCCTTTTGAGAAATGAAAGAATGCAGGTGATGATATCAGCAATTTTCAGTACATTGAAAAGAATAGAATTCTCTACAAAGTGAGGAGGTTACCCTCTTGACAAAGTCCTTTCTTCAGTCTGTCTAGGAACTGTGGCAATGGTTCTTGAAACCAAGAGGCAGCTACCCCAGCCATGCAGACCTTCTTGCTCCTGGCAGCAGAAAAGCATCCTGGGTTCTAATAAAGGACCTTAGCCAGTAGACTGAGGGAATAAATTATAAACTTTAATTCAGTGCTTTGAATAAATTAAAAATAGATCCTAAGAGCTAAAAACACCCAAGAGAAAGGAAGTTCTAAGAGAGGTCAAGTGGGGAAACACCAAACTTCCTAAATGAAGATCTGAGGTCAGAGGAGATGTAACTATTTGTTTCATTGCTGAATGCATGACACTTGCAAGTCATTTCTGGAAGGACTCAATAATGTGTCTCCTCTAAGTGCATTCCTCCACTCTGCATGTATTTGTGATGATTTGGGGTTGATGTATGTAACCTTATAGAGTGCAAGCCAATGACTCCTCCTCTCTCTTTAGTGGAAAATCACATTTCTGGGAAAAAGCAATGAAGCAAAAAGACAAAACTGTATTAAAGAAACAAGTTTATTTTTCCATGTGCCTATTATTAAACATTAACTTTTCATTGCTTGAAAGCTTACCCTAAAGTCTAGTAAATATAATCAAGCTCTAATTAAATGTTAATGTAGAGTCAGTGTGTTAAAAATTCATAAGGAGTGCACAGATGCTATGTTTTAGTCAGCATGGTCTAATCAACAGGATCAGATCCCAGCTGTGGAAATCCTCTCACTTGACACTCTGGCAGAGAATCTTCTGTTGGCTGTACATTTAGAACCACTCGCATAGATGTCAGCACACCAGTTTAGGACACATTTAGCCATTTCTGGCCAATAGGCTGTGTTCAGCCCACTCTCTAGTAACTGGACTATGCTACCAGCAGCTGATGTAATAGTGTAAAAAAGCAGTTGATGATCTGTGCCTGCTGACACAGAACACAGACACTTGTGTTGTGTTTTTAAAAGATCATATCTCACTTTTGCATTTTAACAATCAATTTTAAGTTCCAGTTTGGAAAGTAGAAATATTACACTATAGCTCTACTTGACATAATGATCATTATTTCCAATAACATTTTTAAGAAAGAATGATTTATCAGTAAAAAAATAAAATTTTGAAACTGTTAATAAAAAATGGCACTAGAAAAAGGTCAGATTTTCTCTTTCATGAAAAGTATTGATGAAATATCAATAAAAGTAAAAGATTAAGTTTTCACGAAAGCTTTTATTTTTGTATTTGTCAGTTCTAAATGAACAGCAAATAAAATTATATTTCTCACCAATGAGAATTTATTAAATTGTTACTTCCTCTATTATTGCTCATTTATTTGTTATCTTAGTCTTATTTTAGTCTAAAAGCTGGGTTAGATAGCCAACTGAATATCTTACTAGCCAATGCAACCATGTAGTCATAAAATCTCTTGTATGACATCTTTTCCCCCTTCATATAATTGGGATCTAGAACTGTGCCTGATGCTTTAGTGCAGACTATAAAGATGAAGGAAATTTCCTTACTCCTTGCCATGAAAAGCCTGGCCATGCACAATAAAAAGCACAGCTCTTCTGCAGCCATCACAGCTTGAATAATTAATTATCTTGGTGGGAATAATCCTGACAGCTATTTTGCTTGACTCATGACCTTGCACTGTGTCTGCACTCAACAGTGCTACAGCCAAGCCTCTCTTCAAAGTTTTATGTTCTGCAACAGTGCTGAGTCAGGATGTGATTACTATTGCAAATTTATGCTATGTGCACATTTTTTCTACTGTTTAAATTTGGTTCCACAATGTAAAGAAAGGCAAAATCTTGCAGAAATTATGAAATAGCAATGTCTGTCACTGTGGTTTTTCATAGAATCATAGAATACTTTGAGCTGAAAGGGACCTTTGAAGGTCATTTTGTCATTTTGTCATTACTGATGCTGCACAGAATTGCTGGGAATGTTTTCACAATCATTATACCTGCCTAAAATAAAAGCTGAAAGCCATTATTTCTTTTCACTAAATGAGTTCAAGCAAGGGATTGTTTCCATGGATGTTATATAATTGTGTTGTCTCTTAAGGAATCTTACTATATATCAAATTTTGATTAAATATTAAGAAGCTTTTTCTGAGACTACTCATTATTTATCTGAATTTCTTCTTTCCTTTATGTACATATTCCTGAATTTTAATGACACAGTGTGGAATCTGTCTGAGAAAAACTGCTTTGACTACTTTTGTTCTTTTCCTAGGGTTTTAATTTCATTACAAATAGAAATTGACTTACTAGGTATTGTCAAATATCAATACACTGGAAAGAGGAAGAGGCTCTGGACAAGTTTTTGGAATTTGTTTTGTTTCATTTTGTTTTGTTTTGTTTTGTTTTTCTGATTGTATTAGTACATTAGATTCAATTTTCCTCAGTCCTGGCATTTAAGATTCTCTGCACCAATCATCATTATATGAGTGGGTGTATGGTAGAGTACTGCTTGTGTGTTTGGCATCTGGTGATCTTTCCCTTGGGAGGCTGGTTTATTTGCCAGGGAAAAAGCCATGAAACAGGACTATATCTCCTGGGCCACCTCCAAGTGTACTATGCTGTTCTGTAAATACATAAGCAAGAGCTAGAGAGAGCTAGAGGCAGAAGTAAAAAGCATCTATTGCAGAGACACAGAGTGACAAAGCAAGACTTTTATAAGTCTCTGAAAGATATCTGTCTTATAAACCCTTCAAAATTTGGGTGCCCAGTAAAACTGAAGCTCTAAGAAGTGAAAAAAAGTAGGATTCAATAGCACATGGAAAGGTTATACAAAATTGTGAGTATTACAGAAATTCTAATTGACATGTAGAGTTGAAATTCCTCTGCAGGGGTTTTCTCAAGACCTGAATTTGTGAGAAAGTGCTTGGTATTACTAGTAAATATGTCTATCATAGAATTTACTTTTGTTCTGTAACTCAGTGCAAACACCACCACCCCTCAAAAAATTCCAACAAACAAACCAAACCAGCTCACAAAACACATACCTACCCAAACCAACCAATCAACGAACAAACCAATAAATAAAACCTCCATACCTCCCATCTCTTTCCATTGGAGGTAGACAATGTTTCCTTTCCTTTTGCATTATAGGGTACTTCATTTCCTGATGAATCTTTAGAAAGCCCCCCCCTTCCATGTTCTTTTATGTGAACACTACAAAATAGTTAATATTCTTACCTTTTCTTCCGCAAGGAAATTATTCTGACCAAATGCAGAGGATCTGTGCTTGCAGAACCAAGATGTAAGAAAAGTTACTTTTAAAATCAAATTCTGATGGAAAGAGAAGCCTGAGTCCTATCCGGCATTCCACATTTTCCTGGGCACAGACACATTTTCATGATTCTAGGCCTGATTTTTGTAGGAGGAATTATTGTTGCTAAAATAGGGAAATCCTCTCTGACAAAGGCAGCTACACCTAACTTATACTGCTTTAGCCATCATCTAGCTGGCCCCCTTTGTAAAATTTTTGAAGTTTGAGTCTGGTTTCTAAACAAGATGTCACCCAAGTATTCAGTGAGGTGCTGAATTCACCTTGAAACCACATTTTGTTACTGCAACACCAGTGTCTCCCAGTTAAAATTCTAGTCCAGAGATGATATGTTGAGGATACTTTGTAGTCTATCATCATGTCTTTTGCATGAAAGATTTAACCAATCTATGTTAAACATATATGAGATTTTATAGTTTTATTTAATATTAATTGTTAATTAAATAACAATATGATTTTGGTTTTTAAGTCACAATGGCACCTTTTGGGGAAAAGCAAGCACTGAAATAGAACATGTTAACTGGATTTTTTTGACATCTCTTTAAGAGATTATGTAATTAAATGTAAAAAAAAAAGTCAAACTAGAAATAAGTGTATGAGAACAAGTGAATAAATGAATGAAGAAAATAACTTTCTGAATTAGGTTTTCATGTTCTGAGATACTATATTCTGCTATTAAAACTTATACAGGTTTAAAAGAACATAACATTTTTGTTTCTGAAAGACATGGTGAAAATTGAGATAATTTCTGTTCTGTGGTCAATTCCAGTTCAAAATCAGTGAAAATGTATAAAGTCTGAATGCCTTTAAACCAGTGACAAAACTTTATCAATGGAGATGTGATTT
This sequence comes from Poliocrania exsul, assembly GCA_035041345.1. Lineage (NCBI taxonomy): Eukaryota > Metazoa > Chordata > Aves > Passeriformes > Thamnophilidae > Poliocrania > Poliocrania exsul. Next base: position 67,644,455 of record JAWWLZ010000118.1, read on the forward strand.
AGTCAGCTTATCTTTTTTAATGCACCTTGGATGAAAAAAGGTACATTGACAATATAGTAGTTTCACTGTAAGAACATTTTTAGAGTTACCTTAAATCTTATGTGTGTGGTTTCCATAAAACCGAGATCTTTGCAAATTCTTTTTTTAAGTACCTTTTTTTTTTTTTTTAATTCATTCTTTGAGTGCATTTCAGATCTTATTTATGTGGATATATGCTTTCGTGCAGATTTTGCAGAGCTAACTAGTTACAAATATAGGTTTGGGTTGCATAAAGGATATTAAAAGGCAGGAATTATTTGATTCTTATTATGTACAACGCTGAATGAAAATTGTTGAAGAAAGGTTAAAGAGCATTTGCCATCTACCTGGAAGTCAGTGAGTTTCCTTAGCATTTTATTTTCTGCTGCACTACTTAGTCGGAAGCAATGAGCATAATCTCTTTCTGTCTTATTGTTCCTACTTTAACACTCCCCGTGGGACACATCTTTTTGCAGGATCAACATAAAAAGAGCAGTTACATTTCTTCATACAGCACAGCTGGCTGTTAGAATAATTAGAACCAATTCAAGCTGGAGCAGAATCTGGTCCATGCAGTTGACTAGACTTCCTCATGTGCTGGACTTCAAGCACCAGGAAATAGGACTTGTGTGTAGAAATGACAGGAAGAAGGAAAGAAAATCCCATAGGCAGGGATTTCACAAAGCAAGAATAGTCAGATATGCCTGAAGTAGTATGACATTGACAAAGAGTTTGGAGAGCAAGTTTACATGAAGAAGGTGGACTCCTGGAGTGTTTGAGTCTGACTAGGTGCCAGGAACTATAGGACTGTTGTTTACTCCTTGCAAATATATAGACCATGATGCACAGATATCTGAGTCTGCTCTCTGATTTCTATTCCTTACCAAGGTCATTAGCAAAGCCCCAAAATCTGATTATTTTTTTATAAGTGGTTATATTTTTATCAATTTATTAGCAAAAAGTAATGTCAAAGTCCTGGATTTTCAAAGACTGGAGCACAAATTGGTTTGCTTTGTGATGATGTGCTAATCCATTGCACTGCTGCTTTGATAATGGTAAAAATAATGGACAAGCAAAAACCACATAGTACCAAACTTAGATTTATGAAAAGCTTTTTGTACAAATAATGATCTTGAAGCACTTGATTCAAGAGTCAGAGAAAAACAAACATTGTCTAACTCAGCTCAGGGGAATAAGGTATGATGCTGACCTAGACTTATAATATGAAAATAATTTGCTGCACTTCATTATTTTCAAAGGGGAAGAGAATAAGCAAAAACTGATGATGATTAGCAGCAAGCAATCACAGACGGGCTCCAAGGAATTGGTCATTATCTAAGCTGTTGTACAAAACATATTTTTGTCTGTGATTACTTGCATCTATTGTACACTGGATACTTTGTTTGTTTTGTTTTGTTTTGTTTTCTCTATTCTTTTTTCCTTACCAGTTTTCTAGATTAAATTTAATTACAAATCAGGCAGATTTGTACCTAGAGCAGAAGTCAATAGACTGCAACAGCATTAATGAGATTAATGTATTCTGTGAGTTAAAAGTTCAACTTTATGAATGAGGATTTTCATGAAGTTTCTCAAGGAAATTATCAGTCTAATGAATACACATAACTAAGTCTGGTTGTGCTTCCATCATTAAAGGCATCCCACGTTGATATGGAACATAACATATTATTTGTTTGTGTTTCTATCAAGTTTTCTACAAATGTGAAAATGATGAATTGCATCAAAATCAAAGATCCAGTTCTGAAAGCCACTGTGCATGAGCACTTCAGAGCTTAAGGGTAAGTAGTGAACTGATCTAAAAGTTCCTTACAGGTTGTTTTTAGTTCTCCATATCTGGTTAACAAGTGGGAACAAAGCAAATGCATCTGACTCAACATCACTGAGAAGGAGCTGAATCTAATGACTATGGGGCAATAATGGAATCTCATCTGTGTAAATATACAACATAGAAAAACATTTTAAACAGTTTAGCATCATTCACAAGGAACAGCGAGTATTAGGGAAGATCAGACATATTTTTTCTAGCGGTCATTAAATTGAAAACACACACTTATTGGGTTGAGGCCTGGTTTAAATTACAATTAAACATTATGAGCATGCAAGTGGTGCCATAACCAACAATACGTCTTTGTGGCCACGATGACCAGTGGTATCCTGGGGTGCATTATGAAAGACATTGCCAGTAAGTTGAAAGAAGTTATATCATGCCAATCTACTCAGCCCTGGTGAGGCTACATCTGTAGTACTGTGTCCAGTTCGGGCTCCTCAGTACAAGAGAGACATGGAGTTCCTGGAACAGGTACAGTAGAGGGTGACAAAGATGATTAGGGGTCTGGAGCATCTCTCTTATGAGGAAGGGCTGAGGGAGATGGGCCTGTTTATCTGGGGAGAAAAGAAGACTTAGAGGAGATCTGATCAATGCTTACAAATATCTTAAGGGTGGGTTTTAAGAGAGTGGGACCTGACTCTTTTCTGTGGCGTCCAGCAACAGGATAAAGGACAATGGACACAAATTGAAACACAGGAAGCTTCATCTGAATATGAGGACAAACTTCTTTACCTGGGAGGTGACAGAGTACTGGAAGAGGTTGTCCCGACTGGTTATGGAGTCTCCTTCTCTGGAGATATTGAAAACCCACCTGGGTGTAATCTTATGCAACCTGATCTTGATGAACTTGCTTTAGCAGGGGGTTGGACTAGGTGATCTCCACAGGTGCCTTCCACACCCTAGCATTCTGTGATTCTGTATTCAGTAATTGGTTGATACCTTTGTTTCCATTAGTACCCTCTAGAATGCCTACTGAATTGGAATTAGTTGTAGAACGGGGAAGAAGTAATAAATGTTTACAGTATTTATAGTTCTCTAGATAAAATCCATTGCTCCATTTCCCCCTTTTTTTCCCATGTTTTTCTATATTTTTCTGTTCCTTGCCAGGCTGCTTAAACTTTGGAGGTGATTTTAGAGAATGTAGAAGTTTCTAAAAAAATAGTTTTAAGCCAGTACTATGTCTCAAAAGAGGAAGATAGACTGATATGTGGGGAAATGTCTTTTACTGGATGTTAGGACCAGACATTCTCAGGTGCCTAGTCTTCTTTGCTATAAATGGGCTTTGTTGGCAAATTTGGTCTTTCTCTATTAGGAATACTTATAGCTGCAAGAATAAGCGAAATCTAAATAATAAACTGCCATAGTAAGCAACACACTGTTTTATGGAAACTTTCTCAAAATCTTGATCTATCAACCCCATTTGACTTCTCCAAGAGCCCATCTATGTTTAGCAGTTGAATTTTTTAGCATTCACTGTGGCTCATCCAAACATAAGATGTTTTCAGGTCTGTTTTTCTTCCTCATTATGTAAGGTAAATTTTCTAAAAGAACATTTCAATATAATTTTATTTGGGTTTTTTTCATGTCCATGGTGAATCCTCGGCTTGCTTAGATACAGGTTGCTTTAGAATAGACAGACTATAGGTTAGCTAGGTAAACCTAAGAGTTTTTGTTTTAAGATAGAAGTACTTGTGGAAGCAATTGAATTTTTCTTAGATATTTTGATTTGAAAATTTTAGGACTGTGCAAGGAAGAGCATTGCTTTTCATAATAATCACTGCAGTGTTCCTCCCAATCCCTTCCTCTTAAATTATCTTTACATAGGTGCTGGAATCTCTAATTCCAAACTCACAATCACTTTTATCCATTCATCTGCTTAATTGTCACTTTGACTATTGGAACTGAGGCAACTCTCTCAGTTTGTCAAATTATCTCTGTTTCTGAGAGTATGTTTATGTGATCTCAACTGAGCAAGTTAGCTTGTTTAATGAAAATATCTCCTACACCTGGAGATTTATGTTGCTAAGCTGAGACACTCTAACAGCATGTATATGTTCCTTTTCTGTTGTTATGACAGGCACAGTTGGTTAGCTGAGCTCTGTTACATCTTTTGTATGTAAATTTTGTTGGTAGGCACTCTTTTGGCAGCATTCGGATTTTCACATCAGGCAAGAACTGTCCAACCTGAACCTGGGTCTTCACATGAGAGCAGTGTATTTGGCTTGCTATGCCACCTAGCCTTCAAACAGTAAATATCTCTGTGAGTTATCAATTGTTTATAACCTCTGGGTTTGCATCTACTAAATGCTTCACTGCTTGATGTTTGCATTAAGTTCTTCTGACACAGTTGGAAAACTTATCTTCTTCCATGACCTTGCAAGCATCTACAGCATCTGTCAACTATGAGGAGACAAATGATAGATAGGAATGGCTGTTATTATAATCAAATAAAGGGAAAAGGACTGGTACTGTAATCAGACTGAGGGTGGGGCTCAAAGGATGATTCTTTCATTTCTATTTTTCCTTTCTGTTTTACACAAACTTCTTGGCATGGAAATGGCAATTGGCACTACATCAGGAAACAAATGACCATTTCTCCAAGATGTTCTTACTAAAGCATCATACTCACAATAAAATCTGCTATAACGCTTTTACAGTACAGTAGAATCAAGTTGTGTTCTCTCTCATGTAATCAATATTCTGTTTGTACTGGCTGATTTTATTTCAAGAAATCAAATGTAAAAAATCTATGCTGCTCTCCCAATTTTTTTTTCTCCAGTAAAATTTTCAATGTCAAGTATTGAAAATATCCAAAAGGATACAGAGTTTAGGAAGCATTAACATTTTAGGAATTCTAAATTAATTCTAGATTAACAAAACTTATATTTTATAACTCCTTTTAAAACTAAATGCATTGAAGCACGAGGGCTTCTATTTATTTAACTAATAAGAAGACATAATCTACATAAAACTTACAGCCCTGTAAAAATCTAGAGACTGGAGACAAATGTAAGCATCAGGAACTAGATTTTGGTGGCATTGACCTACTTAAGTAAATGGAATTGTTATAGACATACAGTTCAAAAGTGGTAAAATTTGAAAGCATTTAAAAATGTAGACTTTATTAGTTAGTACAGGGGAGTTTATGGTAAATGGACTTATATTAATAATTTTCCTTAGAAGTAACAAAGTTTACACTTAATAGAAGATAAGGATGCCAATATTAATATCAACACTAAAAGAATCTAATGACAAAAAGCTGTAGTGACACTTATACTTCATACTTACTGTCTGAAGATATTGACACCTCATCAACTATTGCAACAATTAGTTTAGAATACCCATGTGTTTTTATTAAAACATTTATCTGCTTTTGATTAGGCTTTCGGAAGAGCCCAATAGAGGATATTACAAGAGCTAACACAGATATAACACAGAATTATGTGCTTGACCTTTGATGGAATCTATGGGAAGGTAGACTTATATGAGGTCAAGTGGAAGATGTAAATCAGCCAATGAAAAATAAATCACTGATAGAGCTTTTGACAGATTCTTTGGGACCAGAGAGGATCTGAAAGAAGAGGTAGCCTGGTAAGGATGCTAGGTTTGGTTCTAGAAACAAACCCATAATGAGTAACAAACCCATAATGAGTAACATTAAAAGGATTCTAACCCAGAAAATTGATGATGATGATGATGATGATGATGATGATGATGATGATGATGATGATGATGATGAAGATGAAGAATAAGTATGCATTATCATCATTATTATTACCATTATTATTATTATTATTATTATTATTACTATTATTACTATTATTGCTATTATTGCTATTATTGCTATTATTGGTGGTGGTGGTTGTTATTATTGTTGCAATTGTTGTTGTTTCATTGACAGGTTGAGAAAGTTGGGGTTATTTAGCCTGCAGAAGCAAAGGATACATGGAGACCTCATAGCAACCTTCTAGTATCTGAAGGGGGCCTACAAAGAAGCTGGACTCTTCATCAGAAACTGTGGTGATAGAACAAGGGGGAATGGCTTCAAACTAAATGATGGTAGTTTTACATTAGATGTTAAGAAGAAATTCTTTACTGGGAGGGTGATAAAGTATAGGAACAGGTTGCCCAGAAATGTGGGTGCCCCATCCCTGGCAGTGTTCAAGGCCAGCTTGCATGGGGCTTTGAGCAACCTAATCTAATGAGAAATGTCTCTGCCATGGCAAAATGATTGAAACTGGATGATATTTAAGGTCCCTTCCGACACTAATCATTCTACAAATTATTAATATTATTGGTTTGGTGGTGGTGGTGGTGGTGGTGGTTGTTGTTGTTGTTCTTCTTCTTCTTCCTATTCTAATTGTTACTATTATTATTATTGTTTTCCATAAGTAAATGCAATAAAGAGACATATTCTAGATACAAAATACTTGTTTTCAGAAAAGGAATAGCAGGAGTCTAATACATTTAGCAAAGGAGAGTAGATGTCCTTTTCCTCCCACTTTTCAGGAAGGCAGGCAATTGCCCTCTTTTTTATTATCTCAAAAGACTGATTAAGAAACTTTCTGCCTAAGTGGTTTTGGCAGTCATTGTCTTGGCTGGCACAATGTCATAATTATGCTTTATAATTCTTTATAGTTCACTTGTTATATCCTGAGTCAGGTTGCTATCCTCTCCAAATTTGCATCTATCTAAACTTATTTTGAAGTGGAACATAAAAAATGAATGTTAACTTTACATTAAACAGGGCTAACATAATATGACAAGAATTCATTATTCATTTTTTTTTAAAAATCTATGATTGGCATTCCTTGATATACATTTTTTTAATCACCTTTAAATAAGCATATATTATATGGGTACAATAATGACATTTAAAGATTTTTGTAATGTTCTGGGTTACATATTTTCTGCTGTCTAATTATCTCCAGAGTTCATCATATGCTTATGTTGTTATCCAACAGAAGAGATTGGACCAAGCTACTGCTTGTGCTGGAGTGATCAGACTAATTTCCACATACATTTGGAGAGGGTCTGATGTGATCAACTCTTGACAGACAATATCTTCTCGCTGCACAACCAACTAGAATTATTGTCCTCAAGATAGCTTATTAAAAAGGCATATAGATGGGCCATTGAAATTCTCAATTTTTCCCCGACAGTATCTCTATTTCTGTATGATTTTATTATTATCCTTCACTCAGGATTTCCTGGAATAAATTGTTTGGGTCTCAATTAATTGCTGCAACAAAGAATTGAAGCTATTAGCAAGCCTTAGGCAAATAGGTGGGCATTAGTATTTATTACAGACACAGATGCATGAGAGGTGCAATCAATTTTGTCTTTGTTGGTTTTAACTTCAGTGAATTGTTCATTGATTGTGGAATTTGAGATGATTCAAGGAAACTATTAAAGAAATGAGCAATTTTGGAAACCATTTTATAACACAGATGACAGCCTAGACAATAGATATCGCACTATTTACAAAAAGGTCCTTTTCTATCTCACTTGGTGCCCATGATCTCCCACCTCATTTCTTACTAGGCCATGGCAAATTGTGTTCTTTAGGCAATTTTCTCCTTTAGGTATGAATGAGAATAAAAACAAACCTGGAAACATCTCATGTACAATTTTGTTTGGTCATAATTTTTCTACCCATTAATACACTATTATTTTCAAATTTTGTTATTCTAATATTTTGCAGTGACTTACCTGGTATAATAGAATTTCAGAAATCAAATCAGTTTAAAAATAAACTTTTCTTCCTGTGTTCTGGGTGTCACATGAAAGGGAGGAGGGAGACAGAAATACAAAAATTTCTAGTCTTAACTGTATTAATAAGAAATTACTAGCAGTAAGTGCTTCCAGACAATCACATCCTTATGTTCCCAACACTGCCTATCAACTACGGACAGCACACAGGTTGGAAGGGTTTCTGACCTCTGATATGAAGC
>JAWWLZ010000118.1:67653800-67665903 GCA_035041345.1 Poliocrania exsul
TATTTAGAAAAAATAATTGAATTCTTTTTATATAGTTTTTATTTTAAGTTTGCAACACACAAAGTTTCATCTTATACCAACCATCATCTCATATATCTTTTATTTTGTTATGAAAATGTTTGTATTTAAAAATGAATTTCTGATTTTTTTTTCTTAAAATGAGCCCTTACTGTTTGAACAGATATATTGCAATATTAGAATATAGGTTGTCATTAATCTAAGTCTTTTTTTGTTCAGATGCCATAAAGCCTTCTTATTAGACACAGTGTTTTTGTATTCACTGTTATTTTTCCTTTTAGTACTAATCCAATTACAGCATTCTCACATTTAGACCAGCCATATTTTTAGTGATTTTATGGTAGTAGAGAATCCCCTTTTCATTTCATTTTCTTAGTCCGCTCCTTCTTCAGAGAAAACTCAGTGCCAGAAAGAAAATGTAGCATCTTTTCCTACCAATCACTTTTCACAGAATTTTATTTTTCCCCAAGATTTAGGGAATTCTTTTCCTTAGCAACTTTAAAAGTTACATTTGGAAACATTTACTCTTTAAAATAGAATCAATATCCTTGAAATAAGTTGGTATGTTCTTTTTGTAAAGAAGGCAGATAAATATTTTTATTCATGAGCTGTTTAAACACCACATCCCATTCTCTACAATGGGAATCAGTTTCTCCTTTATGTCTTCAGCCTTAGATTAGCAGGAGAAATACACTGTTGGTTCACGAATAAGGATAAGAAAAGCTATTCTGGTACATCACTTCCTATTATAAGTTACATTACCCCCAGGTATCTCTTGAGTCTGAATTTGCCTTGTTGTTTGATGTGACAAATCCTTATACTGTTTTTTAACTGCTCCACATAAAACTTATTTTGGGCTCATATCCTGGCACTGCTTGATATAATTCTATTAAAAATTTTAGAATTATAAGTATTTCAGAGGATCTTTAATGTTCCCCCTTAATTATCTTCTCTTGTTTTCACTTGATTTCTAGTCCTCATTGTTGCCTTGTAGAAATTGCCATTGTAATGTTTTCTGTTTGTGAGGCTCCTGAGATATGACCTATTGAGAAGTCAGAAGAGATTTTATCCTGGGGTTGTTTATCACTTTAGTATCTCTTAGCTTAAAGTGTAATTTCAAACTTTCAAGAATTTTTATCTATGAACAAAGTTGTGTGTTAGAGTTTTAGTTTTATCACAAGGCTACCATATCACCTATATGGAACCACCAGCACTGGATTTTATTAAATCAGCTGAGTACTTCATTGACTGTTTTCTAATGTGATGGAGGAAAAATCTTGAAAAATAGCTGGTTCTTGCACTTACAATACAACATTTCATATCCTAATGACTCATTAAGCAGTTATCTATGTTTTCACAACAGTGGAGGCAAGAAATATTCCTTTAAACAAATGCTAGTTGATTTCATATTAAAAATCAATTATTTCCCCTTTGTTATAATGTGATTTGTCTTTTTTTTTTTTTTTTAATCTCAAACAGTTACTTTCAGAGAATTTCTTCTTTATTTTAACTGGGATTCTCTTTAGATTTAAATTGGATTTTACCTGCTGTTATTCATGTGTTGCTTTTTAATAGGAAATAATGTTCCTATTTCCATTGGGTCTAATTGCTTAATGCAGATGATTTCCACCTTTGGATTAGAGAAGTCTTTTTCTTGGTTTTTTATGGAGCTGTGGCTCTTTTAGAGGTTTTTCAGATTCATCTATGGTTTATACACATTTGTTTTCCTTTGTCACTTTCTGCAGATGTCTGAGAAGCAGACTGTCGACCCATGTGGCCTGTACAAGAGAGGGGAGTATCACTGTCTTAGTGAATCTGAGACTTTCTTTAAGCTGTTTCCAGCTTCAGTTAGTCTATCAAATGATTCTACCTTTCTAGTTTTGTCAGTTCCTGGAAGGAGATTTGTGCCTTGGGTATCATTGATTTTATTTGAGGTACAGAATCTCTAATATCCATCTTTATGACAGAAACTTTCCTGTTCAATGTCAAGATTTTTGTTGTTGATAGTGTTAGTTTGTGATATCAAGCTGACTCTAGAGATTGTCCCAGTTTCTCCCTTCATTGCCTAAGGGGAACAATATGGGGGTTTGGTTTGGTTTGGTTTTGAAGAAGTCAAGGGAGGGGATTGTCCCACTTTGCTCTGCACTGGTGTGGCCTCACCTTGAATATTGTGTGCAGTTTTGGATGCTGCAATATAAGAAAGATGTTAAGCCATCAGAGAGTGTCCAAAGGAGGACAATGAAGATGATCAAGGGCCTTGAGGGGAAGCCATATGAGGAGCAGCTGAGGTCACTTGGTCTGTTCAGTCTGGAGAAGAGGAGTCTGAGGGGAGATCTCATTGCAGTCTATAATTTCCTTGTGGGGGGAAAAGGAGTAGCAGACACTGATCTCTTCTCTGTGGTGACCTGAGATAGGACCCAAGGGAATGGCCTGAAGTTGTGTCAGGGGAAGTTTAGGTTGGATATTAGGAAAAAGTTCTTCACCCAGAGGGTGGTTGGGCATTGGAACAGGCTCCTCAGGGAAGTGGTCACAGCACCAAGCCTGACAGAGTTCAAGAAGCATTTGGACAATTCTCTTGGGGACATGGTGTGACTGTTGTGGATGGTCCTGTGCAGGACTAAGTGTTGGATTTAATGATCCTTGCGGGTCCCTTCCAACTCAGCATATTTTTTTATTCCAGTTTCTTTTTAATAACATTGCTAAACTTGGTCTCAGGAATCTCCAGAGACTTTTTAGCTGAGAGTCTCAGGTTTCCTAATAACTAAGTTGTGGATATGGACACTTTCTCTGCCAATATAGGACCATGTTATTGCTTTCCTTCATTGTAGAGAGTAAAGCGGAAGTGGACCAGTGGACCGAGGTAATCTCTCTGAGGCTTAGATCTTTCACTGAATGGAGTAACCTCTTTTCACTCCATATAAGTGAAATGGCAGCTGGTTGTAAAGTAATTTTTAGTGATTGTAAAAGACTACCACAACACATTGCTATTCCCATGACATCATTTGAATTCAATCATTTTAGAGAAGAATGGATTCAAGGAGGGGAAAATACTCTTCTTCAGGAAGAAGTACTCTACTTCTACATTCTCCAAAGTACTAGGAGAAACCAAGAAACCTGTTTCTGCTTCTCTTAGTCTTTCTGTGTACTCTATAAGGAAGGCTGTAAAACCTCTTCTGTATCAAGTTTTTAAATCTTTTCAAAGTTTCTCTGAGACAAATGTGTGTGCTGATTGACATTTCCTGGGCTGTCCTTATTTGAGGTATCTGCTTGCAGAAGCCAGGAAAAACAAGTGATCATGAGCCCTGACAGGTCATGGGTCAGACTCTGGTGGGAAGTCCAAGGCTTATCAGCCACAATTTCAGCAGTCATCTTATTCTAATTCCTAGTCCTCAGCAAAAACTGAGACACATCAGTGTTAACACAAGGGGAGGCACCAAAGGAGAGCTGTTTTGCTCAGAGCTTCTGTACATCAAGACTCACTGAGTTCACTCATGGAGAAAATGAGGACTAATCCCTGGCCACACCTAATGCTGTTATTTAAAAAAGTGTGATCACCCCTGAATGAAAGGATGAAAAATGTTTTGCTTGAGGAAAAACAATATTGAATTCAATTGTGTAATACCACACACCAAATTGACTGCAATACTCCCTACAGTTAAGTCTGTAGTTCAGCTGTATAACAGCTGTATTATAGCCCAAGAGGGAATTTAATAAGCTTTTAAAACAAGAAAGAACATAGTATGTTTGATATTGCTATGGTATTCTCATATAAAATAAAAATGCCAATAAATAGAACCTGAGATTCGAAACTCATTTTAAAATCAGCTGCTTTCAGAAAAAGATAATGGCATTCCTAAGTCTGAACTGGTACAAGTATATGTGCTTCTACCTATGTTCTGTCATTTTATAATGGCTGAAAATTTGGTTGAGCACTTTCCAACAAAGAGCTTAAAAATATCAACAATGCAATTAAATCCAGATGTCGAAATAGTAAGCCAGGCTGATTCAGTCATTCAGAATTCAGAATTTACATCTCTTGAATGACATGGCTAAGTCCAAAAAAGCAAGAAATTAACACCAGGGCTGCATAAGTGAACACAATGCACTTTTGGAACAACACATTTTAGTGTTATAAAGAAGAATATGAAATACATCTACTGAAAATTCATTGTTAAGAACAAAGAAAAAAGAATAAAGCACTTATCAACTGATGTGAATCAGACTGAACTCATGAACAGAAACATGCCTCCTCATGAAAGAATTTCTACTTTGTGTCCTGATAGTTCCTTTTAGAGGACTGACTGGGTGAGCATCTTATGGCTTAAGTCATGATCTTTAACTTTATTGACAAATTTCAGTAATAAAAAAAAAACAACACCAAAAACCAACAAACCAAAACCCAAACAAAACCTGACTCAGGACACAGGAAGTGTGAAAGTTGCCAAAAGCCGTCTTTCATTAAATTAGAAACAATATCTTGCTTTGACTTTGAATTTTTATTCACTTTTACCCCAACCCAGTGTGATTGTCTCTATCTAAATCTATTTGTATAATGCTGTTTCAAACCTGGCATTTTCCCAGAGTAGCTGCTACTGGATGAACCAGAAGAGACTGAATTACCCAGATTTCAGTAAGGACCTCCCTCTGCTTCTCTCCAGTTCCCCAGTTTTAGTTCCTTAACTCTTTCTCTTCCATTAATCTGTACATATCTGATCATTGCTAATTACCTGCCTCAAAGAAACTCTTCTCTTAAAGAAATTCATGACCTGAAAATAGGATTGGTAGCATGTAGGAGATAGGCAGGGATAGCCATCATTTCCCTGATTTGGAACAAACCGACCTGTGCCACACAGTAATGTTGATATCCATGACCATAGGTGATCTCTCCTCTCAAGGCACAGGTTAGGTCTGGTTAGGGACTTGTAAGTAGGGGCATCAGGGGAAGCTGAGGCAGCTGACTGTAGCTTAACAGTTGAAGTCCTGGTTTTATGAGGCAGAAGAAATGGAAAAAAGCAGAGAGAATGCATGTTTGATTATGTGTCAAAAAGATAAAACCATAGGAAGATGCTTTTAAAGATGTAAGGAGATAACGGTTTGGGTGATTAAGATTTGTTGTAACTGAAAATCATCCTCACTTTGCCCTTGTCACAGACTGTGGGTGACTCACTAGTATATTGTCCTTTTTAAAAAGCAAGCACACACCTCATCTTCCCCCAGACCAGCTACTGAACACTTTATTTTACCTTTGGAGATCTTGATCTCTTTCTACAGATATGGAAATTCCTTACTCTTGTCCAAGGCTTTCACAGAAGACATCATGAAAGTATAGATCTCTTTTTGCTGCTCTTTTCCCAATTTTTATTCCTATATGCTCCAGAGGAGATTTGTACTGGAGAAATTTATCTTACAAAAAGACTCTGAATTAATGTCTTCAGAATGCAAGAAAAAAAATATCTTTAATAAAACTGCAAGTTGTTAGAGGGCTAGTTTCTTTCATTATTAGAAGAGTACTAACAAAAGTTAGTTTGCCAAATTAGTACTGCTGCCACTAACATACACTTTCAAATTATTATCCTTAAAGATAATCATTGAGGAAATAAATTTGATTTTATTCTACATATGTGAAATTCTAGTGGAAGGAGGTATTACAGAAAGTGTGACATGGTAGGTACTTCCTTTGTAGTTAGAACCATAATTTCATATGAGACCCAGCCTTAGTCTTTGACAGGTTCATGAGACTATTCACTCTTCCTGAACTGGCTATCTGATAGGGTTTTATGTTGTATGCTGTATGCCAGATGTTTGTTTTGCTTACCATGTCAAAGCTCCTTTCAAATGTTTGTTCATTCTTTCAATATTAATTCAAAGACAGAAGTTTAAAAGTCACTTACTTTATTATTTAGAACAGTTATGGGCAAATGTGAAATAGATTCACTACTTGAATATCTGAACCTCTGCTATCTGAAGAGAAACCTTTTGTTCACTAAGAAATGCTTATGCTGATTCTCAGAAGAGACATGGATGTAAAAGTGTAATACTGTTTGGGTCCATCAAGAGTTTCTTTACCAATGATTTTCTCATTACATTACGGAACCAGTTACAGATGTAATATGATGCAGATATGACCTGTTTTTGAAGGGGGAAACCTGAACCTAGCAGCTTAATATATCCTGCACCACAAAGTGTCTTGCAAAAGTAGAATATCCACTGAGAAAATCTTAAGCAAGAACAAGACATATGAATTTCGTACATCTTAACACCAATCCCTCCTTGGGATTTGTGAAGAATCACTTTCCCTCCTGGTGTGAAAAACAGCAGTTATTTGACTATGCACACAATGGTTTCAGAGGACAAATTAAGATTAACACAATACTGAGAATGAAAGAAAAACTTTCGTAAACCTACTGTAAACATTTGACAGGGTTACGACAATTTGGTAAATGCTCTACTGTTGTGAAAGTCTTTATTGCTTGTTTAATGGAGGCAAAACTATTTCTTTTAATGTAAGTGACCTCTCTGTAACAAGCAAGAACAAGTTGTTCTAACAGAATTGCAGATAAACTGCGATTTTCCAGTGGTTACTCTTCCTTTTACATGAACATTGTTTTATTGAAACAATGGTTATCTAGATGGTAAAACTGATGGAGAAGGAAAAAAAAATACATAAAAAAAGTCTGAACATTTACTCAAGAAAAACATATTGTCTAAATTACTGCTTGCCAAAGTTTATTTAGATCAGATCCTCTGCTAAAATAAATTAGCTTCCTGGGGTTTTGTTATACAAAAAACCCAAATCAATTTAATTTTGCTTAATTTTGGTTTTAAGTTGTTAAGAACATAAACTAAGGTCGTCAGCCTGCAGGCATCTAGCAAATAGCATTTAGAAAAATTAAATATTCAACATTGTAAGGTAAGATATATGCAAGTATCCCCCCAAATGCCATAGCAGTGAAATGAATTCAAAAGGTTTATTCGAAGACAAGAACACAAAAAAATTTTACAAAGCAAAAACTGGCCATGCTTCCAGAGCACAGGGCCAGAGACCTGTGCAAAAACCTCGTTTTGTTCCTGAACTTTATCATTGCCTCTGGCCTCCCTCCTCCAGGCTCACTGCTGGCATGGTCTGTAACACTGTGAGGATTCATCTCTCCTCAGACTAGAGAGATACAGCATTTTTTCTCTGGTATGCAAGTAGAAAGGAAAGAAAACCATCAATTTATGAGAAAAGTACTCTTAGGCTGGAAAGGCTTCCTAAGCAAAAAATGAGTTCTAGCTTCCCATTACAAATCCTTCCAAAAAGGATGCCTATCCCTACAAACATGTTTGACATCACTTTCGTAGATATTATTCTGGTATTTAGTAACTTAGTAGTTAATTTGTAAAAAAATTACATGCCAAATTTATACATGGTTATGTGATGTTATATGTGAAACTCTTTGTATCTATACAGAGGTTATTTGTATTTCTGTACATCATATATATGAAATCACAAAAATATAGTATAATTCACTGTAAAGACATTTTAACTTATAACTGGATGTGGTAATACTGTGACAATACAGATTGCATTATTTAAGGTGGGGATTTACTGACAATTTTTGACTGATGTTTGAGGGGTTTTGTCTTGTGAAAATCTTACAGAGTCATAACAGGGCCCATATATTAATCCAGTTTTATCTGTTAAGAACAGTAACAAGATGACTGGGAAATAATTTACTAGTCTGACAGAGATTGACTATCTTGATACAGAGTTTTTACACTCAGATGCAGCAAGATAAACTACTGAGGTTTATTTCCGCTTTAATACTTTTTCATGACAGCACAAACAAAGCGACCATTGAAAATAAATAAATAAATAAATAAATAGATCAAACTATTAATTGCAAACTTCTCTCTATCTTGACTATATTAGATACACTCTTGGACCTTTGTCTTTCTATGCTGGATATATCGTTACAGTTCAGTGAGAGCATTCTACATTTGGGGAGGAGAAGGGAAGTGTACACAAATATTTTTCTTACTTGCAATGTATAGATGATTTTTTAAACCCAGCAAAACTGAAAAACTTTCTGCTGTCTCTTCTTGAAAGCAGGAAGATTCTTTGCTGTCTATATTACTATTTGTAATACCATCTCATTGTTACTGTCTTCCTGAATGTCTAGCTAATTAATGTATTACAATCAAATGCATTTTAAATGCTGTAACCACAAGCAGACCCAGAAGTGCTAGAGTAACCAGCATGCAGCAGGTGTAGCCTCTCTAGGAGTCTCTGTGCTGTGGCTTCCAGGTTTGACTGCAGAAGAACCAGCAGAGCACATACAGGCCAGCAATCACATTCAGTGACCCCTTTGTTTATGACTCATCAGAGAAAGCCTGAACAGCATCCAAAGGTAACCAAAGAGTGAATCTCTTAGAGCCGTAACAGGCTGGCTTGTGCCATTTGTCCTCTTTGTTACCATCTGTCATGTGTGTAGATTAATTTAAGGTTATTTCCTACTCTTGTTACAGTCTTTTGCTATGATAATAAAGTATGAGAATTTGAATGTCTAGCATGTCCTTGGAGTACAGGAGCATTTGACATTTTCTGTTTTAATACCTAGCTCTGCCTTGCCCAGAAATGAGTATGGCTGTAAATGTTGATGAGGTGAATAAGTAGCCAACCAAAATTAAGAACATTTTAAAGGTCAAGGTAATTCACCACTACCATTCTCAGTGTGCCGTATTCTAGCCACTAAACACTGTCACAAAGTCTGCAGTAAAGACAGTGCAAGAACACACACACTTTTGAGTTGGGTTTGGGCTTTGGTGTGTTGTTTGGGTTTTGGTTTGATTTTTTCTTGAAAAAGGTAGTAGCAATACTAATAAACAGATGAAAACCAACAAAGTTTATTTAAAATGCACATATACTGAATGAATGGTCTTTGTGCTACAGAGTAGCTTCCATCTTCTCTGCATCTGAAATGACTTTCAGAAAGAAAACATAACTGGGTAAGGTCCATGGGAAAAAAACCAGCTATAAGATTCAAGACTAATAAACCAAAACTGTTCTTCATAGTGCTTCATTGCAATATTGAGTGGGGTTTTTTCTTTTTCTTTTTCTTTTTTTTTTTTAAATCTCATACACCTCAAAATTTAAAATCAACATCAGCTGTAATGGCATCACTCTAAGGAGAAATGGAAATATGACATTTGTCAATCCAGCCCAAGATAGTTGCAAAGAATTTATGCATGTTCTCATAAAACACAGCTGTGATATTGCAGTAATTTGAGCCAAAAACAAACTGTAATTTTAATGACAAAATGCTTCTGTTGTGTAAAGCTTGCACAAAAACATGATTATGTCTAATATTTTGATCTCATCAAACTGGAGACAACTACTAGTCAACCCTGGACATATGCTTTCATTATTAAATCTAATCTATTTGCACTGCAGTTGCACTTCTCTTACTTTACTAAGCATTGCAAAAATACAGGCCCAGAATTATTTGGAACAGATTCTGATACAAGAAGAAATAATTAACCCACACATCTGACTGGAGAAAGCCCTTAAGTAAAAGCAATTCATTGCAAATAAAAAAGCCCAGTGTAGGGAGGACACATCACTACTGCTGCTCCTTTGACATTTTCTTGAGCAGAAATTCATAGCCACCATCTTCAGTGTGGCATGCTGAGCTTTCAGACCACACAAAAAATAGGAAAATAAAAGGAGCCTATCTATCCCTTTTAATTAGAATGCCAGACCTTTTCCAAAGAATCTCTGCCAAACTGCTTTTCTTAAAGAAAAATAACTAGATTTAAGAAAGCCTTATGGAAGAAGAAATGGTGCCATTCTGAGCTGTGCTTACAAATAGTCTTGCTGGTTTTTTCCCATACAGAACTAAAACCTACTATTTTTATAGAAAAAAAAAGAAACATAATTGCAGACTATATTATCCTTTTAAATTAGCAAAATGCTAATGAGGATATAGTAAGTTGTTGGATTTTGATGAAACTTGTAGTTAAAATACTTCATCTTTATTTTGGATTCTTTTTAACTCTTGAAATCATGCAGGTTCAGTTAGAACTTCTAGAAAAAAAGACTATCTTTATAAGAGTTCATTTTACTGAGTTATGTCAAAATTTGATTGAAGGAACTAAAAATGTTGCAACACTGTTAAAATAGGTTTTATTTTGCTGTGATTTGTTTTGATATAAATAAAATATAATTTGTGTTGTCTATATAGCTTTACTGTAAAAAAAATGTGTTATCAAAATAGGTAACAGTTTTAGGTGAGAAAATAAACGCAAAAGAAAGCCTTGATCCAATTCCATGGCAGATTGCCCCACCAGTCAGACAGAAAATAAATGTAATCTTAGAGACAGTGTTTAGTTTCTAACTTCAGTTTTCCTATACTCTTATCTTCTTCCTCTGACTGAAATGTACCTTGCTTTGGGGACAACTTGACCTTCTTTTCTTGATTAACAGATGTCATTTTTGCCTCGCAGATGCAGGGTCATGAAGGTAGACCCCACTGGACCAGTTCGTGACCAAAAAACAACGTATTATTAGTATCATTGGTTATTCATTGATTTTAGGATCTGCAGTGCCTTTATATCTAGACCTACTTTTCATTCATTGAATATAATTTCTTAAATGGAACGATGAGTAGAAAAAAAATTGGATGGATCATTAAACCAGCATGAAGTTTTAGGTTAACAGCATTTCCCCTTGTTCCTCTGGAACTGACAAGGAAACGTGTTTCTCTAATGCCCTACCACATTGTCACACTGCACGAATCCTATCTTATATCTTTAATATTCCTTATATTACCCAGGTAATTTGCAAAGGTGGAGGTTTTCATAAACATCTTTAGAAACCTTTGGAAATGTGGAATTATAGAAACTTGCTATCTGTCCTTCTTGAAATATCCATCTGCTCTACTATTTTCTGGAAAATAAGCCAGGTTCTGCTGTGAGGGCAGACAAGACACATGGAACTAGTCTGGAATTTGTGCTTCACTTAGCCATTGCTTTTCAATGACTTGCTGTTTTGATCCTGTGCTGGTGGCTCGATGCCATGTAACCAGCAAAGGGAAGACAAAGCCAATCTGGTTCTTTCTTGGCCCAGTATCATGCAGTGCAGCTGGGTTTGGGGGTAATCAGAACTTTATCTGAGCTCAGAC
The DNA here is from genome assembly GCA_035041345.1 of Poliocrania exsul. Taxonomy (NCBI): domain Eukaryota; kingdom Metazoa; phylum Chordata; class Aves; order Passeriformes; family Thamnophilidae; genus Poliocrania; species Poliocrania exsul. Next base: position 67,664,981 of record JAWWLZ010000118.1, read on the forward strand.
CTGGTTGTTTCTTTGAGTTCATCCAAACATACAACATTCTGTGAATTGGGTCTTGCAGACCCTTGAGCTCCAGAGAAATATTAGATGAGTACATCAGGGGAATTATACAGAAGAGGCCAGTCCTGATTAATTTGGCATTCCCTTGCATACCAAGATGAGATAGTCTACACCTGATAAAGGCTGCAGGATCTACTGACTTGCAAGATACTATAAAGACATAAAAATATTATTAATTGCTATTATTAGCTCAGCTGTCACTACATCAGTAATTGCCTATTAGTAATTCTTTGTTTAACCTGCTCTTTTTTGGGACAATCGTTGAAGAACTAACATAATTTAGGAGACTCATGAGTTTAGGTAGTAACAGGATTTCAGTTAACTTCAGAAAGGATCACTCAATGGCAGTTCTTTCTCAATATCCTTTGATAAATAATGTGCTAGACTGTTTTATACACATGTCCTTATTTGCACTGCATATGGAATGAATGTTTTTCACTCATGACAAGATTGGACTTTGCTGGAGTAGTGAAGAGTTCATATTTCTTTTTCTGAAAGGGGGACATACCGTAACATAGACTTCTTGTACATATTTTCCTTTTTACACCTTCGCAATCTGAAATAAAACTGAAAGAAAATGTAAAAATATATATTTCTGGTATTTTCATGTAGCTCAGGATGTTCAAATATGGTAACTGCATTTCTAAAGTCAGTATATGCCATTTTCTGCTGAAGATGCAGAGGATCTGGGAGACAAGTATTCTTAAATGTATTTTTAATTTTTTTATTTGAAATCCTAGTATAATGGCCAACCTTCGCGAATGAAGATTTGGGAAGGGCTCTCCCCACGTGCCCTTCCAGCCTGTGCAGTGGATTTTTTTAGGTGAGGCACAGCGTGCACAGAACTGGCCCCACCGTTTAAGTCC
>JAWWLZ010000118.1:67666003-67696713 GCA_035041345.1 Poliocrania exsul
TTGGACAGTGACAGTGAAGTCCTCAGGACTATCTACAGCACCTGGTACTAACCGGGGCTGACCCTGCTGAGCATCCAGGATCAGATGGCAGGGAGGCATTTAACTGCCCGGGACAGTCCCTGCTGAGACTCGAACTCGTGACCTTGGGAATCAGAGACCGGAGTGCTCTCCATTACACCACGAAATCCTAGTAGGCACTCTTTTATTTCCTTTTTTTTCTTTTGGGGGGGGCGGGGGGGCAGTCTTGCTAATGGCTTTTTGCATGCTAAAAAATAAAATTCTAACTTTTAATATATCCATACTTACAGAAGGTTGCCATAATCTGCAGTTTTTCTGCCTGGAATATGCTGTGTTATCATAAGGGCACAGTGATATTTAAGAATGTTATCCTTACCAACTCGTGGTTGAGCCTAGCTAAAAATTATTTCTTTGTTTTGTTGACATGAAAGGAAATGAGAGGAAATTGCAAGTATCAAGGGAAAGAGTAGGGGATTCTGGTGATGGAGGACATGTTTCAGTAACCTCTTTACCAATTTAAGATGATCTCCTTCATCACTGCAATGTGTGTCCTAGAAGGAGGTGGGGATGTGTTGCTAAAATATGTGGCTAAAGCAGCCTGGAAAGATGGATGCTCGCTGTAAGAGAAGCACATTACACAGAGAAGAAAGGCTTCCCTTATCCTCTGAGGAGAGTGTGGGAACTGAGGGGAAGGGGACCATCTCTGGTACCCCTTTAACTACATCCTGCTGTCCATGAAAACACCAAATCACAATATTTCGTTTACTGTCTCTCCCCTACAAACTTAGACACCAAGAATAGGAATAATGTCATTTAATAAGTTGTCTGAAAGTTCACATTTTAATCAAAGTTATTACTTGCTATCAATGATTGAGGGAGCTTAGAGGTATAGAAGAGAGGGACCTCCATAGTTCAATTATTCCCATCCTCTAGAGACCAATTCAGATCACATAACACAATCATCTCTCTTGAAATGGGATTAATAGCTCTCCACATATGCCCCTATTTCTTCCCATTGCCTGTAAAGGAAGTAGTAAACACCTAGCACTGATGAGGGAGAGGCACTGGATGCCTAGACATATTCAGGTAAAATGGATTTCCTTCTGATTTTCTCACATTATTGACACTTACAAGTAAAGTCAGGGTAATGAAATGAAATCTGGATATTACATTCATTTTCAGGCTCTGAAGAAATATTCTCTCCAATACTACTATTAAAAGTAAGAACATGTACCATATAACTTTGTCTATTAAAAATACAAATAAAGTACAATGATAATAATTTTACAGTAAGAATAACATAATTTAAAGTACAAGGGAAGTTTGTGCACTGATGTGAGATTCATGAGAGTTAAAGTAAGTTGTTTTATTTCTCTTTGTCTCCGCTTCCCTGTCTTTAACATTAAGTTTTTAGCAGAAATTGCATCAAAAACAGCAGTAAGGGTGATCTTATATTTGTAATAGTTTACCTACTATAGGACATTAAAAAGAGCAGTACTCTCCAACCTACGGTAGAAATATGAAGAAGAATAAACTAGTGACAAACACGCAAAAGTAAGAACTGAGAAATTGCACATTGAAATGTGAGCTGAAATGACTTGGAGGAATAGAATGTGATGATTAGGGCAAAAGTTTGAAATAGAAAAAGGGAATGGAGTTTAATTCCATCTTGTTGGAAACAGCAGACTTCTTTGCAGCAGTATGTTGTAGGTGACAGTAGTTTACATGGACACAGAAAGTACTTAGGTTTATCAAAATATATCAGATATAGTCTCTTCAACAAGAAGTTCCTGAACGTCTCATTGTCAAAAGCTTCCATGATATTTCAGGCATAATCGCATTATGGTTTCTATTCATGTGTACCTTCCTAAGACCCTCTACAGATCCTCTACAGATATCCACAGAGAATTCTAGATCCTCAACTGTACAGGTCCACAACAATTTGAGTATGTTGTAATTACAAACTTAGCAATTGACTATGGATCACAGTGAAAAATAATATCACTGTTTTCTCTTTAATTTTGTTCATTTTCAAAATCAAATGCTCAAAAAGTCATCAATTTCTTTCAAATCAGGCAACCTGCACATATACTCTAAAGACAGTACCTACACTTTCTGTTTTGTCATGAGTGTTTATTCTTCATTACTGTTTTATTTTTAATAGATAATGTCAGTTCAGCTCCCTGCCAGCATGCTGCTAAAAACTCAATTTGGCAATTGTGTTACCAGCATGCTGGAAGCATGATAACTGTGATATACTTAATGCCTGACTATGGCCCCATGACAGAAAAAAAAAAAAAAAAAAAAAAACAACAAACAAACAAACAAAAAAAAAAAACCAAAAAACAAACCAAACAGTTCTTTTTCAGATTTCCAATACACTGTCAATGTGGAAAAAAAAAAATCATGGAAAATATTATTGCAAGGGAACAGCACAATTTCTGACTTAATCTTTCACAGGACTCAATGAAATTAAGCTTCCTTCAGATTCAAATTATGCATCAATGATTCAGTAATAAATTATATTTCATGATATGTGGAAACAGTAGCAATAGCTACAAATCACAATTATCATTCAAAACTTCCTTTTGGGCTATGACCAAATGATTTTATGCTATTTATTATGTTTGAGGTATTCCTCCTACCACTGTAACCACAAAAATTGGCAATTTTCAATTTGGCAATTCAGAACTTATTGGTTGTTTTTCTCCTGTAATTGAATGTGGTCATCCCTAAAACCTTGAGGCAATTTCACATACTTCGATTTTATGTGGATGTGGCTTGAATTTTTTAAAGACTTGTTTTTATTTTAAAAATATACTAAACATATCTCCAATTTCTTCCATGTTGGTGCTGATGGACTTGGGCAATTTCAACCGCCCTCTCAAAGTTTTCACATGAAAAAAAATTCTCTTTGATCTCTTAACTATTGAAAAATTTCTGGATATCACAGGTAGCACAGAAATCATACTAGTAAATCAAATTCAAATATCTTCTATATCAAAATCTGCAGTTTTGTCTAAAATAATCTCTCCAGGTTCTCTTTACTGTGACTCAAGACAAATAGTCATGCCAGAGTTTAGCTCACCAACATCTAAATAAGTCAAAGTTATTGACTCCAAAGTTTCTTTACTTCTCTATCTTTTTTTTTCAAAGACACTCTCACCTGGATCAGATTTTTCTTTTGAAAGTCCAGAGACACAAATCTGACTTTTAAAAATGCAACAGCTAAATCAAAATAACCAAATATTCAGATCACATTGGCTATGTGTATTTACAGGTGCTACTTTATCTGGTATGAGCACTACAGCGTGTGAGCACTTTGGTGTAAGTCCTCTGAGCATGACTTTCCAAGTGCTTGCCGTGTGACAAATCCCTTATTTGTAAAAGTGGAAATTCCTCTTGTACTTCCTCTTGTACTTTGGAACATACCCAAATCCTGAGTGTCATTACCAGTCACACAGTCGACTTTGAAATAATCTATTCCTTGTATAACTTACAGCAAGCATGTTCTTTACTGACCAGAAACAGTTTTAGTGACTGAAAAATCAATTTATTGTTTTGTTTTCTATAATATATAAAGAACCCTAGAATAAGCTCAGGCCTTTCATAATATTGAAGAATGGGGAGAAACTAGCAAGCCTCAGACATTTTCCTTACCCTTTCTGGCAAGGTAACTACACCTAGGATCACCCTGACTGCTTCTGTAGAGTTAATATTAACCTCTAAGTTATTCCTGTGAACCTTTTGTCTTAACTTTTTTTAACATGGTGATAATCAGAACAAATTGATTTTGTTTCTCAGATTGCTAAAATCCTACCCACACTTTCTTCAACACCAGTGCTGAATAAATCATTGTAATGTTCCCCTGAAGTGAATTGAAAATTAATTTACACAGCAAAGATGATCCTCCTAATAACAGGGTACATGGAATGGAGAAATTGGAAATCATTACCCAGAAAACATTATCTGCATTATTTTTGTAGCTGCTTTAGATTGCATTGTAATAGAAAATTAGGAGACTGGCTGTGAAGAAGTTTAAGAGGGTCCCCTGAAGAGCTTCTGCTTTAAAATTGATTCTTTAAAAAAGCATTAAAAAGCTATTGGAATTGATTGCCTGCTAATATAAAGGAAAAACTCTTTGCCACCATTTGTGTTAAAAAAGAGCATCTTCATTCATGCATGTTATTAAAACTACTGGCCTGAAAGCCCCTGTAGAAAGATAAAGGATATGGATGGGATATTAAAACAGCAATCTTTACTTTATCGAGGATTTAAAGTTAATATGTCGCTTTTATTAATTCAGCAGGAACCATTAGTTAGTATGTCAAATAAGGGATTTACAATTAAAATACTATAGAATAGAGGTATCTTTAGTAAACAGTGAACCAGGAATTCTTCATTAATCTTCCAAGCATGAGGCATACCCCTGTAAAGAATAAATCCTGCATTTACAGTTTTCTTTATTGCCTAGTTTGCTATGCAGAAGCAATAAAAGTCAGAGCTGATAACACCCCTGATTAGCTTCAGCAGCTTCCACTGCTGTGGGGTAATGGTGAATCAAATCTTAGCCAGCAGCGAAATGTGTTCCACCATACCTTGTTCACTTGTTTACAAAGACTCAATTGAATGACCTTTGGAAGATGTTGCTGTATGTTACACTTTTGTAATATTTAAAAATCACATGGAAATATAATATCCTTTCTTGACTTTGAACTGCTCAAAGCTTTTCATGGTTTTCTGACTTGTAACACATTTGGAACAAATTTCCCTTTGTCTTTTAATTTGGGAAAACAGGAAACATTAAAGGGCAATGAACAGTGAGAAAGAAAAATCTTCATAATGATCCTATTAGAAAAACAAATGGTATGAGCTTTACTGCAGCAATTTGCATGAGTGCATTCTTCAGTTTTCCTTACTTTTAAAAAGGAAACAGAGATTGTGAAAGAAGAGATTGTTCCATCTTGGAAGCTTCTTCCAACACAGTAATCAAGGCAAAATCAATTACATAAAGTTGCAAAGAAATGCAAACTTATAAAACTATATTTCAATTGAAGATTCAGACAGCAAAGGAATGGAAAGAGTGACAAAGCATGCTAGCAGTCAATATGGAGATTTAAAAGACATAGTCCCATCAGGAAAGTGACAAGCCAGACACATCAGAACAGCATTTAGATGGTAATAGCAGCCAATGCTGATTTATTTTGAATTTTTTAATTATTAAAAAAAATAGTGAAAGAAAAAAGTTGGCATAACCCAGGGATGAAGTAGCTCACCTGGAAAGGAAGTGTGATGAAAACTGAATAAGGATATTGATTACTATACAGATATTATAAAAAGACAGTAATTCTTTTTCCAACATTCTATATGGTTATGATGGGAAGGAAGATTTTTAGTGTTGCCTAAGAGGCAACACTAATTTTTGAACTGAGTAGACCTGAAGAGCGAAGTTTAAAGGTTGCAAAGAATTAAAGGATAGAAAATTCTGTAAAACAAAGTACTATTCCTATGGATCCCTGGTTCAACCTTTATACATGCCAGGTCTGGAGCCTGGAAAAGAAGATGTAATACAAATCTATAGGGATATTACCATGTGGCTCAGTATTCAGTGGATAATTTAGGTGGTTAGACAAATAGCAGGAAAGTCTCTCTCCAAGAAAATTCTGGAATTTTGGTCTCTGGCTTTGCCAATCAACCTAGAAAGTCTTTAAATTTTGCATGAAATAGCACATTCTGAAAATATTAATTTCATAAATGGTGATTGTAATGATTAACTCAATACGATGCATTTTACATGTCACAACAAAATTGACTTTGCTGAAATGACAAATATTTATATGAAACCAGTCAAAAATCCATATGTTCCATGAGTCATTTTAATTTCTTCATACCACAATTTCCTGGCAAAAAGCACAACTATGCCAATAAGTGTTCCACCACTTCTAGTAATTACATGAAAAATCTTTTATTTACAAGGAAGAAACATGGATTCCTGTGTGACAAAAGTTATAGCAGAAAGATTGAAAAGGTACACATGCAACTCTGAAGTTCACTCTCAGTTATTTTTAAGTGTTGTGACTGTTAATGATTGAAGGATTTAACTGCTTGGATCTACCATCAATGACCTAACTTTCACTGATAAGCAAACACAAGTTACCTACAATCTCGACCTTGTGGTGTGTTTGCCATTCAGAAGTTTGGAGAGTGAGAAGAAGGATGACAATGAAGAAAAATCCAAGTCTTCTGAGAGCAAAGAGGAAAAGCCAGTTACAAATTTCCTGGGCAGATACGAAGAGAACCTTAAGATGTTGTATTTCTCAAAAAGAAAATTCCTTAATTTCATGTTTTAAAGCCTGTTGTTGCTAAAAAATTGATAATTGCGGTGTTCTCTTAAGTTATGTACATGTTCTGGTTATAGCTGAGTTAAAAAAAAAATCCCTGTACAGAAAAGGCAGCTACATACATTAATTGTCACAAGGTAATCTGGGATGGAGATTTATAGCATTTTTTGCGACTCTCTAACAATAGTTTGAGTGCTTGATCTCGCTCTGCAGTAAAAGTGAGACAGTTTATCCCTCACTGAAGAAGAAAACTACCAACATTTACCATGGCATAAGTATAGGCAGTTATTACAGAGTAGCTGATATCAACTATAACTTACACCTCATAAACCTGTTGAAAGACTGGGAGTCCTGTATGATAAGCACTGTACAAACATATAGGGATAAATATTCTTTGTCAGAAAGAACAAAGAAAACAAATGATGATTTGTATCATAGAAATCAGATGACTTGCTCAAGGACATACGTAAAGATGTGAAGTTGCAGACCTGGGACTCAAATATTTATCTTTGAAGTTCTGGTAATACGATCATCCCTCCTAACCTCAGTAGTACAAATCCTCTTTGGCAAACACAGTGTCCATTTAAAATTTACCCATATTCTTTCATTTCAGCATTTCCACAGTTCATTGAAGTCACATTCCTGCCAAAGTCTGAAAAAGGAACTGTTAGATAAGAACACATTTAGTGGACTCACCGCAGGGCACTGTAGCACACATGTGGGAAGTTCTGTTTGCTGCTCAACAAGATGCAAGAGCCTCTTGGTCAGGTCCCAGAGGGACAGCTTCCCTGAGGGACTGCTTGGGAATGAAAAATTCTCTTTCATTTTAGGGGCAGGAGTGTTAAGCTGGACCAATGCATATATACACAGTATGGGATATTGTTCTACAACATGTTGAGAAAAAACACCGTGAAATCAAAATAATTACTCTTAAAAGCCCCTATATTAATGCATTCCATTTATGACAGGAATCTGTGATACATTTCAGTTATATCATAAGAATATAACAGTGATTGTACAGATTTCTTCTCCTTTTCCTTTGTAATATTATGGTTTCTTTGACATAGAAATGGATCTAGGTCTTACAAAATTATGGTAAAAAAATCATTTTTCTATTTTTCTTCTTTTCTACTTTGTGTACTTAAAAAGCCCTTCTCATATAAGCCTCTATTTTTATTGAAAACTTGCAGGAAAGTATAATTCCAGGCATATATTGGACATTCAACAGCAACTTCATGTTGAAATTACAAAGCAAATCAGCATCCTCTTGTAATTAAAATAATAAATTAGAACTGCCTCTTGATAGTTCCTAATGTCTATCTCTCATTTTTTTCCCTTCAGTTACCACAGCTATCGGCTGTGATCACATATATGATACACCTGTCAGCTTCAAATGACCAGATGCCAAGCTTATCTCTCCACTATTGGCATTTATTTAAGAATTTATACTGATTTAAAGCGTGGATTGTGCCTAGAAAATATGTTCCAAATGGCAACTGTCAGAGACAGGAAATGCTTGGCAGGAATAATTAACCTCCCATTTGAAATTTATTTTGAGTATTCACAGGTATCATAATAAGTACAAGTGAATTATGGCACTAAAGCAATCTTTGCCTATTTGGAATTCATTCATGAAGGCTTTGATAGTTAATATTGAATCTTTAGGTAAATCTTCAAACAGGGTTTTGCACACATCTCCCTTGGCAAATGGTGAGGCCTCTGATCCCATCTCCACTGATCGTTAATAGACAGAAGTAGGTTAAAAGGTAATAAGATTTGCTTTTCTAGAGCATTCAATTCCATCTAAAAGTGCCAGAAGGTACCTTCCTGACACCTTTGCAAGACAGACTGTATCATTTCCCCCCCAGTTTGCTGTGAAATAAATTGAAGATCAAAGAGGCTAAACTACTTGCCCGTGGATTCATATATAAGCCTGAGGCACAGCCAGGATTAAAATACAAACTTCCTCACTCCCACCCTATGTTTTGCCACAAGACCACTCAACACTTGGTAAACTTCAGACCTATAACTCAATCATGGAGAAAATACTACAGAAAAGTGATTTGTGTTTTTTCATCTTGCAGTATAAGCAAGGAAGCTCTTGAGACAGAGAAATTATGGTATTTTATAAGGAAGGGATGCAAATCTTAAATGCCCCTGAAATTCTTCAGCTCTGGGACTATCAAGTACTGCTCATTTATAGATCATATAAAATTATGTATGTTGGATGATTAAATAATTGAAGAATACATAAACTCCAAGGCTAGGACATACAGTTTTAAAGATGGCAATCAAAGTCTATGTCTGAATGACTGCAAAATAGAAACATTAAGTCTAAAAACCTTTGTGTCTTTGCAGTATTTTTTCCCTCTGGCCAACAAGTTCCTGATATTTTCCTTCAATAAGTAATAATATTTTTGTTAATTCTTTCGTTATTTAAATTAGGTAAGTTTCCCCCTGTAAGCTATGGCATTACATCCCCCTCCTTGTCTAGGTAGAAAGAGGCCATGCATATCATCTTACTTAATGGCATAAGGAAATCGTTGTTTTTTGATTTTTTAAATGTACCACCTAAACCATTGGCAAGATGCAAGAGTACACAGCATGTATACAGTATTCTCCAGATTTCTCAAACTGCAATAAAATCAAACATTCTCTCTAAAAAGGAAAAGCCTTAGTTATTCTTTTCTTTAGAAAGTCAACATTTAATGAAGAAATGAGATGATGACAAATGCATTTCACAAATTTAACTTATTTCCCAAAAGTTTGCTTGTATGTTTCATCCTAATCACAATGAAAGCTAATCTGGAGCCTAAATCTGTACTGCCCTTTAGGGTTTTCTTCTGAATTCAAAGAAAAGAATGGGAATGAGATGTTGAACTTTCTAGCAAGCATATTATAAATGAAACCACATGGTATAATAAAAAAGCTTAAAGTAAAATCTGAAAATGCTAATAGCTATAACACCTATTAAAGAAAATATAACAAGATGTTAGTAATATGAATATACAAATAATGTTTAATAAAGTGAATATTACATGTTTTCATGTAAATTTCAATTTAAAGAATCTTGGTTGTAACTTCGTTGCCCACTGGTTATTGTGAGTTACTGCATCTACATGCTATGAGAGCAGCACTAAACCACAAGTTGGGAACTTAATCTAGATGCATATTCCCAAGGGTTCTGTTTCACTTATTTGTCATTTTTAAGGCACAGAGTAACACTAAAATCACAAAGTGTAGTGGAGAGGAGATTTTTTCAGGCAAATAATGACCTAGTTATCAGATCTTAATCATATACAAACATTCAGAATGAAATTAAAGGGTTTTAAATTATTCTAAGTGGGGGTGAAAAAGAATTAAAGGAATAAAATTGCAGAACATTACAGATTACACTAAACTCATCTAGAAATTTGCTTTGAGAATACAAGGAATATCTCTGAGATGTTCTTTTAAGCTTTTCACAGGCTATTTTGGGATAACAAATTGATTGACATGGAGAAGTTTAGAACTAGTAGAGAAGTTAGACAAGGAGTAAAAGAAAGGGGGAAAATAGCTGAAGATGCTAAAGGAAGCTTACCACTAACAAATCAGTTTTGGGAACTATCTAATATTTTTTCAGTGACCTTGGTTCAAAAAGATAGCTTGTTTTAATGGAATTTACCTGTGTCAGGACATTGGTAAACAACGCCCATGCAAGAGAGGTTTGGAAGACCTAATGACCTTAGGGAATTGCATAATAGTAATGAGATAAAAATGCAATCAAGCAAAGGGCAATGTCATACACTTAGGGGCTAATATTAAGAACTTAAGTTATAAGCTTAAAATATTAGAAAAGGAGAGGATCTGTGTTTACCAGTGATGCCTATGAACCATACTGATATACGTAAAAAGACAAAGGTAATTTATACTTGTACCAGTTGAGGTATTTCCAGAAGGATACATGAAAATTGAGTGGCTTTACACAAGGTACTTCTGACTTTTGGAGAACTATGCAGTATTTGAAACCACTCAGCAAAGAACAGGTGAAGAAAAAGGGTATTGGAGTATTCAGAGAACCATGAGTCCTACAAAAAGAGTAAAACTGTGTTTGTCTTGGGTAATCTAATAAAACAGAAGCAAAATTATATTGAATTACTATCTATAAGTACATAGACAGGGAAACATCAGGGCAACAGAAGATCTGTTTAAACTATAAGACAGCATTGGCAAAAGATCAAATGGTTAGGAACTGGCTATAAATAATTCTAGAGTGGAAATCAGAAGGTTTTTAGTTATTAAGAGAAAGATATTTGTTGTAATATCTTTCCAGTAGAATTTCTGCCTCCCCCTCTCTATAATTCTATGGAAGGGATTGTGAAGATTGTCCGCAGCAGCTGAGATTTGGACCCAAAGATCCAGGAGATTCCTTACTAGCTTAAATGCCCATTCCTTTCTTACTAAATAAGAAAACCCGCTACCCATGAAATATCATGCCATGGAACAAAAACCATTGGAAATCTGTCTTTGCCCGTTAATAGGTCAAACTGTGTGATGGAGGAATTGGAGGAATTAAATAAAAAAAAAAGTGTTTTGCAAGAAGGTAAAGATGCCCAACTGCAAACTGTTTTATTAAGCTACCTCTTAATTAGAGAAATTGTACGGAAGGGTAAATCCTGTAGCCTAACCTGTTTAATAAATATCTAACAATGTAAAGTTCCCACATCTTCAAAGTTTACTGGATAGTTGTGCCAGCTTAGAAAAGGATGCTACTACCTGAATGTTTAGACCATTATTTATTTATTTGCACTTGGATTTATGTCAAAGCAAGACAGGGAGAAACACTAAACTTCTTACTATAATAAACCTTGGCGTTTGACTTCCATTATAAACAACGTGAACTAAAAATGCCTGGAGGCACTATACCTTGTGCATCTGGCATTTATACAGCAGATTACCAGCACTCTCACTGACCTTGGCAGCTCTGCAGGGGACACGCTGTGTATTCATTTAGCTGAATTGATTTTAAAAATCTCTTGTCTGCGCACATCCATATCAGGGTGAAGCCAACTTGCCTCCATCATTGTGTCAAAGGGATTCATTTGAACTTCATCATGATTTCAGCAAAACACAGTTGCAAACATGTGAAATCAGATGGCAAGTGTATTTAAAAGCTCTCTGTTCCAAACACCTCAAGCTCTTACATGTGCATGTAACACACTGGGTTCACTGCAAACAATTTTTATTTGTTACATACACTCAAGGGCCTACAAGACCAGAGGATGTAAATATTAAGGGTCAAGATTTCCCAAGACTCTTCTGAAATTGTGGGGAATAGTTGGACACAAGAAATGTTCTACTTACACGCTCAACGTAAAAGTCATCTCTACCACTTCAAAGAAATAAAGTTGGAAAACAGGCCACTGCCATCAGACTTGCAGAATGTTAATCAAAGGCCAAGTGATGTGAAAGGTTTAGAGGAACAGATGTAGCACTCAAAAGCAAATAGAGACTGTTTTCACTTTCTTTGCTCATCATTCCACTTCACCTTTAGGAACCAAGTCTCCAAAAATTCCCAGCAGACTAGGCACCTCTGGGCCATCCAATCTCAGAAATACTTTAAACCTAGCATATATGTTTTGCTGTAATGCACTGCTTTACTTGAAGTTCTAATAGCAGTAGCTGTAGCAAGTCCTAGTTTCAATTTCTCTTACTGTTAAGTTCTACTTATAAGAAGACTTCAAATAATAAAAATGCAAAGAATGAAAATTAGATCTTCTGGTAATTTATTATGTGCATGTTTACTTCCACCACAATTTTATAATAGAAACTTAGCGGGTTCTTAGAATCCAAATCCTTTGGATTTTCTGAGAAATATTTACTTCTGAGAAATAAAACAGCCAAGATCATGAATACTGTTCTAAATGTGAATTAATGTATTTCTGACCAATATATCTTATTGCATATAAGCATATTAATATGTGTTTATGGCATTATATGCATATTAACATTCAAAAGCCTCTTAAAAGACCTGTTTCACAACACTGTAAAAGAGATATCTATCAAAACGTGGTTTTAGACATACTACAGTCTATAACACTTTTTTTTGAATGCAGCATTTACCATTCTAAAAACAGATCTGTTAACTGCACATACTGAGTTTCTGAAGAGCTTTATTTCATGAACTTACAGAATAGAAGACTCTTTTTACAGAATAGAAAAATCTTTTCTTTCATTGCATAATGTAGTAGTCCAAAGAGCATGTTAAGTCATATATAGATGTCTAAATTGTGTTCTAAGAATTACTAAAAGGATTCTATGTCTGCATTTTGAAGTAGTAGGTTGATTGAAGAATGTACCCATTTTCTAAGAATTGTTTGCCAAACAATTATACTATCCTTTTTTTTCAAAATTTGTCATAGCCATTTTATCACAAGCAGAAATAACAGTAGAAAAATAAAAGCTAACCAAAATACAAGCTAACTTCTCCTCCAGTCCCAACAACCCTAGCAAGAGAAAAAAAGGAAAAAAAATGTTAACTTTTTATATAGGACATCTTTCTTAGCAGTCAAAAACATTAATCAAAATATTCCCTGTAAGTAACCAATTGCAATCAATATCAGCTTCAGTATTTCACTCATTTAAGCAGATTTTGTTCATTTGACATGTTTAATTTTGGCTGCCAAGCACAAAATGAGCCTCCTAGTCATTTAATTACCTGAAATTATGATTCTCTTCCTGACAGAGAATGCCATGGTCACAGTTAGATAGTTAGGGCAGAACTCTTGGCTTTTGTTCCAGTCTTTATGTTGCTGATGTGGCACAATGCTGACCCACTTGCTTCAGTTGCCAGTCCTCAGCCTTTCTCAAAAATATTCTCGAGGGAAGAAGCATAGGAGCAAAATGGGGATGGGAAAAGGTAGAATGGCGTGTCCCATCAGATCCCTAGCCATGAGAAGTGTGTGCAACATTGTAAATTAGAGTATCCTAAAAATAATCTGAAATTACGGAGCAGATTTTCTTGACTAGGTTTGAATTATAAAATCACAGGGAAATGACTGGGAGGCAGCCTCTCACTCGACTATTCTGCAATACTTTGAAATAATTCTCTGTGGACTCCAGTATAAGCATCCAAAATATCAGATTTCCCATATATTAAAAGCATGAAACAATGAATGCTGTTTTTAAAAAATTCTTAACTATTTAAAGGCAACAAGTGTAGGGTTATTTGAAGCAAAGGTGTATTTCAGTTCTCTCTTTGGGGTAATATTTTTTGTTATGCTAAAGTCTTCTATTTTTCTGCTAGAAACTGGCCTGTCATGTTCATTGACATAAAGGAATTAGAGACTGGGGAGGAGTGAACTGTAGAATGTAGCCATGTCAATTAGCATGTATCTGAACTTTTAAAGAGTATTATGTGCCTACATAAGAAATTAGGCATAGTTTGCTGTATTGGTGCTCTTTCTACACTGCAACAACTCCTTTAGGTCACACAGTGACATAGCATCTCATATAAAATGCAAAAGGGAACAAGAAGACATTGTTTCCATCTATCTTGTAATTTCAATTGGAAGTACAGTTATATAGTTTCATTTCTCTCTCCAACTTAGGAAATTTCAGAAGATGTCTATTTATTTTTCATACATATTTCTGAGTGTATTCACTCTAGGTGCTGGTTTTTATGTTTTTGCTAGTTCAGAGTGCCTGTCTCATACAACTTGAGATATAACTAATCACACAGGAGTAGGATTATATGTTTAACACTTTGGCTGTTTAAAAAAAAAAATAATCAAACTCTCCAGAGGCGCTCCATTTTCAGTGTAGTAATGTATATAAGGAACTTTCCATCAGCAAACATGTTTGATCAGATATACATAGCTTTACAGCTCCTCATTGGCTTCAGAACACAAAAAAAAAAAAGAAAAAGAAAAAAAATTGCCTGCTGTAATGAAATAGAGTAGATTGCTTTATGGCAGTTTTAGAGGGGTAACAATTAATGAATTAGTGTTTGCTAAAATGTTCTTCATGCTTAAGCTATGATTTAGTTCAGGATGCCTGACACACAATGTACCTTCGCAACAGGAATATAAAAGAAAAAGTAATGCCTACTGGGGGGGGGGTGGTGGTGGTGGTAATCAGGATGGTGGGTGGGGTGAAATCGGCAAGTGAAACCTTTGGAGCTTGTTTCTTTCCTCTGCAGAAAATCTAAGCATCAGCTACACCTCAGAGGAAGTTCTACAGCAAATGAGGGGCAAGATGCCCTTCAGTGCTCTGCCATAGCAGGAACTCTGCAATAAATTCATCTGAATAAAAAGACTTCTAGTTTCCACAGAGAAATAGGCATTTCTATGCTGAAAATTTTGAACTAAACATCTATGTTTGGTCTTATGAATCATGCAATAAAAACACCTCTCTCTCCACTGTGCTGCCCAGAGTCAATGTAGATGTCCTTGTTGTACCTTTTGACCTTTAGGTGACAAGTGTTGGTGACTGAGTACATCTGCAGCTGCTTACAATGCCCTCTTACCCTGATAGTAGTTCAGCTCTATCTTCTTGGGCAGATGTGCACAAAAAACTCTCTCTGTAATGACCAGCCTGAGCCCATGAGTACAATAGCTGTCCCAGTCTGTGTTGTCATGTAAATCCTATAAGACTCAACAAGTCCATGTTGGAAGAGTATTTACTGACTGGAAAAGGTATCATTGCCAGTATAGTGGAGTAAGAAAAATTACAAGCTAAGGTAATAAGGAAAAACAGAGAGGGGAATTCAGTTAAATAAAGAGAATACATGTAAAACATACAGTCAAAAATGTTTCAGCTAGGTACATAGTACATAACAGAAAATTATGTTGTAAGGTGAAAAACTATAAATTCTTTTGATTATTGTTATAAACCACAGACCTTCTCTTTTGTACTCTGAGCAGAAGTCATCACAAAGCTGACCTGTACAATCCTTCTATCAGTGTCCTGAGCTTTCACTAGTAACCATTTCTTTATAACTGCTAACTACACTTCTCATATTCTTTGTATTTTGTGTTCAGGGTGATATTACTTGGTCTTTGTTTTATTAATTACTTTTCACATGCTTCACTCAATTGTCTTCCTCTCTCATTCCTCACAGAAATGAGTAAAAATGATAAATTGATCTCTTTTTTTTTTTTTCACTTAAATATAGGAACTTTCTGATTTCACTGCAGCCCTTTCTCCTGTTTTCAGTTCCACTTGTGCTATGGACACTAATTAAGATGGAAGAGCACAGCTGTTCATTAAAGCACAACATGTGCAGCAACTCAGGCTCCTAAAGGAGTCATTCCTTCGATCTATTACAGTATGTATTCCCCTATGTGTGTCTATATATATATGTAAAGGTAGGGAAAAAAAAAAAAAGAAAAAAAGAAGAGCATAATTCTAAGGGTACTAAATTTTGTTAGAAAAACAATAAATGCTATTCAGTAATCTCTATCAAAATTACTCCAAAAAGTACTTTTCTAAAGAACAATGAAAACTCACAAGAGAAATATACAATAATAGCTGCAAGAAGTTGATATCTCTGGAAACAAGAGTTGAGGAGAATCAAACTCAAACATGATTTTTTGCTGGAGCAAAAGTATGTTCTGAAGAATATCTTGCATTGGCATCACCATCCTATTATGTTGTCCCTAGCAGCAACCCAAACCAGAGGGCAGAGGGTAAGTCAGAACTAGTTACCATTATATCTCCCAACTAAACCCCTAGACATTAACAATTTTCAGCTCAGGCCATATCCTGCACCAGAAAGTTTGTCCATTTAGCAGCCTTCCATGGATATTTCTTCCAATTTATCGAGTCTCCCTTTAAACCATGCATCCACAACGCCTTCTGGTGAGGAGCTCCTCAGGTCTGCTCCCTAAAAATTAGATAAATTTAAATGCGCCATTTGTGAGGTAAAATCAGAAGAGACTAGTAAGACAAAACTAAGACTCATCTATCTTTAATTCTCATAGCATGTACCCAGAACAAACACTTTCAGATGCAACCTATTTATAAAATATTTATTTATTTATTTGGCAAGCATTATTTAGGTTACTCAAAATTTTCTGCTTTTCTCACCAAGTGGTTCCTTTACATTACTACAATGGTCATTCTGGAAAGCTTTGACTCTTTTTGTAATCATTTGATATCAGAATTAATGTCATTTGCTCCTGAATTTACAAGACTGTCATTGCTATGACACTTCTTGGTTTGTTTGCTTGGTTTTCCCAGAATACCATGGGTGGAACTTCCATAGGTGGAATTTTTGCTGCTTCATCACAGTAAACTGCTAGTCCCATCCTGTCTCAAGACTTTCCCATTGAAAATATTTATTTTTCTTTGAAGAGAAAGAAAATTGTGTTTTAATAATTTCCAAGCTGCATGAGGGGGAACCAAACAAATCAAAGTTTTAAGCTTGAACTGTACCTTTTTAGGTCAGCTTTGCTATTTGCTCTGATCTTTTTTTGTTTTGAATCCTTTTACTTGTAAGAGAATCTACAGCCTATAAATCATTCTTCAGAAATATCCACAGCAGTATCTAACAAAAAAAAACTAGTGAGCTTTGTGTTTCAATCTTAAAAGGAAACATTTTTGGAAGGATACTACAAGAGCTAGCACAAGAAATGATGAATCACTTAAAATTATTTTTTTAAGAAGAATAACTTAAGATTTTTTTTGAGAAA
Organism: Poliocrania exsul; assembly: GCA_035041345.1. Taxonomy (NCBI): domain Eukaryota; kingdom Metazoa; phylum Chordata; class Aves; order Passeriformes; family Thamnophilidae; genus Poliocrania; species Poliocrania exsul. The sequence continues at coordinate 67,683,036 of JAWWLZ010000118.1, forward strand.
AGGTGGAAGCATAATGCTCTGATTTCCTGAATAATAAGTTGTAAATTGTCAGCAGCTTTTGCCTTAATAAATGTTATTTTTCCTCACATGAAGTTTATTTTAAGTCTAGATGCCTAGGTTTCAAGGACTAACGATATAGATAGTGTGAGGAAGAACACAGAGGCAGTGTCTTTGCATCTTAATTACAGCAGCCCTATTCTTTACAGCACTGAACTAAGCTACACCCAGAGCATGGGGAGATAAATGTAGGAGCTGTAAGCTTGACGTCTAATATCTGCTACTGAAGATTTGGGATTTGATTTAGTGCCTCTATTGGAAGGTTTGAAAAAAACAGGTCTTCCATCTTCTTTTAATAAATTCATTTTCAGACCTGCAATTTACCTTTTTGGCAGTTTTACGATTCAGAACAATGGGCCTTTTTTTTTAGTTGTGTAATTTTTTGGCTGTTTCAGTTTTCTCTCACATTTATAAACAGAAAAGAGGTGTTCAGTAATTTGCAGATTAGGGAAGCAGGAGACATTCACAGTTCCCCAGCTGGAAAAACTTTGCCATGATTCCTGAGTGCAGAAAATACTGGGGAACTATTTGACAATTTTTTGTAGTAATAAACCGATACTTGCACATTGCCAGATCATATTATATTAACTCCGTACACACCTTCTATGCTGGAATTTCTGAAAAGTAACAAATTATGAAATGACATAATACAGATAACTCCTAGCAGTAGGGAAAAGAGATTTTCTGCAAGGAGGAAAAGAATTCCACAATAATATGACTTCACTTTTATTTCCTAGTAATCTAAAAATAAAAGAACATCAGGTTAAGCAAGGAAGGAGTGGCCAAAAGATGTTTAAGAGGACAAAGATAAGCTCTGGAGTCTAGAGATCCTGATAAACTCAGGACACTGAGAGTTAGCCAAATTTGTTCAAGGCACGTGAACAACAGGTTGTATGATGACAGACCACATGAAAGAATGTGGTTGGCTTCTATGGGCAAAGACAACAGAATTACATGTTTACCATTTCTTTGGGGACTTTATGAGTTTGTACCAAGAGACCACTGGTGCATAAGTGTGACCTTTCACTTCCAAGAGGATTTCTCTGTTGACCTTCTCATTGTAACTCGCACTGGGTAACTAAAAGTGAATTATGTAATGAAACAAGTAAATGTACTGTGTGAACACTTATCTGGTATCAATATCAACAGGTAGTTTCTTTTAACAACAAAAATTTAATAAACTCTAGCTGTTCTAATAAATCTGACCCTCTGGCTCAAGAACATGTTGGGGAAAAAGGAGGTGACAAGAGCAGACTAGCCCATCTGCATACATGCACTGCATCCTGTGTGGTGGTGGTTTGGAGCAACACAGATATTGTAACTGCTCCTTCTTAAAGAATTGTACAACCTAACTCAGAAAATTAACAAAAGCGACACAGCTATTGGGTCAAACACAGCAGTTTTTCTGTTGCAGTGACCTATCACTAATCTGGATGTCTTGAGCTTCTGGTTCAACCAATTTTTTAATATATTTTGATTGCTTTACAATAAACTATAAAGGGGGAAGAAAAGATTCTATATCTTACATAGATAATGATAGAAACATGCAATCTGTCTTGTCATAGTAAATCAGTCCTGCAATGTATGCAAATCATAGTAGATATTCTGTTCTGAGTTCCATTTATTTGCTAGGAAGTAGCTGCTGGGAATGTCCCCTGGTAAGAACCAACCCTGTCTTCACAGTGGTTTCATTCCTTGCTTGCACATAGATATAAAGAGGATTCAAGGGTGTGACTGTTCCATGTACACATAGCTGCTCTGATTCACGTCTTTCCTGCCATTAGTAGGGCAGATAGGATGACTTGGGTGATAGTATGAGAGATATTTTTTTTTCCTATTGGCAAAATACCTTCCACACATCAGTATTAGAGTAACAGGAAAATGATTGTGGTATGCCCTTTTCCTAGTTGCTCATGGGTCAGTATAAAGAATGTGTTGTTAGGTATAGCAGATAACTGTAGCTATTGCAGATTGTGAAAGAATTTCAGAATGATGCTGTGCATTTATTTAAGAAATGGAATCACAGGATTATTCATTTAATAAAATATTTGTCTTCACTTGCTTCAGGTTTCCACAAGTTTACTATGTTAAGGGAACAGCAGCTGCTTTTATATTTCCATTAAATTCTGTTCATTTATAGTGAGAATCAAGGTTGTGTTCTTGTTCTTTTCACTCTTGCAGTCAACATGCTTTTCAGTGAATGAAAGTCCCATAGGGCATCCTTGCCCTTCCTTTATATGCATTTATCTAAATCCAGTAAGAACTGAAGAAATATTTAGGCTTTTAAAAGAAAAAAAAACTCACACCAACAAAACAAAACAAAACAAAACAAAACAAAACAACAACAACAAAAAACCCCCCAAAACAAAGAACAACAACAACAACAAAAAAATCCCACACCAAAAAAACCCACAGAAACACCTCACTCCAAACAATATCATTAGGAAAATTAAGGATCTAGCCTCCACTCAGTATGAATAGATAACTCTGATTAACGTTATTGGGAAATACAGGCTCACAGACTGGAGAATAGGTCCCTTAACTCAGAATAGAGCATTACTCTTGTATCTGAATGTGTCCTTTTAAAAAAATGACCCTTAAGTTTATCCCACAGCATCTATTTTCCCTTTTACTGCATATTTGAAACTATTTTAATTTGAAGTGCTGTCAGGAAACTAAAATCTTGTTATAGAATTCCCCAGAGTGAACCACATGTTTAAAGAGTCACCTGATATTAATTGCAAGATATGTGAAAATAAATTCTGTGATACCCATGTGCACCATCTCACAGATGGCAAGGGGCCTATATGGATGTAACAGGGAACAGAGTCCATCCAATTTATGCTCCTTAATGCAGTACCATACAAGTGTGGCTTTGGAGAGAGGAAAAAGGGAAGGAAGAGGAATTGCAAGCTCATTTTCTCCCCTTTCTTTCTTAAATGTCATTATGACTAATGGACCATGGATTGTTTCTAGGTTTATATTCTTCCACAACAATAACAAAAATGGAAACATCTATGTGTAGATATGGGTTCTAGTTTAAAACAAAACAAAACAAAACAAAACAACAAAACAAAACAAAAATCCTAAAAAAACCCTCTCAGACAATTACAGAATCTGACTTCTGCTCCAATTTTCCACAGTGCAGAAGGGAGGAAACCTATTAGCAAGCCATTTATTGAAACAATCTCAAAACCTATTTCATTAACTCATGTTCCTCATATGAGCTGACAAGGAAAATATTCAAGGTTTTGCCTTCTCAGCTCTTTTGATGGGCAAAATATTACCTCCCTCACAGAAGTGTCATCATGCAGGGCTGCTTTCATAAAAAGTGTAAACAAGAATTACTGGACTAGCAATTAAATTCAATCACTCTGTTTGGCTAACAGATCCTGAAAAACAATCTCTTTTTCCAGTAGAATTCAGATGTTTCTAACTTGCTGCGCAACTAATTTGAAGGCCATCAGGTCATTTCTACCTAAGTATACCAGAGATTGTCCATTGATTTGATACCAGATGCTGTAATTCACTTGTGTATATACAGTTCAATATCTCTTGTATTCCTCTGTGTGAAGTCTCTCATCTCTTCACTAAAAAATAGACGTCTTTAATCCTAACAGAATGTGAATCCTCCAGAAAGTTTACTGAGAATGGAAAGTAATTAAATAATTGGTGTGTGGCCTAAGAAGGCTAATGCTCTTCATTATTTTTACAGAAAAAAAATCTACCGAGGTCAATTGGAGTATTTTAGTTGGCTTCACAGACTTTTATGGCTTAAAGGAATCATTAAATCTTCTACTCTTAATGCTTACATATTACATTTCATCCAATTAGTTATCCAGTGTGTTCACTAACCTGTTTTGGCTAAAGCATATCTTTCAAAATAGCATCCAACCTTGATTTTATAACCTTAGCAGTTGAAGGACTAGTCACATCAAAACATGTGTTGTTTCAGAGATTAAAATCTGTGATAAAATGACATTTGAAAACTTACATTTTTCAAGCATTTGTGTTTCTAGAAACTGGCTGTTCTTCCTATCACTGGTAAGTTTTAGCTTTTACCTTCCATCATTTTCCTCAGAAACTTATTCATGAAAACAAAATATATTTCTCTGTATTTACAAATCTTGAGCTAATTCTGGTTACATAGAAGCTACCTTGAACTTGTTTCTCCAGTTTAGCATCTTAAATCTGGATAAGACATAAAATATCTCATTCTTTTTCTTCCACAGTTTTTGACACAGATTTAGAAACCAGAGTAAAAGAGCGGTTTGCAGCTAACAGCCACATTCAGATGTAGAATTACCTACACATATCCTAAATATGAGTAATTGTTTCCTAATCTGAAAATATAAAATCAATTTTGCCCTTTTACAATACCACCACACAGGACAATTTCTTGTCTGCTATAACCACTTCTTGGATGTGTTGCTTTCCAGAGTTACAGCCCCTCATACTGTAACAAAAATTACATATTTCTGTTCTAGACATAATTTAGACTACACAAATATGATTCAAACTTATGCTATTGCTATGTATTTTAATCATTTTCTACTGATCTTTAGCTGTCTCCTTCATTTAATAACAAACTCCTGCACTGGATGCTAGCATGGCACTAGTACCTAAGGCTAAGTCTTTTCAACTCTGCACAAAGTTAAACGGAAAATAAGGGCTAGTGACTTGCATGGGTGAGTTCCAATCTAACAAGCTTGTACATTTGACTGAAAAGAGTAGGACGTGCTGCAATAGAAGATATATTACATCATTCTCAAATGCAACTGTGCCAGCAACAGCAGCTGGGAAGAGTATGGGGTTCTAATTACAGATTGCATCAATCTCTGTGAACAGAAGCAAATCTCCTTCCTAGGTTTCAGAGTTGCAGCTTGCTTGGAGAGGCATAATGGGTTAGGATTAAATGTTCACTTACAATAGGGTGACATTATAGGATGTAAGCAGATGTTGCATGTAAGAGCTCTAATGATGTATATTTCAGTGCACCAAAACTGTGAACTGCTAAAATTAAGTCTTTATAAACTCAACGGTAAGTGTAAGGATTCCTGCCTTTATTTTGGGATGCAGAATCAGTGATTGGAAGACTGTTCTCTGTGCATTTTAAGTAAGATTATAAAGCAGCTAGAAACATCTTAAAAGAAATACTGGGAGAAGGAGACAATATAATTCCATAAGGCATTGTATTAAATAAATCTGACATCAAAGTGCACAAATTATAGTCCATAAGTTTGGTTCAGCCACATCTCCATTTGGTTTGCTTTTTATTCCTATTACTCAGACTTCATCACTGCTGCTGGCTTTTATTACAAATTAAAAAAAAAAAATTCTATTTTATCAGGAAGATTATTCAACAAAAAAGAACCTACTGAAGACTCCTTTAAAGATTATATAAATATCAGTAATAGGGGCTAGATGGATTTCCTCTGCATCATCTGTATCATGAAACTAGGTTTTCTGATGTCCTTGTACTCCCCTCTGACATTTAAAAGCCTACATCAAAACCCATGACTCTCAAGATGTTTTGAAGTCTAAGCAGAATCTTAAATGCTGGCAGCAGAATTATTTAGGGGCATACCTAGTCCAGGTTTCTGCTTCAAATAGCTGGCAAACCTGAGAGATCCTTACCTCAGATGATCATTAGAGCCAACACTTCTGAGCTTCTGTTGACCTCCAGACATCACTTCTTCCACGAGCAACCTTTCATAGGGAGACACACTGCTACACTGGACCAGCCTGTAAAAGACCCAGTGATACATGTGAAAGTTGGAACTGCTTGGCACTAAGACTTGCCTTTAGACTCGAGCAGCTATAACTAGACACTGACAAGCCGTCCCTCTTCTATGACCAGACAAGATCTAGTGCAAGACTATTGACAGTGTCACTTGCTTGCAAAATCATTGTTTGGATTTTCAATTCAAGTGGTCCTCAAGACAAATTAAATGCAAGGGCTAGAAAGCCAAAATAATTTCCTTTCTCCTCTTTGGTGAAAAGGAGCTACAAAGGGGTCTGAAAACATTTTAGTTTGATATTCCTAATCATTCCTCATAGGGAAGATAACTATGGGTAGAAAATATTACCTTGCTTAACAACTTTTCTTCTTTATTAAAGATAATCATAAATAAACAACATTTTAAAATAAAGCTTTTAAAATATTTTAAATCTAAGTCCTTAGATAACTTTTATGTAAAATCCATGGTGCTGTATGTTTCAAAATAGAAATGCAGATAAATCATAAGCACTAACAACTACAACAAGGAAGTTGTAACTGCAATGAGGTCTCCCCCCAGCCCCTTCCTCTCCAGGCTGAATAGATCAAGTGACCTCTCCTCACATGACTGCCCCTCCGGACCCTTCTCCATCTTTGTTGCCCTCCTTTGGACACTCTAATAGCTTAATATCTTTCTTATATTGTGACCAAAACTGCACACAATATTCAAGGTGAGGTCACACCCATCCCTAGAAATAATCTTCCTCGTACACCATTAACAGTTTTAAAGAGTGAGGGTGCCTGGGAGCAGCAGGAGCTGTGCTGTGAAGGAGGCTGAGTGAGAGCAGGGGTGAACTCCAGGATGGATCATTTTCTTATCAACAATCATCACCCTGTACTACCCAAGCATGCAAGGGGCAGGACAATCACAGCAGTGGATCCTATAACAGTCCAATGGCAATGAGACGAATGTGAGATAAGTCAGGTCCAAGGAAATTCAGCCAACATCAGCTGGAGACAAAGCATAGACACATCTAGAACTCAGCTCAGCAACAACTGCACGCTGAGCTGAAATGCGGCACCCAGGCCCATGTTCACAGTGCAGAAGAGGGTCCCAGAGGATCCCAGGTGAGGCTGGTTCTCTTTTGTTTATTTTTTTTAATGTCAAGTACACTGCTTCTGGGAGGTAATTGGAATTACTTTTCTTATATTTTGACAGAAATGTACAGCTGTGCTCAAGAACTTAAAATTTTTATTAACATGTTTATTAATTTCAATAAGAGCAAGATGAAATACTTATTCCTAAATAAATAGGATATTGGGTCATAATAGTGACAGCATTTTATTTGTTCCTTAAAGCTTCCTATGAAAAATTAACCAGATAATATACAGAAAAATTCTCCAAATCCTAGGATCTATGTACAGAAGGTGGTTGGTCTCTCCAGCCACCCACAACTAAACTGCTGAGCCACATGGTCTTCAGGAATCACAAAAAGTCCACTGCTCTCTGAGGGCTTCTCTCTCCCTGCTTGCCATTTGTATGCACACACCTGCTTCCAGCAGCATGGCTCCATCCCTACAGGCACTTCCCAGGCACAGTATGTTATTTTCATTGCTATGGCATGGAGAGCTTGAATTTAACATGGAGAGGACTTTTATTTAAACACTGCACAACTCAAGCAGTGAGAGTTTGGCTTTGACTGCAGACCAGAGCCTCAGGCTTTGAAAATAGAAGCCAAACTTTATTCTCTATAGCTGCAACCCACTTCCTTGCTGAAAAATACCAGCTACTCCATGCAGAGCCTGTGCAGAAGTTGTGCAGCTTCACAAGGATAGATTTTTATTGAGAAGAATTACTGCATAGAAAAAAATCATACTATTACTGAGGTTCTGAATAAAGATGATGACATCGAGCAAGGACAATTAGCTAAATTTGGAGCACAGACTCAAATCCCTTCACTTTACATTGCTGATTATGTCTGTTTTAGGACCATAGTTGCCATCAGAAAAAGATGTTTCCACAAATAAATTGGAACACTAATGGCTGGAGGTGCTATTTTTTTGTCTACTGTCCATAAAAAAGTTTAAGCAACTAAGTGGTCTATGCTAGGTGATTTAATCTGAGACTAGAATAGTAACTGGTAGAAACTTTTTTTTTTTTTTCAACTGGATAAGTGCACAAAGATTTTTCTTTTCCTCATACATGCTGCTTAGGAGTGTCTCTTCTGACCAACACAGGCTTCTGTATGCCTGGAAACACTGGGAGGAGATGGGGCTGGTGACATAGGAGTGGTTTTGTTAGTCTAGTCCTACTGTGAACCCAAGAGTTTGAAGTGATCTGAATTGTCTTGTATTTCTTCTCCTTTTTTATGTTCTCTCTGCATAGGAGTACCAAAATACATAATATAGCCTTGAAATAAAATTTTAATTTTTAATTCTTCTCCTATATGTGTAATTTACCCAACAAACACTACTTTTCTTTGTTCTCTCTCTTAATTAGGCCTTTTGGAGACTTTTTTCCTATTTTGTTTCACAGGCATGCCCACCTTCCTTTGATGTCTTCTTCTCTGTAGTCACCCTTCTCGAAGAGCACTTTTCCCCCTGTCACTCATCCATCTATTCTTATCTCAGTAACTAGAATATACCCCTTTCTTTGTGTTTGTTTTGGCATGCTTGCCATTTTATGTGTAAATGTGGGGGTTTTTCCTCTTTCCTCTCTGCCTGTCTTTAGGGATTCAATAGACACAGAGAAAACACAAGCTTCATTGTACCAGATTTTTAATACTACTTATGTCAGATCAGTGCCTTTAAAAAAAGTTAATCCAATATCTCTCAAGTCAAGAAGGTTTGCTCTTGTGAAAAAACCTGATTTTATCATCTCGACAGTATTATAAATGCACTGCCTGGCTGCTCAGTCAACATCTCCATTAGAAATACTATTCTTCCTATAACTCAATCATTTCAAGTTACAATTGTACCAAAAGCTGGCCTACATGTACTGGCCCACTTATATTGTTTTGTCAAATGTGAAAAGGAAAAAGCTCTTACTTTTCTGACTAACATGGAAAAGGCTAGACAAAAGCTATTGTCTATGCTGTCTTCCTTTCTCATTGCTTGGCAATATTACTGCAAAAAAACAAGTGTTGTTCTGATATTTCATCTTTAATTTAGACTTCCTTAGAATTTGTCAGCTTAAACCAGAGACTTAACACTATTTTTATGAAGCTTTTTTGTACTTAAGGACAAACAATCCATTCTGCTGTGGAGCAGTAAACAAGCTCACTGCAAGATGCCAATTGAGAATCACAATGGGAAATAACTGATCTCCTGTGTGATATTAGCTAAAATAGTGTGTCCTACAGCCAACCTTGAGACTTGGTAAAACATTGTTTTGTGAGAGATTAACTTGTGCTTAATACAAACTGCAGCAAACTCCATATATTATCAGATAATACAGAGGCATTTTTAAACAATTTTTGTTTGTTGAGAGGCGATTAAAGTAAGCAATCATATTTATCTGTCAGGAGACATCTGTGCATTCATAGTTCATGTGTGCACATCCATGAGTGTGTAGGAAGTCAAAAAGAAGTTAAAGCAAACTTTAAATCTGACCTCTACCTTTTGTTGCCACTGATATTGCCACAGTACTGAAGTAATGTTGATTAACTTAGACACATAAGATGTTCAGGGTCAAATTTACCTATTTTCTCAGGCGGCTGTGGGCTGCTGTAACTCACACCCAAAAAAAAAAGGACTGTAAATCTGAAATAACTGTCAAAAGGATTGCTGGTGGTGTTGATGCTGAGTTTCTGACTATTTTGACTTAGAAAACTAGTCCAAAGCATCTAAAATATGTTGATGGTGTTTTCAAGCAACCTTAGGGAAACATTTTCATTACACAGCAGTAAGATTGAAGAACTGAAAATTTATGAAAAAATATCTTTTTACAGCTATTAAATACTTTTCTCAAAGCTAACCCAATAAACCAAACCAACCAAAAGAAGTACAACAAAAAACACCCCAACACTGAGATCATTGAAAGCTCAGATCTAAGTGACTGGAAGCTGGTGAACATCGTCCCAGTTTTCAAGAAGGGCAAGAAAGAGAAACCTGGAAACTACAGGCCTGTCAGTCTGACTACAGTGCCTAGTAGTTATAGAGATTATACTGGGAAGTATTGAAGAATAGCTGAATGACAGCACAGTCATTGGTCACAGCCAGCACAGCTTCATGAGAGGAAAGTCCTGCTTATCCAGTCTGATTTCCTTGTATGGCAAGGTAACCCATTTGGTTGATCAAAGGAAGCCAGTTGATATAATCTTTTTGGATTTCAGTAAAACTATCAGCACTGTCTCTCACAGGATTCTTCTGCACAAACTGTCCAGCACACAGCTGGGTAAACACATCATGTGGTGGGTGAGCAATTGCTCATGGGTGAGCACAGAGGGTCATAGTTTATGGGGTGCCATCAGATTGACAACCTGTCACTAGTCGGGTTCCACAGGGCTCTATCTTGGACCCTGTGCTCTTCAACATCTTCATGAATTACTTGGACACAGCATTGGAAGGTATATTAATCAAGTTCACAGGTGACACAAAACTGAGAAGCTGTTGACTCCCTCAAAGGCAGAGAGGCTGTGCAGAGAGATTTCAGTAAATTAGAGGGCTTGGCAATCACCAACTATATGGAGTTCAACAAGGGAAAGCAATGGATTTTGCACCTGGAATGGGAAAACCTTGGAGGTATGCACAGACTGGGGAATGAGATGCTGAAAAGCAATACTGTTGAAAGGGACCTGGGGGTCCTGGCTGATGGCAAGTTGAATGTGAGTCAGCACTGCCCTGGCAGCCAGGAGGCCCAACCATGTCCTGGGGGGCATCTGGCAAAGCATTGCTAGCCCATCGAGGGAGGGGATTGTTCTGCTCTGCTCTGCACTGGTGCGGCCTCAGCCGGAATATTGTGTGTGGTTTTAGGGTACCACAATGTAAGAAAAACATTAAGTTATTAGAGAGCATACAACAAAGGGCAATAAAAATTGTGAAGAGCCTGGAGGGGAAGCCGTATGAGGTGTGGTTGAGGTCACTTGGGCTGTTCAGCCTGGAGAAGAGGAGATTGAGCGGAGACCTCATTGCAGTTACAACTTCCTTGTGAGAGGAAGAGGAGGGGCAGGCACTGATCTCTTCTGTCTGGTGACCAGAGACAGGACCCGAGGGAATGGCCTGTAGTTGCGTCAGGAGACATTTAGTTTGGATATTAGAAAAACATTCTTCAACCAGAGGGTGGCTGGGCACTGGAACAGGCTCCCCAGGAAAGTGATCACAGCACCAAGCCTGACAAGAGTTCCAAAAGCATTTTGGATGATACTCGCAGGCACATAGTGACTGTTGTGGATTGTCCTGTACAGGGCTAATATTTGGACTCAGTGACCCTTGCGGGTCCCTTCCAATTCAGCATATTCTGTGATTGTGTGATTCTTACTTGGGTTTCTTTTTTTTTTTTTTTTTTCCAATGAAAAAGTATAAGGCAGAGAAGTTATTTTAAACTTAACAGCTAGCAAGCTAAGGATAATGCACCACTTTTGAGTCATGTTTAGCTTATCCAGGCCATGGAGAAGGAAAAAAAAAGTGTGACAAAGAGACAATTATGTAGAAGGGAACTATGACTCAGGATGTCTGAAAAACACCTGTCTTCATTTAAACATATTCATTGTGGATACATGATTCATAATCTAACAATTGTTCTTTTGCCAGCAGAAAAGGAAAATCTTGTTATTATCAATTGTTTCATCTTAAAGTTATCCTGAATGTTGCTGCACAAAACAGGATCGCATTCAGTGTGAAAGAAAGCTGCAAGGAAAATTAAGGAACTCCTGTTGGGGGGAAATAAGAATTATCAGCACTATTGATCCAAATCACTCCAAATGTGCTATTTCACACAAGCAGGATGCTGTAACTGGAAACGTATCAGCTTACACCAGTCAGCATTATTTCATTTTCTCTTGCCACCCTCTGGCTGAGAATTTCTTTTACTGTTTGAGTTGCTCTGCCACCTGTCAGTGTTATCTTGATAAGTACCTTTCCTTTCCCAGTTAAAATGCATGGTAGGTCATGCATATGAAAAGCATTCCCATTTCTTGCAAATGATCAGAGCACACATTATGTCCTGGGGTTATCAAAAAGCCCCCATGAATATGTCCAACTGTTCCACTGCTGAGGTGGTGCTTAAAGTTGCACAGTATGGGCTTCAGGTATTGCTGATGTTAAATGCTTTTCTATGACTGGGAAACTTTTATCAGAGAAAGCTTTTATCTGCCTTACCTCCTGGACAACACCATAAAGTCAAAGATTCTTTGCTGCTTTTTTTACAAAGTACTTATTATGTTTTAGTTACTCATTCTTCCCTTTGCAAGTATGGATAGATATGGATATATGTACATAAGTTCCCCATTTAATTCTGCAAATGGAAAATTAACAATAGAAATTATCTCAATTTTTTGCATCTGCAGGCACAGATTCCTTTGTAAATAGCATATAAAAAAATGTGCTATTTGAGAATTGACAATATATATCCCCAAACCTTATTTTTACTTGAGGGGAAAGTGACAGCAGAACTAATATTTCCACCCAACAAACGCATGTGCAATATTGACTCTTCTACTCCAGTTACTTTAGAAGCTACTTGCTCCATAGAGTTTCAGGGTAGACAGGACGGCAACATCTGTGTAAGGGCAGTATTAACTCCACATGCCTAAAGAATGGAAAAGGCAGTGTAAACACAGCTAAGGAAGTCAGCATGTAATGGAAAACCTTTCTTCTCTTTTGGGCTGATGCTGGCAGCATGGAGAAACAGGACCCATGTCTAGAAATTGCTTCACTAAGCACTTCATGCTGGAGCTTTATGATAATTGTGAAACTTGGGACTCAAATATGTTTCCAGGAGATCTTAAAATGCAGTAAATACTGACAGATTGTGATAATCTTATATTTTCTCTGTTTAGTGTCAGACATGTTTCCCTGTGTTGTAAGATAAGTAAGCATACAAAAATAATTACATTTCCTTCACAATGCAGTTTTGAAAGGCTGTACACATCAGGGGAGGTTTAGGCTGGATATTACAAAAAGGTTTTTCACCCACAGGGTTGTTGGGCACTGGAACAGACTTTCCAGGGAAGTGGTCACAGCACCAAGCCTGACAGAATTAAAAAAAATATTTGGACAAGACTCTAAGGCACATGGTGTGACTCTTGGGAATGATCCTGTGCAGGGCCAGGAATTGGATTTGACTGGTGCCTTCCAAGCTGGCATATTCTGTGATTCTATGTAGAGTAACAGTAGGCAAGTGGGAGAGTGTGCCCCAAGGCCCACCACATGGAATGATTAGAGAGTCCAAGCTTCTTACAGTAGAAAATATCATCATATAGAAAAGAGAAATACAGACACTATATATTTGTGGATATAGTGGATAAAGGAAAACCTTGGCTGCAACTCTTTAATCCTTTGTAATTCATTACCTTCATGGAAACGCCTCAGTCAGGAGCAAACATGTCCTTAAACTGAAATCTATTAGCTAGGTCCTATTTAAAACAAAACGAAACTAAAAAAAAAATTCAACCAAAAAACCAAAACCCCACTGTCCTAGTTCAGCAGGTGGGACCAGTTGGCACTGTGTGGGAGTGATCAAGGCTGTGTATTCTACCCCCTCTATTCATTTCCCACAAACAATAGACCACCTGCAGCAGCTGCCCAGGGAGTCGTTAGCACCTTTACGCCTAGTCTGAGGGGGGCGTGGCTGCTAATGGGCCATCAACAGTTCAGGAGTCCCCCATGACTCACAGAGTTAATCACCCATTGTGTGAGTCCCTGCCCTGGGGGAGGGACTGGGTGCTCCCTGAGGGTACATAA
>JAWWLZ010000118.1:67701225-67735664 GCA_035041345.1 Poliocrania exsul
GTCACCTGACAACTGTCAGGCCTAGTCTGAACTCCAAAACCCAAACCCAGGCCCATCTGGCTGAACCTATGACACCTCACAAAAAACCATCAGAATGTGGACAAAGGTCTATTCTATGAATACAAATTCTAAGAGGTCTGTGTCTGCAGAAGTGTAAACCAGGATCTCAAGAAACTATACATTAGTTTCTCTTCTCATTTTTTTTCTAGTTTGAGTGTGACTGCAGCTGCATATATAAAACTTTGTCATTTTGGCAATGCAAAGACATACCACTCTGTAACCACAACTGCAAATATAAAAGAGATTTCTTTACCCTTCAAAGATCTGTAAAGCAGAGCAGATTAGAGAATTTTGTGCTTAGATTCTATCTAATAAGAACCCAAAGGATTTCAGTGCTATTAAAATGTAAGTTGAGACAACTTCAGTTTAAATAAAAAGTATATGTAGGAAAAATATAGTCATAAAGGGATACTCTTTCAAGATACTATGTGAAGATTTAGCAATGTGATTCCTGAGACGCAAATAAAGATAGAACAGCTAAAAATTTGTACATTGCTTGATAATATAATTCAGCTCAGCAACTTGGCATTTTCTGCTCAGAGGAAGCCAAGTATTGGCAATTTATCTACACCGATGCTAAATTATGGTTGGTATAGATATACGAGACTGTAATTGCACAGCAATAATAAATGAGAAACTTTCACAAAAACTACATACGTAACCGTTCATAGACTCAGTCTGTTCCATTTTCCTTCTAAATGTTCATCTTGAATCAGCATTGAAAAAATCAATTTCTTTTTTTTGTTGTTTTTATTTTTCCTGTTCTGAGTTGCTGTTTATGAGACTGACTATTCCTAGTGATTTCAGACGAAGCTACGTTTGCCTAGCATGCATATCTTAATAAAATAGTAGCACTCTGAATAAACTGGAGTACTTGAAAGTAGAATCACTTTTCTAAATAATAAATGTAAGGAACATTATGAATAGATTGATCTGATATTGCTAGAAGCTTGCATCTTTTGACTTTCTCTGTATGTACATTTCCATATATGTAATCTTTCCATTTTTTAATGTTTTTTTCTTCTGAGCAAATGAATCTCATATTCCCACTGTTAGCATCATTTTCATAATTTTATCATGCCAGTTTTAATCAACACAGGCAAAGCATAAATCTAGTGCCATGTTCTTAAAGATCCATTATGACATGCGAATCATTTTTCTCTCTTTCCAGACACAAAATGCAACTTAAGGATGTGATCAAGTTCTAAGGGTTTCCCACATCATACAGAGCATTGCTGTGACAAGCAGTAGTACTGCAAAGAAAAAAAAAATATTAGAAATGTTCAGATTTTTAAATAGCTGGTTTGATTTGCTGCATGACATGGTTGAAACTTAGAGTTATAGCACACAAAAAACATCAAGGGTCTGAAAGTCATTCTTTTTTTGTTAGTGGTTGAGATGGGAAAAGAAAGCAAGCCTTTTGTTACCTGTCAGGGAAGAGAAGAACACATCTAGTATGCCTTAGAATATCTGGCAACTCAATGGTTAGAGAGCATGCCTCACACCTTGAAGCTCAAGAGTTAGATCTTTACTCAGTTCTTTACTCAAAATAATCTGAAATTAAAATCTCTACCTTCCTCTTTCCTGATAAAATTTCTCTGAAGACATCCTATCAAATATTTCAGTTGCAATGAAACATCATCTCATAACAAGGTGAAAATAATTTTGGGCCAACATCGTTAACTCCTTCATTGTTAAGTACTGTGAAACTTTAAGCCATTGCACCTCTAAGACAGAGCAGTTTTAAAATTGTTCAAATGTCTGAAACTCTGTTGACTTCAGTAAAACAAAATCCCTTATAATTCAGTGGAAGTTCTGGCCCAAAGATCTAAGAAAACTGTCAAGCATTAAATGAAAATAACTTATAATTGTGTTTCTCAAAAACCTCTTTCTATCTAGTAACAAAAAGTAAGATACAGAAATATTTTGAGAAGCTTATAATGTTATCTGACATTTCTTCCAATTTCCAAATGATCTGGAATTCACAAACAGCTGGTTTGCATAATATCTACAAGCATTGCAGATTAGATGCAAGCTATCATTTTCAACGGGACTAGCCAATCTGAAAGTGTGTTCTCCTTTACATTTTAGCAGTCATGTCTCATTACACAGCTAATGTTCTATTACTCTGTCTAATGTAACATGACATGACTGGTAAAATTCAAGGAAGCAGACAATTTTTCATATTAGAAACCCACTCTTCCTCTCTCTGAACTGGTTGTCAATTCCGTTTTAAATGTACCACACTGTAATCTTGCCTAAATCATGCAGGGGAGAACTAGGGAACACAGCAGCTATCTTACCACCAGAGAAATGAAAAGCCAAACTTGAACAGCTTGGCATGGCACTTTAAAAAATAGAAAAATCATGACATACGATGTTTGTTTCTTTGAATTTGCTTTGAAAGCCTGTTATGGTTGAATACAAGGCTTTTCTGTTTATATATTCAACTACCCACACATACAAAATATAGTTGGGTTGTACTTTTTTAATTAAGAAAAACATCACTTAGATAAACCTTAAGGAAAATATATTGCAAAGTTTGGGGCTTTGCTTTTTTTGCCTTTTCTTGCCTTTTCTTGCCTTTTTTTGTTTGGGGGTGGGGGAGGGGGGGAGGAAGTGAGTACTTAGAATTGAGAGCAGATGGAAATATCTTAGTTCAGCACATGTGTCATGTACATAGTCCTTAGGCAAATGCAATTCCCATTAACTTTGGTGAGTGATCTGTTTCAGTAACAATTTTGGATCATAATGAACAAATACTTTGCCACAACATCTCTGGAGTATGAAAAGGGCTGTGTCCTAACCTACACGGCAGCTACACCATAATACTCAGGTGGATAGATTTGATTCTACCTGTTGTTTTCATCAGGGCTAAGTCTGATATAAGCTATTATTTCAGTTTTAAGACTTGTGACCAATATATAGACTTAAATCCACAAGATATCCAATTTCCTGTGTTCTGTGTTAAGCTAGCAACTTGAGGAAAAAAAAAAAGAAAACTTTATATCTGAACCTACTTAAATTTGATGTAAGAAAGGTTCTGAACAAGACAGTGAAACACATGATGATCTCTCTTTAAGGAACATGGAAAAATAACCAGATTAATGTAGAATATTTCTAATACCAATAATCATTACTGAACACTTCAGGACATTTTCATAATCTTAAAAGTGACCAGGTCTGACTAAATCATTGCCAATAATAGGAGGGGGATTACAGGACCAGAAATACAAATTAGGCTGGTAAGAAGTAGCAACTATCTTAAAAAAACAGATTATCCCAAGATTATGGCAATCATGTGTTGGGCTAGATCTTAGAAATTCTACTCCCTCTAGCCAGTGGCATCAACATCTCTACTGTTGCACTGCTGGAAACAAAAACTGCTCATAATATCATTTTACAGAGCCCTATTACATAAAAGGCCTAGCCTCACTAAACAAGTTTCTGCTCTACTCTGATGTCAAGTGCTTATTTCTTTCTCTACTTTTTCTAGCAGTCAATCAGTGTCTTTGGAGACAAATTCCATCTTGGCAGTAGCTGGGTTGGGTATTAATTGGCCAAAGGTACTTTATATGATAAAACTCATTTGTGTTTTGGTGCATCAAAGCTGCACAGTTGTGAAGAAGGACTCTAACAGCTGTTTCTTTTTCTACTGAGATTTTTGAAAGCTTCTGAAAATTAGAAGATGAAAAATAACAAAATTAGTTCCTTTTACTCAATTACTTTAGATACATATTTAGTATTTTTGATAGTCATAATAGTCTTAAGTATAGATAAACTATATACAGCATATTTATACCTGGCACTGAGAAATCATTAACAGTATTTTTTTGTTAAAAATTTGCTATAAAAATAAATTTTGATGTGTGGACCTTTTGTAAAGAAAGGTCGTTCTTCAGTTTACAAAGAGGAAAATTTCATGCTGTGAAGCTGACTATTCTAAATGTATTGTATTGCAATAACTAGAAGATTACAAATTTTCCTAACCTGTCAAGTTAAGTATATCATGCTTCAGCAAAATTATTACTTATTTATATTTTATTGAGATAACAAAAATAGTAAGGGATTTAATCTGCAGAATAAATCTTCTACATGTAAGTTGGTGGGTTTTTTTCAGTTGCAGCACCATTATGAAAGAGTGACATTAAAGAATACTCCTAGATTTTGCCACAGTGTAAATAAAACAGATTTTATTCCCAACTTTTCACTCAGGAAGGATACAGACTTATGCTATATGCTTTTCATACTTAAATAAAAAAAGATGAAGCAAGAATGTGACAGACCTTTGTTTTCTTAGTCACACTGCTAATGGGGGGGGAAAAGAACAATAAAGAGAGAGCTATACATTAAATATATGCTATAACAACAGATTAAGCTTTCTTTACATAACCAGCAAAACATACTCAAGTTTTTTTCATGTCTGAAAATTGTAGACTGGAACTCATCAAAAATATTTTGGCATTCCAGTTATTTCTTTTCTGACCATCTTAATTTTTTATCTTTCCCAGCTTTCTCCAGATATTTTTTATTATTTAGATCTTCTGTGGTTTTTTTTTAAATAAAGTATGAAAATTAAATGCCTTTGTAGCAGAATGCAACAAATAAATTATTTCATGTTCTTTTTATTTCATTCTCAACTCATATCATTAGTATGTCATGGGTTCTCATGGATAAAAAGCTGGGCATGAGCCAGCAGTGTGCTCTCACAATCCAGAAGGCCAACTGCATCCTGGGTTGCAGCAAAAGAGGAGTGGACAACAGGACAAGGGAGGTGATTCTTCTCCTCTACTCTGCCCTTGTGAGACCCCACCTGGAGTGCTGCATCCACTTCTGGGGTCCCCAGCACAAGAAGGACATGGACCTGTTAGAGTGGATGCAGAGGAAGGTAAAGAAGATGGTAAGAGAGCTGGAGCACCTCTCTTACAAAGATGGGCTGAGAGAGAGCTTAGGTTGTTCAGCCCAGAGAAGGGAAGGCTCTGGGGAGACCTCACTGTGGCCTTTCAGTACCATAAAGGAGCTTATAAAAACGAAGGAGATGGACATTTTACATGGTGGCAGGACAAGGGGCAATGGTTTAAACTGAAAGAGAGTAGATTTGGATGACATGTTAGGAAAATATTTCCTGTGAGGCTGGTGGGACACTGGCACAGGTTGCCCAGAGACGCTGGGGATGCCTCTTCCCTGAAAGTGTTCAAGGCCAAGTTGGATGGGCTCCTGAGCAATCTGATCAAGTGAATGGTACCACTGTGCCCAAGGCAAGAGGCTTGGGACGAGATAATCTTGAAGGTCCTTTCCAATCCTACCCATTCTCTGATTCTATGATATGCACTCAGAATACAGTATTGACTGTGCAATACACCTGTCTTGCAGAGCACCCACATAAAACTACAGACAGGTCTGTTCTTGAACAACTAATTCTTTACAAGTGACTGTAAGGTGACTTTACATAAACAGAGGGAGTAAATATTGTGTTGCTCTTAAAACAAAGTGTTTTTGATGAATATCTTTTGGATGTTTTTTCTTACCACCATGATCTCATAGGGAGCTTTTTTAAAAGAAGGGGAGGATCATAAAAATAATTTAGCTTAACTGCTACCCAAAGCAGAATTAGCTGAACATAAAAATTCCCAACAAATATTTCTCTCCACAACTCTCCAAATTTCCATGAAAAAAGATTTCCTAATCTTCACAAGAAATGTATCCTTATATAAACACTAGAACTACACCTTTCCTCTTACAGGCTGTAAGACTTACAAAGGGATAGTTCCTTGGAGAAGAGAAAAAGAAAAGGAAAATTGTCTTTTGAAAATGTCTGCTTAGGAGAATGAAAAGCAATAGCCCAAGTGCTATCTGCTATGGATTTCATTAGGAGCAAGAGTTTTCTTCTTCTGAAAGTCAGCAATTTACCATGCAGAGAGGGGGAATTTTTATATTCTGTATTCCCTCAAAATATTACCCCTAAAATTGCCCACATTTGCAGTAGTCATCTCCTTTTGTATGCCTCAGATTTACTAGCTCCCTAGCTATACATACATATGAGTGTATATATGCATGTCTTTACATACATACATATATATACACACACATACACACATGCACACACACACATTCCAATCCAACTAGTATTTTAGCTCTATGAAAGAGCATACCCTTGCTGTCATGTCAGTATGCCAACTGAATTGGTACCCTTTTTTCTTTGTTGTCAGGACTATAACAGTGAAAGTGTCTCCACTTCTGATCTCATATTATAAAGATTCCTGAATCTCTGACAACTCAAGGCATTATGATATACTCCTCTTATACTGTTAAAGCAGACATAGAGAGCAGAGTTCTCTGTAGAGCCTAAGTAAAGATTTATAGACATGTTGAAAGAACACTTTCCCCGCTGCCTTCTTAAAATAATTATGACTTTCCATGAATCTCTTTATAAATCAAGTGCAGAATGACAAAAGCATAAGGAAGTAAGCCACAAAAATACCATTTTCAATAAGCCCAAGTGGACTTATTTCAGCAGAATATCACATCTTTGGTGAAAACTGTACATAATTATTTCACGAAGACATACATGCTGTAATATGAAAAATAAGTATTTATTGTGCCTGTCACTATGTTTCAAAAGCTTGCTTTCTGCCTTGATTGTTGTGTTACTATAATGCTTTCTTATGATGGCACTAAATATTAAAGGAATGAACAGATACTTTTGTATGATGGTACTAAATATTAAAGGAATGAACAGATACAAAGTGAGAGTCATGTAAAAGGGCCCTATATAAGACAAAATAAACAGAATAGATTGACCATTTCTAACAGCCACAAAAAATATTATCATTTAGAATAAAAGTAAGCACCCCTGAAATGTTACAGAGAACATTGCAACTCAATTCAGGCTGCAAGGGAAAATTCTCTGATTTGTTTGATCTAGCAGTAGCAGCTACATGGGCATATTGATACATGGGGTTAGGTAGCTGCTGTGTGTTCAAGGGTATCAGTGACTTTCTACACTGCCATTTCTGTCTAAGCCTAATATATATCACTGTAGCAGTACACACCACTGAATTAATACCTTTCATTCTTTGTACTAATTACACAGAATAAAACCATTCAATATTAGTTGTTAACTTGGCAAGAAATTGTGGGGACAAAACCACCCTTCTGTTACATGGTTCATAAATGCAGAATTTTACTGTGAAATGCTCTCTGATGGCCTCTTTCAGGTGAGCAGTGCCTTGTCAGGCTGTAAAACCATCCTCACATCTGGCTGTTCAAGTGCTTCAGCTCATCCACTCAAGCCCCTTACAATGCTGCCAGGGTTTCCCCTCAGCCTCACAAGCATTGGACAATACATACCATCCTTTGATAACAACAGAGTTATTCCATTCAGCGAAGAGCACCCTGCTCATGAGGTGTCATTAGCAATACTTTTAAAAGAGCAAATTTCATTCACAGTCATCCACAGCTGACTATTTCCCTTGGCACTCACACCTTCCTGACTGTGTGGTTCCACATAGGTAGGTAAACTGGGTTAATCCATTCTCCTTGGGTTTGTAACTCCCATTTTTCTGACCTTCAAACACTGGCTTGACCTCAAATACTGTCTGTTGTTTTATGGCATGAATCTGATCCTGCATTTTCGAGAGAGAGTCCTAAAGTGTTCAGATAGACTCCTGCTGTCATGTAGTAGTACATTCACTTAATATGCTCAGATCCAGTGAAAATCATTAAATGTAGGCACTAAAAGATGATGTGGACACACAAGAAATTAATAAGAACTAGTAATCTAAAGGATTGGTATTATTAAATTGCATTAAGCCAAAATATATCAATTTGTGTGATGACTTCAAATAAAATTGTAGCATAAATCCAAAAGATTTATGAACTACAAAGGGTCAGCACTCAAAACAGAGTTCTAATAGCAGGCACACATGACAAAGCACTTTATATTTAAGACACTGAACAGTAAAATAGAAAAAAGGTTGCTTTCTGCAAAGAAAGTGATATAACTGCTAAAAGAAAACAGGTATTTTAGACCTATTAAGTTAGCTTATTTTTGTTAAGCAAAACCTTCCACTTTAATAAACTTCTGTGCCAGTAGATCTTGATGGATGGCAAAGCTTTTTAACAGCTTGATTCTTTGAGAAAAGATAATTTTATTCTATAAAATAAAACATTTCAGGTTCTTTAAATTGTGTGTAATCTTGTGCATGCAAGAAGTGAAAAAAAGTTTTTGAATGACACTTGGCTTGCAAGTGCTGTCATGTTAGCTTCAGTTTCATTTAAGCAAACTAGTTCATGAAGTAGTAGTACCATATAAACATTACAATTATAAGATTCTTTAATCTAAATGAGACAAAGCAGAGGGAAGGAACATAATGGAAAAGAAAAATGCCTTCAGATACAAATCAGGCTGTTAGTAAGACCTGTGAACACATCTGTTTAGATTAAGGCAGCAATGAAAGTTGTGCTCTTACATTTGTGATGTTGTCACTACAATACAGCTGCTTCTCCCTTGTCAGTGAAGTAAAACATAATAAACAGCTAGAAATAACCTGAAAGAGCAAGAACTCCTGAATCAAGGGCAAAAATTCTCCAATAAAAACAACAGAGTGGTAATGCCCTATGCATCCTACCAGAATTTCTTGTTACAAAAATATTGGCCTAAGATGGGCTTAGATTTAGTGGCTCTTCAGTGAGCTCACTAATCCACAAGTAGGTACACCTTTTGAAGTCTCAGTACCCTTTACAAAACAATTTTGTTTTCTTATTCTGTGGCATATAAAGAAACACAAGTAAAAAGAATCAAAACATATGGTAATGCTGTCATGTAAAAATACACAAACTACAGATTAGCATTTTTAATTTATTTGTTGGGGTTTTTTTCCATACTGCATTTATTTCAAAGTTCATAATGGTGATCTAGCTTTGTTACATTATGTATAGTAATTTTCATTTCCTATTAGACATGAACATAATAAAAATTGTATCATGCTTAACAAAATCAAATATGAAAATGCTATATTTAACATTACTGACCATGCTTTACCTATTGAAATTTTACCTATATTTTGACTCTATTTTTATTATTTTTATTGCTAATAAAAGATAGATATCAAATAAATATATCAAATATCTGTAGCTGCATAAAGCATGAAAAATATGTGGGGTTTTACTATAATTTATTAACATTAAGCTGTTTATAGAGGCTTTTTACCAAATGAACAATGCTAATGACTATCACTTTTCTGTACAAGTGCGATGGTAAATTATGAAGTTTCATAGTGAGCTTCTAGAAAAGGAATTAAAATAAACAAGGTTAAATCTGTGTCAATTTCATTTTCATTACATTCAGTGAAGATTTGAATTGATATATTTTACCGTGTGCTTATTAACATGTGAATATTTTATATGCATTTTTAGAACAATGAAAAGTCTACATATATTATCAATGAAGTATCATTATATACTGACATATTACATAGAAAATATTATTGTTAAATATTAGGTATAGATATTTCAGCATACCAATCTCTAATTTGTAATGACAGCAACAAGTTCAATCCTATAGGATAAAAGAGAAGCTCAAGGCTGTCTTTATATAACTTTTCCACCTTTTAGAAGAAAAAATACTATTTTTTTCGATGAGTTCAAACACCACAGAGGCTTGCTTTTAAAGTGTAGGCGCCTTTAACACTTTATTCAGCAATACACAGTACATTTTCTGTTGCTCTTCATATTACATTCTCAACATATGACGCATGGGTTTTGTGTAATTAAATGTGTTACTCTTGACACTCAGACAGAAAATATTCACATTTTAATGGGAAGCGCTGTGTGGAAGAAAAAAAAAGACCTATTTGTCATCCTTCATTATGCCAATCCACCGCAATAAATTAACAGGGAAGAAATATTCTCTGTATTTCCTCCATGCATTCTATAGCTCTTCTTCAGACTGTCAGGAGACCAATCTCTATATGGAAATACTACAGGAGTACTTAAAAGCACTTTGCAATCTGATGTCTAAATTACTTTCTTGTAAACTCTGTTTGGCATTGGATTAATATCTAATTTTACGCTGACAAGAATAAGCAAAACTTATGCCTGCTACAAGGCTTATTTAGACTGAATATGAGAACATTTGTTTCTCTGTGGGAAATATATATAAAGCTACCAAAGACAGCGTGGGCTGTGGAAAAAAAACACTTCAGGATTTGGTAATGCTGGCACTTCACACAGCTGTGTACAAAAGAAATTATACAAAGCACATGAATGTTTTACTAATCCATTTGGAACTCTATGCAATATACATGAACAGTCACAAAAAAAATAAAGATATGTGAATTATGTTGACACAAAACACAATGGAAACAACATATACTCTTTATTATATGAAAAGCACATTCTGTGATGTATAATTGATTGGTAAAAAGATTTTATGAGAAAGAGTTCAAGAAGCGTTTGGACAATACTCTCGGGCACATGGCATGATTCTTGGGGATGGTCCTGTGCACAGCCAGAAGTTGAACTCAGTGATCCTTGTGGGTCCCTTCCAACTCAGCATATTCTGTGATTGTATAATCACTGCCTACCACAGTAGTCCTGCTTACAAGACTTCAGAGAATATTTATGATATTACTGAATTTTGTGGACTAATTATTGGACCTAATTCTATGTATTTTTTATTCTTCTTTGTGTCATCACTGTTTTAGAGTTCTTCAACACATAACAAAAATCAATTGGTCGTTTTGTTAAAAGCCTGAGGAAACTAAGCCTTTCCTTGAGTACTCTCTGTCTCTTATGGCATGAGACACATTTTGATTTGGTCACTTTTTCAAAAAGAGCCTTACTTATTACTGTTAATTGATGCTGATTCCACTGAAATCAGTGAGAAAATCACCCTGGAATTTAATGAAAGAACTTGGGTTCACCTAACTCTAAAAAGTTCAGCTCAAAAGGTAAGTTTTAGAGAAAGCTGCAGTCAACCATAGATTGAAAACTAGAAAGGATAAACTTGATTTCATATCATCCCCACATATCATTTAGTATTTATCTATTTCAGCATCAAAATCATAAGTTTTGTTTTGTCTGAACATTTAAGCAGCCACAAATAAATTCAGTGGTTTAACTGTTTGGGTTTGTTTAAACAGCTGAAAAAACATTCTCATGGCAATAAAAACAATGTGAGAACCATTTCTTCTCTCCTGGAGAACTATTATGAGATTTTTCCTTATCCATGTATTTCTTTGCCAATGTACCTTTCCCGTCCCAGACAATGTAGTGGATTTTTCTATTAAGTCACTGGCTATATATTTTTGATATACACTTGATATACTACTAATATATCTTGAAAAAGGGCTAATTGAATTAGAATTACAATTAAAATAGATATTATAAAATTGGCAAAGATGGACTTTAGGGATAGCAGCACATAAATGTTTCAGACAGTAGTATTAAGGTGGTTCCTAGTCAAGTTCCTCCACACAATATGATCTTGGAACTCATCTGGTTTACTGCTTTCAATCAAGCACAGGTTTAAATCCATAATGATAAAGTTTGCTGATACTATGCATATGGAAGGCAGGACAGAGGAGATCAGAAATTAATACCAAAAGATGCAGATGAAGAGAAACAGGCATAGGTTGAAATGCAAGATCACGCTCATGGAGCTAATAATAAAAATTCTGTGGTGTGCTGGAGGCTTATAAGATGGAAGTATTTTGTAGAAATGGCACATGATAATCAAGTCTCTAAATGAATAAACTGACAGCATGATGCAGCATAAAAATTGAAAATAGACATTGAAAATGTATTGCAAAAGGTGAATCTGTCAGAGAAAAGCAAGCGCCGGTGTCATTGCACTAGGCCCTGGTTAAACCTCGGCTGCAATACAGCATTGAGACTTCTAGTCAGAAAAGGAAACCTTGAAAGAGGACAGATAGAGAGAAGGTTATAGAAGAAAACAGGAGAAAGGATCAATTTTAAGGATGACCCTGAAACTGTTTTACTGGTAGGAAAATATATAGAAAATTAAGCAGAGAGGGAGATGATTGAGTTCCATAAAAACGTCAGTGGATAAGTAAAAGAAAGAAGAAAGAGTTCATTAAGTCATAATACTGAAACAGACAACATTCTAAATGGACATAAATGTACTGAAGTAGAAATTGAAAAGGCTTCTAGCCATTACACCAAGCAAATTTGACCATGTTTTTCCAGTTATGTTACATAGGAAGAAAATTTTTAAAAAATATATTGGTAGATCTAATCCTATTATGAATGGGCTTATTTGGCATAAACCTAAACCAGAGGACAAATGAGATACATGACACATCTCTTCCATTCTTACCAGGAAGACTCCAGGGACATCAGTGCTTCTTAGTGACTCTAAAAGGGTAATATATGGTTCTGTAATACTTAAATGTATAGATACTGAACCCATATATTTAGTGACATATGCCTCTTAAGGAGAAACTGAACAAAAAACTGAAAAAAAAATCAGATTACAAAAAATGAACCTGAAAGATTAAAATTAATTTGTACACCAGCTTCTAAATATGGCATCTAGAAGCACTTTTTACACTTTATAGGGTATCACCTGCAATACATGTGCCACTTACCTCTCTGTCTAGTTCTGCCAGCTACATTTATCATGAAATGTAAATTTTCTAAGCATGTGATTATGAGTGTTTGGATTTGTTATGAAAAAAAATCTGTTAAATATGTAAGTAGATGTAAACAGTCATGCTCACTGGCAGCCCTTGAAATAAATTATTCAACACATATTTGTATATATTTACCCTTTTTTTTCCCCAAAAACCTAGAGTCTGAGCTAAAGATCAGCTGTTTCCATTGTCCATAGATACTTGTGGATTGACAGTTCAAGGAAGAAAGCAAATCAGCAAGGAGAGAGTTTCGAGAGAGGCATGATGAATTTTCTTAGTTCTGTAGAGAAGAGCAGAGGCCCCAGCTCTGCAGCATCTCCCCTGTGTGAACAAGATCTTTGAATTCAAGTAGGCACCTGGCTCACTCAAAGTTCAGAGTAGCAGTCTGTAGTGTGGTCTCAACAGAACCAGCAACTTAGAAAACCACTGGTGATCACAGACATGGTGAAAAAAACAGGGTTCTTAGCTTTATTTGTCACAAGCCCAAACTTAATTAACCTGGTTTTGGATTATAGATGAATCAGGTGCTTGTTTATCTAAGTCTAGCAAAACAATTCCTGGCCATAAAGTTCTTAACCAACAGGATATTGATTCAGAGGAAATAGTCACTTGTTGATTTTTACAAAACCTCATACAAATAGAAGTCCCCATCTCTAGGTTTTAGCAAAGAAAAAGGAGTCATTCTATTGTATTGCAACCAGACCTTGTTAAGCTAAAGAGATTTGTTTGACAGGTTCTTTCAAAATTTAATATGAAAATAACCATAACATTTTATGTCCCATTGAAATTCTCTGAAGACATAATTTAGCAAAATAAGTTTCTTGTTGTGGGCAATAAAAGAAAAAAAATGGTAATATTTCACTTTTTCTTCAATCCTTGTTCCAAGTCAGAAAAAAAACAGGAAAGGTTATCCTGGCATTGCTCTTAGAAAATTTGGAGAGAAGCAAAGGCTTCCAGCCCCCAGCAATTCCAAGCAATTTTCCTCTTTTTTAGCTCTGCTTGGATCCTTTCTCCTCTTACAAGTGCAGTTATCTTAAGTGCTTAAAAAAATGAGATGACAGCATCAAAAGTGAAGTGGGCTGTCAATTTCATTGCTAGAAATTTTGCAGGCGCTTCTAGACAGTAGGCAAACTTTTCCAGTTTGGCTCAAAAATAAATGTTCAGCAAACTTTTAAGTAGCAGATTATTCTGGGATTTAGAGTTTCACTGTGCTTGAAGAACTAACTCTTAGTTATGACCTAGTCTAAAGTATAGGTGGGTTCCAGTGTAGCTTGCGCATAGATTGTGAAAATACCTGCAGGACCTCTCACCATCGTCTCTGAGAATAAAGTGGGATGAGTTTTATAACAATGCCATCACCCTTGTTTTCACTGCCTTTATTATTATTATTATTATTACATATTCAGTGAAAGACACTTCAGTACACATTTCAATTAATGTTTCATTCTTAAACCATTTGAATGGTGACATGAAGCACAGGATATTATCCACTTGCATTGCTGGGAAATTCTAGTGGTAAGCTAGAAAATCCACAAAAAGTAAACTGTTCACATACTTCTCACAAATTATGGGTATTCTGGTTTTGGATGCCCTGCTTAAAAGCCTGGGTCTCATTTGCAGAAGTGCTCACCTCTGGGGCTGAAGTGAGCAAGCAAACAATAGCCTTTCAAAAAGTAAAATGCAAATTCCTAGATAATTTACATTTACACTCGAAGGTGGTGGATACTCATGCTTTAATTGGTTATGTCTCAGTTATCTCTAAAATGGGAATGATGGAAGCACTATGAAAGTAAATTTCCATTAATTTGCAAGGTATGCAGATGTTATATTGACTAGTTTCAGAAAAAAAATCCTCTGAAAATACAATTAATATTTTTTCTCAGTAGAGTTTGAACAAATTGGTTAAAAGTGTCTGATCTGCCCAAAGGCCAATGAAAATAAAACAAAGCATTAAACAGGACTCATCTTCTACAGTGATAATGTCCTATGTTGATGGAAGAAAATATAAAGTGTGTTATAACGTATATTCACAAATAGGGAAGAAGTTGAGCAGAACTAGTAAAATCAACTTTTATTCTAATGTTGCCTAATATATGACAGCAACATCTTATATCAATAAGAATTAAAGGGTCCCCTTCTTCCCTTTCATTTTCCTTCTTCTTTTCCTTTCCATTTTCCATGTCTTCAATAGTCTTTGAAAAAGAATGAACAGAAGTATTTCAAAAGGTGACCTGATACCACAAGACTCATCACTGAGATTAGAAAGTTAGACCTGTGGGGTATGTTTCTGCCAGGAGAGCTACTGTCAGGCTTGACAATGGTAACAGATGGTCACCCCTTGTATAGAGCAGCACCAGAGGAGAGTGAGGACACACTTTGCCAACACGTTTCACAGATATTTATTGGTAACAGCAATGGTTTGGAATGGTTGGTTCATTTCCAGGATCTGCATGGCAGTATGCTTTGGTATTACAGACTTTTCTGTTTCTTTTTCTGCTTATATGTTTTATTCCAGTTCTCTCGCTCTCTCCCCCACTTCTGAACTTCATTCTCATCTTCACATCTTCACTGGCTTGTTTCCACCTGACTTTTCACTTAGCCAGCTACAGTCTTCAGTATTTTGATTTCTTCTTTTTCCTTACTAGTATATCCAAAATTATAAACTTCTCACATAGTTTTCCCATCTGACTGCCACACAGACAGATCTGTTGTCTCTTCCCATGCTCATTTTCTGTACCTAGCAGTTAGTCATCTGAATTCAGTCTCTTCCTTACCAGTTCCTCCCAGGTCTCAGATCTTTTTCCCATACTTTTAACCATTGAAATCCCTGTCACTTTTTCCTTGCCAGCTCCCCAGCCCCAAGAAATCCAGGGAAGAATTTTTGCATTCCAGTACTCAACTGAATCAACCTACTACTCAATGCACCTTTGGCTCTAAACAAAATGAAGAGCAGGGGAAAAACAAACCCTCTTGCATAAGAACAACAACATTGGAAGTGACAAATCCAGGCCACTTCTGAATGCACCTGGATGGAGAACAGCTAATCATATGCATTTAATTGCATAACTAACAAATCGTTATTTAGTATGTGTGAACTGGACTTCCAAATGTTCATGAACTGGAAAAATGTAAATAGTTTTCATGGAGATACCAAGTCATCCTCCATTAAACCAATACTTAACACCTTGCCAAGTTAAGTTTCTTCTCCATTATCTAAAGGTGCTAGAGTTCTTTAAAAAAATAAGGCTTACAAGGAATATATTAGCAAGAAACAAAACAAAATAATTTCCCCCAATCTCATTCTCAGGTATAGCAGAGCCATTTAGGTTGGGTATGCTAAAAACATGCAGCCTGAGACAGAACTTCAGCATACAGAATTTCAGGTTGAGTCACTTAAGTTTAGCAAACTTATAAGAGGCTAAAAGCAGTGTAAAACAATGGCAGTGTCAGGAAGAAATGTGGAATGGGCAGTAAAATAGCTGAGAGTTATTCCTCTTATATGCAAACCTCAGTTATTTTGTCAATACTTATTTTAATGGAAAACAAGAGTCAGTAGGCCTTGCTTGTTAGTTTGCAACTGAACAGAGTAGCAAAACCAGCATAAACCTGTAAAAATGATGACTAGTGGGGTGGCCAATGACCAAATAACTCTGCACATATCCTCTGATCTTCCATTAAAATTAATGTTATGTCTTTGCATACAATCTTTTTTCTTTCTAAAGGGAATCATGCACAAACATTTGAAGGCAGAATTTGATTCTAAGCCTACTACATTTGGAATTTTTCCCCCAAAATGAAAATCTCTCTTTAACATGCTAGTCACATTCCCCAACAATTTTAAATAAGCTGCCTCTCAGCCCATTATTGTTTAGTATGTTTTCCTTTATATTCAGAAAGAGTTGTCAAAACCCTCAGGTGCTGAAGATAAGCCTGCAAAGCAGATTCAACAAAATAAAGAAGGAGATTTTATAAATTCTGAAATATATCAAGATTAGATTACCTTTGTTGCTTTGTATATGTAAGATTTGAATTGATTTTTCTTATATGAAGACAATGGGGGGAAGGGACTTCTGATGTAATGCTTTGCAGAAACCAGAAAAGTCAATAATACGCAGACAGCTCAAACATATATAGTATTTACTGATTCAGTGAAGCATGTTTTTAGTGGGTTATGAAGTCGAGTTCCAATCTATAAGAATTGTCAGAATTTCGTAACAGAATTGGTTAGATGTCTTAAAAATTTTATCTATTATTGTAATAAAGCAATTTACATAATCCTATAAGACAGATCCCTAAAACCCCTCACTTTTTGCAAACCTGAAAAGCAATTTTTTTTCCAAAAAACTAAGTCAACCTACCATTAATTAATAAAAAGTTGGCATATGACACACTTCAAATGAAACAGAATGCAAGTTTGTAAAATTGGGATATATTTACATAAAACATACATTTTTGACAGACCAGACGTTTAACAAATAAACAAACACCCTAGTCTGAATTCCAGAATTACTAGAGCAACTTCACTTTTAAACTAAAAAATGCTACCATCTTGGTTCTGTACTGTTGCATAAGGAAGAGTAACCATCCTATGCCAATCCATGGCATCCTCTCCATGATTTTGACTTTCTTAGAAAACCATCTTGAGTGTCAAAAACTCACTTGGTGTAAAGGGGTTAATGAGATTGCAAACCAATGTAGTCATATAGTGAGTATAACAAAGGCTGACATTTCAGTCTTGCCATTCTTTTTTGTTTGTTATTTCTTATCAAAGCCTGTTTTTAATAAATGGTATGTGCTGCTTCCAGTTACAATACTGAAAATGAATACAACAAAGCTATTGGATAATATGCTTTGTAGTAGAAAAAGACATAAATGAAACAAACAGAACTTTATTAAAGAACAGAGGGCTCAACTTTGTATTTTATTAAAATTATGGCTACCAAATATCAGTTACCTTTGTACCACTTGGAAGTTGGAAGTTTTGGATAGTCAGGAACTCCACAGTTTTGAACCAGCTAATATCAATATGATTAACCTACACAACACAAGCAAAGAAGGACCACTGTGTCCAAGATACCTTACTCTCTCCCCTACTACAGTAGACAGCTCTTAAGGAAGGAGAAAACACTTTGGACTTAGTGAAGAAAACAGAGAGAAAAAACAACCAGCTAAAATATACCTGCTTTGAATATTTAACATATTATCTAGAGAAGCAATAAGCACCCATTCATTTTAGAGCTATTAATGACTACTCTTGCTACAATAGGTGGAAATATAGCCTAAATTTAACATTATTACAGTGTGGATTTACATGTCTTTTCCATCCCTAATGTCTGCTCTTGAAGCCAGGCAGTCTCACACAATCAAAACATTCTGCTAATATAGCAGAAACTTCTTAATTTTATTACTGATCTTAGTGAAAATGGGATCAAGACTACATTTCTTCAAACAATAAAATGGCCAGTAAAGAGTCCTGGGTCTCTCTCTTTTTTGGCTAGGATAGTACAGTGCCAGCTGACTACGTCTGAGGAGTTTGTTAGGGTGACAAAAATATACACTCCTGAAACCTTCCTCAAAAGGACGAGTCCTAGGAACTTAAATTTTTTAGCATGTCTTGGAGTCTCATGTTTGGTGTTTTTAACAGGACTTTTGCTAAATCACCTTAGAAACAATGTGTAGAGGTCTTAAGAGGATGTAGGTGTAATCTTACAATCTGATTAATTAATTCTCTAAGGACCAGTAGGCTGTGTTTTACAGCACAGCCTGACCATGGCAAAAGGAATGAAAGTCTTCTTTCATGCTGCACCCTCCACATGAGATGGAACCTGTTTACAGGCCCATCTTCCTCTGTAACATACAAGCTTCTTTTATTCACTGCTGTCACCCAGATAGCCCTACTCTCCATCCCCATCACCTTCCCCATCATCTTTTCCTCACATCCTCATGGGATCAGTCATCATTTTTGCACGTGCTATTTATCTTCCACTCCCAGACAGACAACAGTGACAGATTCAACTTCTCTGAACTTAGACTTTTCAAAACAAATATTTTGGCAATTAGGACCACAGCCTAATGTCCTACACTGAAAAAAACAAACAAACAAACAAAACCCAACAAACAAACAAAAACAACAAAAAAACCCAACCAAAAAGAACAACCAAAACCCAGAAAACATTGAAACATTGGACTTCCTTTTTCCCACAGATGCATTTCTATTACCTAAGTGATTTGCTTAAAGAATAAGGCACAAGGTATAACTTTCATATTCTTTCTGTATCAGTGATTTTATGACTATCAAAGTTTCTATGACTTCAAGTGGTAGCTTGGTAGGTGGTTGAGAGCTGTATTTTTAGCATTGTTTCTTTTCTATTATAATTTTGAAATTATTTTGAAATATTTATCTAATGGGTATATGTATACACATATATAGCATGTACACATGCACAAACATTTATGTATGAATATATAATTTCAGACAGAATATTTTTATAAAAGAACATATATGTGTATATACCTGTATAACACATAGAAGGTCTTCTATATCCTATTTTCATACTCTTATTTTGATCATGTTGGGTTTTGCTTGGTTTCTTTCTGTAAAAAAACTGTGACTAAAACTTTGAAAGGCACACATCTAAATAGTATATAATTCAATTGTGAAGGTAAAATTATTGTTATAAGAATTTTTAATATGCTGCTGTCCACCTTTTTACATACTACCTGAAGCATGGGAGAATGCTCTTACCTATAAAATGAACACAAAGTAGCTAAAAACTTTATTATTTTATTGTGAAGATAGTCTATTTTTAATTGCAACATAGGAGTGGGGAGTTTACTATGAAAATGGCTTGTCTTTAAAATGTAAGAATTTAATCGTGTGCTATTGTTGCCTGCCAACAATGAGCTAAAGAGGTTAATGGATCATAGGTCTGGCAAACAGCCACGCTGCCTCCGGCTCGATACATTTAACTCCGTAATCTGGGTTAAGGTTTGGTGCTGTTTTTTTTTAACCAGGGCATGAATTGTTGGTAAATAAAAACTAGATTTTGTTTTTCCTTCCTGAAAACAGAACCACTTATCACTGATCTCGATTCGCACAGCAGGAGGAGAAACGGAAACCAGGCGACGGCCTCCCTAGCACTCCGGGGGTTCGGGAGCTGTCCCCGTTCGCGGCCGCCGGGCACTACCTGGCATCCCTCCGGGATGGCATTGGCGCCTGCTCCCTCCTCTCCCCAGGCTGCAAAACTCGAGGGCCCATAACCCAAGAGTACCACTTTCGGGTGCTCTACACACACCCCTTTCCCAAGAAAACTCCACTTTGTAACTCGGAAACCACCACCTGGAGCCACCTCTCTGTCAAAGGAGTGGGGTGTGCGGGGTTTGGTTTGGGGGGTTTGGTTTTGGGTGTTTTTCTTTTTTAAAGAAAGAACTACCGCCAGAAAGGGAAGGCACACAAAAAGTATATAGCTCCCCCTCTCCCATCTTGCATGTTCCTTGGGCACCCTGTAGGAAAAGCCAGGCAGCAGCAGCAGCATTGTAAGGCAAATCACAAAGCAAGCAACTTTCAAAGCTGTTGTGGCTATTTTTTATTTCTTTACCCATAATGAGCTTTTTTTGATGTCGTGTGCTTTCCCTCCCCCCCACCCCCCACCTCCCCTTTTCGTTTAGTTCGTACAACCATGTCCTACCCTCTTTCCTCCCTTCTCCCTTCTCCGCTTGCTCCCCCCATCTCCCCAAAACAGCCGGCAGTAATGATGCACCATCCTCGGTCCTCTCCAGCGGGTCACTCCGCTCGGGCAGGAGGTGAGCAGCCAAGCGGGGGGAGCGGCGTTTGCAGGCGTGTGGTCCGGCCCCGCTGCCCGGCTCGGTCGGGCCCTCCCCGTTGTCGCTTCATTCCTCCACCGCTGCTCCTGGGCCCCGCCGGCAGCTTTTGGGGGCAGCCGCTCCCCCTCTCCGCCCCTCGCTTCCCCCGCTCCAGCCGCGTCCCGGTGGGGCACACTCCCAGCGCCGCCCCCGTGCTTGGAGGAGCCCGGGCGCTGCCCGCGGAGCAGCTGGCGCCAGCGGAGGGCCCAGCCCAGCCCTGCCCTTCCCTCGGCCGCAGGGCGAGCCGGCAGCACCTGGCTGCGCTGCCCGCCTTAGCGAACTGGGAGAGAGAGAGGGAGGGAAGAAGGTGGAAAGGGAGGGAAGGAGGGAGGGAAAAAAGGAGGCTCCTCCGTAAGCGGGGAGAGGCTCAGGCTGCTCAGCTGTGCGCTACCGGCAGCGGCAGCCGCTGCCGTGCTGCACCGCGGGCGGTGACGGCTCCCGATGCGGTGGGAACGCGCCGCTGCCGCGGGACCGCAGCCTTAGGGCGGGGGGCTCAAACCTCGGCCGAGAAGTAGAGATAGAGTTTTGCGGCTTTTTTTTTTTCCTTTCCTTTCCTAGTGATCAGGCTTTTTTTATTATCGTTATTTTTAATCCCTCCCCTCGCTCTCCCCCTTCCCCCGGCGGTGCGTGTGCCAGCGGGGAGGATGCGCGCCTCCCCCATCCCCTTCCCCGGCAGCTCCCGTCGCGGCGGCGGGGCGCAGGGGGCCGCGGGGCCGGGGGCGCGCTGGGCCGCACCTGGTGGCACCGCAGCCCGCCGCCCCTTGATCTCCGCCGCTGCTTCCCGCCGCCCCTCGGTACCCGAGTCCCCGCTCGCTTGTGTCCAGCATCGCGCACACACGCACAAGCCGTCACGCGCGGAAACACTCACTCACTGACTCGCAGCACTCTGCCGAGCTGCCCAAGCTGCCGAGCAGCACAGCGCAGCGCCGCACAGCACGCCTGGAGCCTCCTCCCTCTCTCCATCCCTCCCTCCC
The DNA here is from genome assembly GCA_035041345.1 of Poliocrania exsul. Lineage (NCBI taxonomy): Eukaryota > Metazoa > Chordata > Aves > Passeriformes > Thamnophilidae > Poliocrania > Poliocrania exsul. The sequence goes on from JAWWLZ010000118.1 coordinate 67,722,779, forward strand.
TCCCTCTCCACTCCTCCTCCTCCCTCGCTCCCGCCCGCCGCTCTGAAGGATGCCCGGTAAGTAGCGGCGAGGACCGGCACCTCTGCTGGTGCGTGATCTGCGGGGTTAGGGACTGCTTTACAGTGCTGCCGCCCGCCGGGGGGGGCGCGGGGCGGGGGGCGAGCGGAGGGGAGGTGACAGCGATCCGAGGCAGGAGGCGGCGTGGCTCGCCGGGTGCTCCTCAGAAGGACTTTTGGCTGCGCGGCCGGGGCTTGGATGTGGGCGCCGAGGGACGGGGTCTGTGCACCGCAGCGGGCACCGGCCGGGGCGGGGACCCTTCGCCTGCGCTGCGGGTTGCTGCCTGCAGCACCGCGGTGAGTACGGGGCTCCGCGCCTCGCCGGGGTCTCCTGGGCACGGGAAAAGTGTAGAGGGTGCCCTGCCGTGGCTGGGGCTCCCTCCTTGGCGCGCCGTGCCGGGACCGGAGCATGGAGGGTACCATGCCCCCGGTGTGCCCTGGGGACGGTCCTCTGCTGCTCCCCACCTCGGTTTTGGTCACGTCCCTAGGGGCTGCCAGCGCGGTCCGGTGTTTCGGGAGCGGCGGTGCCACCGATCGGATAGAGAGGGAGCTCAGCCGGGCGCCTCACCTGCGGAGAGGAGCACCCAGGTGCTGCGCGCCGGGGAGTGGGGAGAAAAGCGGAGCCCTGGCTGGTGAGAGAGGGTGCCCGCGGCGCCTCTGCCGTCTCCTCGTCCTGGATGCTCCCTCTTCCTGCGCTGCAGTTGGCTCCAGTGGCAAAACGTTCGTCCCTTAGGGAAGCGTAATGTTTGCGAAATGTTTGCTGTCAATTAGCGGGTTGCTCTGCTCAGCTCGGATTTGCGCACAGGTAACTGCTCAGGCAGGGGCTTAGATTCGGCTATCAAATGCCAGGGAGACCGGGCAAGGGGATTTTGTTCCTCTAGATTGCCAGCTGAGATTTGTGGGAAACACGTATAAAAGCTCAAAATTGTTGGAGATTTTTAAGTGGACCTTGGTAAATCCTTGAAATATTTTTTTCTTACTTTTACTACGTGTACTTTGACGATGATCTCTTCTCGCTGTGTTTTGCATCCTGAGTATGATAACTCTCCCGTTGAAGTCAACGGTAAAACTCCCAACTGACTTCAGAGGCAGACAGTTCTGGTCAATATGGAATGAAAGGGAATGGGCAGAAGGCACAGAGATGGCGAAGTGAGAGAGATGTATAAATGAAACTTCGTTTTTAAAAGCAGGGTTTTTAACTGAAGAGCTTTAGCAGCACTGTGTCAGAAAAATCTTCTAGATGTTCATTGCCACTTTACACTGGAGAAATACCAGAATGATTTCTTGATGCGTTTGATATCAGGATGGGCTCAAGCCTATTGTTTTACCCACAGACATTATAAAATATTACTTAGTGCCTTATACTTCTCCAGTGTGGTATATCTTTGTTCTCATTAAAAAGCAAAAAGCAGAGGGAGATCACTGAGACAATTAGATGGGTTCCCATTGACTTCAGTGGCCTGTGGATCAGGCCCGGAAGGGCTCAGTAGAGAAGTAACAAGAGAAATGTAGTACAGTTTGTAGGGAAAGGTGTTGCATAAGCATTTAACTCATGAACACCCTGCCTCTAGAGAGAAGAAAAATCTAAATGTGCATTAATTTTTTATCCCATTTTTAAGAACTCTTTTACAGCACAGATACAAATAAGAAAGAATGCTTCTGATTAATAATTAAAATGTCCATATTCATATGGACTACAAAGGAGATTTTGTGCAAAAAAATCCATTAGCAAATGGAAGTTCTAGTTCACAGAATGTCCTCTGTTCAGTGGAGTATTTAGATTGTAAGCAGTTAGATATATATATGAAGCACTAAACAAAAATATTGATATTCCAATGACAAAAGCTAGTCTTATTGCTGTAACCTGACTAACCACTGCCAATTGCTTGGAATGCCTTGAAAAAGAAAGTGTGATTCTTGTTTTTGTCAAGTCTAAGTGTTGAAAGAGCCCCAAAGATGCTGAATGTGGTCAAAACCTTGTGAAGTATCAGAAATATGCCCATGGTCCATGAAGAATGCCATTATTACATTATAGGTGTGTTGAGGTGACACTTGCTTGATGTCAGGAACTCACAAAAGTCATGCTATCACTCTCCTCATCAGATGAACAGGGGAGAGAAAACATAACAAAAAGCTTATGGGTTGAGACAAGGACAGGGAAATCAGTCAGTGGTTGCTTCACATTCAAAGCAGACTCAACTTTGGGAAATTGATTCAATTTATTACCAGAGTAGGATAACAAGAAATAAAAGCTAAATCTTAAACAGCCACTTTTCCCCTCCCTCCACAACCTCCCTCCACTCACCTTCTTCGCAGGCTTAACTTCACACTCTAATTCTGTACCTCCTCCCCCATTGGTGCAGGGAAGACAGGGAATGAAAGTTGTGGTCAGTTCATCACATACTGTCTCTGCCACTTCTTCATCCTCAGGAGGAGAGCTCTTCACATTCTTCCCCTGCTTCAGTGTGATGTTCATCCCACAGGAGATAGTTCTCCATGTTTCGAGTCCTTCCCTTTGCCTGCAGTTCTTCGTGAGCTGATCCAGCATAGGTCCCTTGCAGACCTTCAGATTCAGACTACTCCGGTGTTGGTCTCCCACAGAGGGACGCTACTCCAGTGTGGACTCCTCTCTCCACAGGGCCTGCCAGGAACCTGCTCCACCATGGGCTTCCTATGGGGGCACAGCCTCCTTTGAGCATCTACCTGCTCTGACATGGGGTCGTCCATGGACTACAGGTGGATCTCTGCTCCACCATGGACCTCCATGGGCTGCAGAGGGACAGCCTGCCTCACTATGGTCTGCACCATGGGCTGTAGGGGAATCTCTGCTCTGGCGCCTGGAGCACCTCCCCTCTCTCCTCCCTCACTGACCTTGGTGTCTGCAGAGCTATTGCTCTCACATATTCTCACTCTTCTCTCTAACTGTAGTTTCTATTGCTCAGGTGTTTTTTTCTCCCTTTTTAAATCTATTATCCCAGAGATGCTACCACCATTGCTGATGGTGCTCAGCCATGGCCAGCAGCAGGTCTGTCTTTGAGCTGGCTGGCATTGGCTCTGTCGGACACAAGGGAAGCTTCTGGCAGCTTCTCACAGAAAGCACCCCTGTAGCCCCTGCCACTACCAAAATCCAGTAAAAGAAGAAATATAACCTTTCTCAGTAATGATCCAATAATAATGTTTCCCTTCTAAGCACAAGTTTCTGTTAATAGGCAAGAATAATAAAAAGTTTGAGGTGCTGCAGTTTACTCAGCTTTATTTGTAGGCATCTGATAGAATTGTCATTGAAGTGAACTGAATGTGTCACTAATACTTAGCTCTGAACAGATTAAGATGTTCATGTTACAGTGGGAAAAAACCCTTACAAAATGGACAAATGCTTCACTGATTATCTCTTCTCTCCTTGCAAGTACAAAGGCAAGGTAAACACCTCATTCTTGAAATGTCATATTACAGGTTTCTTTCCGATTTTCCTATTAATTCAAATGTTCCTTTTATCATGTGCAATATATGGAAGTGGAGGGTATATATTTTATAAGACATTGCATGGAGAAAAGTTTTGTTCGAGCTGCTTTATGGCTTTGGGTATTCTCCACTCTATCTGGTGGTTGCTAACACATTGTAATGCCACAACCTATTTTTGTTGATTATACTTCCATTTCAACTCAAATGTGAAAAATATGGTAATCATTTCCATGTTAAGAGCTTTGGACTTTTTGGGGGGGCTGGCTTAGAGGGGGGAGTGATAATTTTTTCTTTAAGGTCCAGAGCAATGCTTAATGCTCTTTGCCTTCTCGGGTGAAGAGAGTCGGCAGTTCTAAAAATGAGGATATATATTTGAATGAAACTTTAGTTTTGTCTGAGACCCTTGTTTGAAATTCTGTATTTTTTTAATTTTGGTGTTTCAGTACTTACTCTTCATCTCTGTATATGGAGATACATACATATTCTTGTGGACAGCATCTCCAAAATAGAAATTCAGGGGTTTAAGGCTTACTTGTAAATGAAGAGTACGTAAGATTTGAGTATTTAAAGCAGGATTGAATGAAGCCAGGTAATGAAGTACTGGGAAACTCCAGGATATGATTCTGAATAACCATTACTCATTTTCAGTGGATGACTATTTCAAGACTATTTTTGCTGTCCCTTCTGTGACTCTCAAACATGTATTGTCCCTCGTATTGTTATGGTTGTTAAGTGAATGATAGCCAGCACTTACAAATATAGAGGTATTTGAATCTTGGAAGCAATATTAGTGGGATTCTCAAATTCACCCAAATTTTGACATAATTACCCTTTTAAAACGTTTTTACAATAAATTTTATTGTTTGTTAATCCTAGGACACAGTCATCAGATAATTTATTTAGGACTATATTCTTCGATTCAACAATTTAAGAACAAAAGCCTCCACTGTCACTCGAATCAATCAAAATATTGGGTTTAGGTTATACATTGTACATATGGAACCTGGCATGTAAAGCAGATGGTATGTAAAATTATGCATAGCATGTCTGGGGAACCATACAATATCTAAATGCAGTGCAACAGAACAAGGAAAGAGCGTCACGTGCAACTTAAAATATCAATCACTGGACTGTGTCTAGTCTCAACTGTGCTTTGTTTTCATGTGTATGTTTGTGTGTGTGTGTTCAATTTTCTCTTACTGCAGTCAGGACATTTCCTTGATAATATGTACTTCCCTAGGAAAGCATGCAAACTGAAATGATATGCTACTGGCTAAATGAAATAAAGATGGATATACAAGAAAAACTAGTTTAGTTCAGTGTGGGTTCAGAATACAAATGCATGCAAATTTAAAAAGAAAAATAATAAAACCAGAGCTTTCAATCTTTTAAGGAAAATATTTTAAGGAAAATAGCCAGATATCATTTACTACCAAGACTGTGTTTTTTCTGTTATTTATGCTCTTGGTTTACCCAATGCAGCAATAGCACTTAACAATACTTCTGTCCTGTTTCATAAATTCTGCGTTTAGCTCCACTCACTCTCTCTCTCTCTCTCTTAAGTATTACAAGTCTGTAAGCACAAAATTTCTTCCTGAACAAACAAGCATTACTGTGCATTGTTAACACAATCAGATGAAATGGTAATTGAAGAAAGATTCATATCAGCAAAACCCTTAAATAAATATTAGTCCTTTACATGTGCTGACCTCAAAGGGACGTAATCACATTGTGTTGAACAAAGATGCTTTCCTGATCAATGACCATAAAAAGTAATAATTCTTCCAAGTTTATTCAGATGTTTAAATCTGTGGTTATAAAATGTTTTTAGCATTACACAACTTCTTTAAATTTAAGTTCCAGGGGAAAAAGCTTTAAATATTTCTATATTTCTACTTTTTTTTTCCAATGTTTTGTATACTTTAGAAGTACTGCAAGCTATTAACTGTCTAAAAATAGTTGCACAGCTGTATGCTTTCATATTTCCAGTCAAAATGAACTAAGATAAGATGTAAAGGTTGATGTTTATAATGAAGGACTACTAAAAAATGAACTTATATATATAATACTAGAAACTAACACTGCATAATGTAGACTTTAATAGCCAATTCTCTATGATTCAGGCATTTTTCAAGAAGTAAAATTGAAGGATTTTCCCCATGTTTAAACTATTGAATATCCCCAAATATTTTTAGAGCTTTTTAAGGGTTTTTTGAGTTGATAGAGCATGTTTCACACTACAGAAGAAATAAATAAATAAATAGATAATTCCCATACTTTTTGCACCTTATTTTTTGCAACAGTGTTTCTTGAGAAAATACAGCTCTCCGTCTGGGGGATGAAAATAGCACATTTGTCCTAATACATTACAGAACAGTGTCTATCAATTCATTTCTCTTTTGGAAATGAAAGAAATTTTATCCATTCAAATCACTGTAATACAATCTTCTGTTACAATGGCTTGAACAGTCTTGACTGCACACAGTTGCTAGAGTCTCCAAAGAACTGTCACAAATAAAATTATTAGACTGTATTATAGCAGACATATTCAGACTCTATCAAGGGATGATAGGATTTTACATAACAGCAAATTTGTTAAAAAATGTCTGTGAATTATTGGTAAAAGGACATTAAATGAATTTATAATACATATATATGTTTCATTTTTCTTCAAAATTATGCAAATGAATTTTTAATATTAATTAATCCTATGTAGCATTAAGTGGAAAGTGAAACAAGAAATATGGGATTTGTTGTCTACAACAGGTACTTAAACTTGCTCAGCAGCATGTAAACTTTCTGTGCTAGCTGATGGACTTTCAATCTACATCAAAACCTCCCTTTGCAATCTGACATTGCTACTATGATGACAGCATTAGAAAACTGACATCTCATGGGAGACACGTCAGTTTACATCAGTGAAAGTGGATTTACACTGCATCCTGGATTCTGTGCAGACAGGTTTGTTTTTATTTTTCCTCTTCCTGTTGTAGAAGGCATGACTTTTGCCAGGTATACAGACAAAACTGAGTTTGGCAAAACCCTGAATTAACCTAGAAACAAAGTTGGAAGTGATAGGAACATAGAAAAATGAAGTAAAAAATATATTAGGATGGGGTTTGTCTTTTTTTTTTTCAAGAGAGGAAAAATTGCACTCTTTTATGAAAGATCCTTAAGACAGAAGCAAAACATAAAATAAGTGCAACTGAGGTTAAAAATAAAATTATGAAAGTTGAGTTACCTAACAGGTTCTGGCCACAGGAGAAGTAACTAAAGCTGACATACCGATAGGATGGGAGCCTCAAGAGAACACTAAAGCCAGAAAATAACCATTTCCCATGTTGGAAATCCAGATGGCCCTAACAGATTTTGTGTGCTTTTGTATACACATTTATCTGTGTATATACATGTACATACATATATAATTTTTTTTTTTAATATCAGAAAGTGTATAATGCCCTACTTTGTTACTGCCTGATTTCCTCACCCCAGCAGGGATTTGCTGGTTATTCTTCCTGTATGACCATCAAGTTACAGAGGAAGATATGACAGCACAATAAATAGCTGAGAGTGGTTAAACTGTTTCCTGAAGTTAAAACAGCAAGGTCCAATGGTTCTCCTGCAGAATGTCTTAAACCCAAGGCTATAAATAACAGCCAGTGCTGTCAAATAATAATAAAAAAATAGTAGTAACCAAATCCTGAAAAGGGAGAAAGTAAAGTGAACCTGTACTGCAGTGTCTGAAGCCAGTGTTACATTATTTCCTGAAAAACGTGAATCTGAAAGATAATTTTGTCAGCTACAGACTAGTGTCATCTGCAATCACAGTTGAGATCTTCCTCTTGAAAAAGCAACTACAGTCTTACATTGGAGAAACAGGAAAGATTATCAGTGAATGTAATGTGGGGCTTTTAGGAAAGTGGAAAATGACAGCATAGCAGTGGAGTATTTAATAGGGCATTTGAATTAATACAGTAAATAGAATACCATTTTTTCATATTTTGATGCTGAAAAGACAGTTGACTGAATTGAATGGAAAGAACTTTGGCATGATGTCAGAACTAAGATTTAGAGGGAAATATGGCAGTTAATTTGCTGCTGCACATCCTCACCTTTTTAAGTGCTGTATAAGTATAAATAATGTCAGAGGTGACAGCAATTCGTTCCTCTTTATAATTTCACATTCCTGCCTCTTATGAAGGGATTAATCTCAAATGTAAAGTAAACCAGATTTGCAGTAGGAATAAGGTCTGTCAGTGGAGAATCTATCAGTATAGTCAAACAACATGTCTATATTTGTCTTTTGGTGGAAAATTACATTCCTGAGTGGTGATGCACAATCTGTATAAAATAATCTTTTACAATCTTTTTGGCAAATAATTCTGAAAAAGAAAATGTGACTGATAAGCTTTTTACCAACCACAGAGTTTTCACTCAGAGGAAGAAAATATTTGAGGAGAATTAGAGAAAAATTTGTCATAGGATTAGAAGTACTCAGTTTGCATATGAAAAAAATCTGGTTACAACTGACTGCTAGCTACTCCTCCAGTAACTGTATTCAGTAGTTTCTGAGCTAAGAATGAAAGTCACCTCCTTCACGTATAGCCAAAGACATGGGCTTCAAAAGGCTAAACTGTGGAACTGCAGAAAATGGAAATTCATACCTTCAATCTGATGTGCCTAAAAACATGTCTCATTTCTGTGGTTGCTCTCCCAGCAGTTCCTTCGGGACAGCTCCCTGGCTGCTAGTGAGGTAGATCTAGGTGAACGTGAATCAACAGCCCTTTCATCCTGTGTATATTGGACCTACAGTATTGTAACTGTCTTTGCATCCCTCCTGGTGGCTAGCAAAGGGACTCTCTATGGTGCAGATGCTCAGTTTTTCTGTACCTCCACCTTACACAACTTAATAGCAAGAAACAACAAAAAATGAATTTTATGGCAGAAGCTTTACTTGTTGGCATTATCCTTGAGCAGAAATTATTTTCTTTACCAAAAACGGATTGAAAGGATTTAGCTGTCATTGAGATTTGTTGTTTTTCTTCATCTGTAACAAAGCAAACTAGAATTTTGTTGTTTGTTTGTTTCAGAACCACATAGCATATGTTTTTAATGATGTGTGTAGTTTTTATTTTCTGGCTTTTTTTTTTTGTAGAAGCAGGAAGGAATTTCAGTGAGAAAAAGAGGAATAAGAAAAGAGGAAAAAATAATTTCTAAACTGTGAAACAATTTTCTCTTTCGCAAAAAATAAATATATCTGATTAATGGCTCTTTATTATTCATCACCTTGAAAATATTCTGTATTAAATTAAAAAAATACATTTTTTAAAATGTCACTTCAGAATGTAACAAAACTTTTATTAAAAACATCTTGTCTTAGAAGATATTGCACTCAGCTCTCAGGAAAAAACTTGAAACTGGTTAAAATGTCTTTGAAATTTAGATTTTTTCAGACATATAAGTTCATTGAAAACCAAGCTGTCTGTAGAAAAGACATATTTTTATATATATTTTTGTTCACTGTGGTCATATAATAAGATATAACTTTCCTTTTTCTTAGTCTGTAAGATGAGTTTTCGTAAAATGAAAAAATAAGAAACTGAAAGAAGCCCCCAAAATATTGACACAAGATTCATGTTTCTCCCAAATTAATTTTTTTCTTCCTAAACTTTGAGGATTTTAAATTTCCTTTAGCAATTGCCAAAAAATAATTTCAAAAGCTCCAAACATTTTTCCTGATGGGGAAAGTACTTCTTGCCTCATTTCAGAGCAGACACAACATTGAGTAGGTCATGGTTTTAGTCTAATGGATAAAGTAGAAGTATCAGAGGTATTCCAGGTGCCTTCTTGGAAGGGTACTTGCTTAGTGGAAGGGTGATTATTTTATTCCTCAATACATAGAGGATGACATTAAGTGAGAAGAGCAAGAAAAAGGAAAGGAGGTGTCTCTTTGCCATAACTAAAGAAAGTGAGGATTGAAAAATCCGGTGTGTCTTTTTAAGAACTCTAAGAGGAAAATTCCCTGGTACTAAACAATATATAGGCACTCAGGATGTGGGTTTAACATGTAGATACAGAAACTTAGTGTGCAGCTGGAAAGAAATCTAATTTACTTAGTCTTGTCTTTCATTACCTTAAGTTGAATATGTATTGTTTATGTGACTTGACATGGATCAGTAAGTATTGCTCATGGACTAGACAGCTTGTCTCTAGATTGGGCTGTGTATCAGCACCAGTGCACTGGGTCAATATGGAAAGCACAGCATGGAGATAGAGTGTAAATCCTCAGCGCAGGGGTAGACAGAAGCTGGCCACTCATGTCTGTTTATCCCCCAGGGACACAACAGATTTGTCAGGGTTTGTCTCTTATTCCAGTAATAATGAGAGATTAATTGGGAATGTTTACTGTTGGGAGACTAATTTGGAATGTTTATTTTTTACATGTTTGTTTTTGTTTGTTGGTTGTTGGTTTTTTTGTTCTATTACAGCTGCATTTCTGCTCCTTACCTATAATTTTTATAAATTGAACAATGCACAGCCTCCCTCTAGCCTGGAGGCCACTTCCATATGGTTAAGCTCCCTTAGCCTCCCAAGCACAGGCTGCATCTAGCCTGCCCCTTGGGAACAGTCTCCAGACTGGGCTAGTGCCCTGGCTGTGCCCAGGAAACCCTTGGGGGACAGCTGGTCAAGCAGCCAAGATCAGAAAGTGTCAGGGACTGCCCTGAGATTTTATGTTCTAGAGAAAAAATAATTCCAGGGCATGAATCCATGCCCTATTGCTGTTTAATTCATTCTGTAGCTCTAGTCTTAGTATTATTTAGGTCAGTATGGCTTCAAATACACAGACATTGTTTATTCACTTTTCTTGTTAGGAATGAACTCAACTGATTTAAATGGTGCTACTACAGCACAGCATGACATTGTTACAAATAGTGTACAAGGGGTTTAATATTTGTAACAGTAATTAACTGTGGTATATGCAGTAATATTCTGAAAGCAATGGAAGATTTGAAAGTGATAAGATGCTTTAGGAAATGGTGACTACTTTTCTGCATTATTTATAGTTATGTTTCTCATTTAATTCTGGAGTCAGTTTCTCCGTAATTTTCTATTCTAGGAATGCTATTGTCTATTTACAGGGTAATTGTTATCAGAAATTCATAAAGTATTGACAAATGTGTTTTTTCAGAGTTACAAGCATTTGTATGAGAGCACAAGCATTCATTTTCAAAGATGCATTACTTATTTTCCCCAAGAATGCAAATGGAGACAAAACCCCCTGTATTTGGTAGAATATTGAGTATTCTGTGTGTCAGGAAAGAAAAAAAAGATAAACCTTTTAGGGTGCGGTCTCAGAAATCAACCCCCTTTATGCTTTAAAATAGAGACTTTTTAGCTAACTGAAAATTATACTTACACTGGATGGTTGGATACAGTTTCAGTAAGTAATTGTATGACAGTGTACTAATTGCATAAGAAAAATACTGTTTAATTTAGTCATGGAGGAAAAAAACATTTCATTTATATTGATTCTTACAATAAGTTTTTATTTCTTGGTATTTACCATCCCTGTGCATCTTTTGCAACATCTGCAAGTCATCCTTTCTTCTCTTTCTTCAACTTTTATATTCTTTCACTGATACAGGATAGCACAACTTCAAAAATAGTGACTGTTAATCTGGGTGTGGGTAAACTGAAATGCTGCCGAGAGGAGAGTCTACTTCTCAGTATAATCCTTCAATACCAGTTTTGTGGTTCATGGATTGCATATATAAATTAAAGTGATTTTGGGGGGAAGTCAATTAGCAGAGAGCTAATAATGTCCTACCAATGGTAAAATAATTGCCTCCAAATGCTTTGACCCCAGATGTGTGTTGAGACCAAATCTTAAGGGTAAGGTTATGAGGTCCTAGTGCCTTCTCTGGACATTGCTTTCAGTTAGGGCTCCAGCAAGATGCATTTATTTATTACCTTTAGAACCTTCAAATTGGGAGAAAGAACAAACCTAAATTTTTTAGCCATTTCTTTCTTTAAGTGATGCTTTTAGGATATCTCTCAGGGGAGTTTCAAGGAGTCTGATTTAACTATTGCATAAGCACATATATAATGAACTTGATGAACCTAACAAAAAAAAAAGAATCTGAATCTGATAAATAGGCTATAGTCAAATATAAGTTTTATTATTCAGTAGGAGCTATTTGGCTTGACCAACAAAGAAATGAAGATTCTTTTAGAAAATTGAAACTTAATGAAGCATACCAGGATTTTTAGCTTAGCTTTGGTTTGGAAGTTGAGATGATGTATAAGACCCTTGCTTTGCTTTAGTGAAATCACTAAATTCCCTGAAATTCTTCATGCTTGGAAAATTGCTTGTAGCATGTGACTCCACAAATAGAAACAATAGGGTAGTAACCGATATTGAAAGATCCCTGGTGGAAATTTTAGAAAAGTATTGCATGATTATTCATTATACATGTTTGCATATTGATTTCTATTTTATTCTTAGATATATATTGTACACACTCTTACCTAAATATAAATGCATTTTGTCACTTGGTATGGCATGTAATGATTAAGGAGATCTGAGTGTGTTCAAAAAGTTTAACTTATTTATCAGTGATACTTGAAAAAGAATAGTTAACTAAGTAGATCTAAAGCTGGCCTGTAGCTTCTTTGGTGTGTGTCTGAAGCATATTTACCATCTACAACTGTAATTCATGATCTAAAGAGCATCCTGCTCCTTGCATCCTGCTGTAATGCCTCTAGTGCCTCTGCCTTTATCTCTTCTCTTCCTGCAGTTTGGTCTGCAGGGATGGTACCTCTCCGTTGAATACAAGTCATGCAGTCCAGAAGAAGAGGAATTTATACCAAGCAGTTGCTAATGGATAGTGAACTAGTAGCCAGTCTCAAATACAGGTCAGACACAGAATGTACCACAAGTTTGAGATTTCTTGAGGTGTCATTCTTTTGAAGGTGAGGCATTTTTACCCCCAGCCTGTTTCTTGGAAAAACCTCCATAATTATGATCTAGCTTTGCAAATTACTTTCTAGACTGCCTCAATATCAAAACATTGTAATTTGTGGCCATAAATTGCATATTATATATTTTAGTCTGTTTTATAAAGGTACTCTGAACAGGCTGAGACATTCAGGGAGAAAGATCATGACACATTTGGTGACAATGTGGTACCAGTTCCAATAGCTTATGTCTTGGGTTGAGCTGGCAAAACGCCAACTGCCCAAGTAACAGAGTTAGGCCTGGCTAAGAAAAGGGAGAAGGGGAAAAAAAACCCTAAAACCAGGTTTATGCTTAAAACTAACTACATGTATTTATACAGAAAAGAGAGAATTAAGAGGAGACTACAATA
>JAWWLZ010000118.1:67735764-67752979 GCA_035041345.1 Poliocrania exsul
GAAGTCAGCTGCCAGCCAGCTCAGCCCAGCTCAAGTCACCTGACAACTGTCAGGCCTAGTCTGAACTCCAAAACCCACACCCAGGCCCATCTGGCTGAACCTATGACAGCTTCTTATAAGCTGTGCAAAACCAGATGTTAATCTGGACAAAATTGTACCTCCCTCTTGACTGCTTTCAGCAGGGGAGAGGCCTGACTCTGACCCCACACTCTGAGCTAACCATGAAGCTACTTTTACTGAGATGCAGACCTCTCTATTAGCCTGATCCTGCAACTATTTGACACATACTTCAAAATTGTTGTAGCACACTTTTCAGGTTCTACCTCCAGAGTGATACTATCTGCTTATAACTCCAACTATAATATAACTCTGTCATACATACACTTAGTGCAGTATGGTTCTTAAAAAGCATTTTAATCTGCTGGCATTTTAGTTCGTAGGTCTCTGGGGTCAGGTTGAAAAATTACACTAATGCTGAACTTACTCCAAAATTCTGGGCAGCCTTCTGAATTTTAAATAACTATCCTCAGAAGGCTACCCTTTTCAAAAATTATCTTAAAGACTGCACACAGAATTTTAAGCTCAGTTCAGTTAATAGCACACTGATATGCAGGCTGAAATTTATAAAAATGCAGGGTAAGAATATCTGAATTTATAGATACCAGCAGTTATTTTGGTTTTCATTATCTGAATATCTGGTCCTACAGTGCTAACTGTATGAATTCTGTGTTACTGTAATTGTTAATATTTGCATCTGAATTAACTGTTCTGCATTGTTGGTTTTGTAGTTGACTGTCTATTCAAATATGTGTGATTATTTTGAAACCTATATAGGAAATGATCCTTTTATAATCTGAAAGTAGGCAAGGTGAAAGATACAGGTCTTTCTTTCCTTCTCTTACATACATATAAATAAAAAATAAGATGACAGTGTCTTTGCCTTTAGAAAGATTTATGTAAGAATTTTGTAATTAGCTTATTCAGTGTTTGTTACTTCTCCCAGGGATCTACTTGTATTGTGTCCCCCAGCCTGTGTTTTACAGCTTCTTCTGCTGTGTTCTCTTCTATTCTAAAATTAAATCTGATGATCTCTGCTTGTCCAGCTCAACTTCATTGGGCTTCTCCTCTGGTCCTCTACCACTTACCTTCTCATATCTGACCCTGCCCTCAAACTCTTCAAAACCACAGATTGCAGTGGGCATCCAGCCATGGAATTCGACCAGATTTTGGGCACAAAATAAACCCCACTGCTTCCAGGCAGGGACTGAAACCCGTTAGCCATCTGCTCTGCCTGATTGTTAGGGATGAAGGCTACCTAGAGGTAGTTTTTAACAAGGCCTTGAGCAAGTGTCCCTTTATGATTTATCTGAACCATCTCTTGCTTTCAGTCTTTTAGGCATGGTAAGTATTGTGTGTTCTCTGTATTGAAATCAGATTTTGAAAAGCTGAAAACAGTTCTCAACTCACAGCACATCTTACTCAGCTTGACTGGAGCTGTTCTCCTTTGGGAGGAGGTCTTTCTGAGCCAGAGGGGAAGGAAGGATGAGCCCAATATATTTCTTGTTCTACCAGCTGCCACCAAACATATTCATCTTCCCTCTAAGGAACCATGAGTCCAGATGCATTCACACTGTGCACCCTGATGAGACAGAGTGACATCTTCCATGATAGGTGATGAGGCTATGGTTGCAAATTCTTTTTTTTTTTTTTTTTTTTTTTTTTTTTTTGTCGCATCTAATGAGGAATGCCAAAACAGATGTGTTTCAATGTTGTACTTCCAGGAGTAGAATTAAATAAAAAGCCTAGGATGGCATCTACAGTGAAGTCTTGCAGCATACCATGTGTCTGGACTGCGAGAAAAAGGGATTCTCTGGCTGCCCAGATAAGTCACAGTCTTTTCTGAATGGTCCAGCAGGCTCTAGGAAGAAGATTTAGCAACTTCTCATCTACTCTTTGCTGGAAAAGGCTTATTAACTCTGCCATATGTCCAGTCCTTTGCTAGTTAGCAAAGAGTTTCTAGAATGCTTCTTTGGCTCCTTTTAAGATTATGTGTCTTATTTTTAGATTGACAGCAAACTGTGCCTGGCAGTGACATCTGCAAGCTATTCTTTCTGGGGCTGAATGGCTGCCTTTGTGTTACATGTGTGATGCATAACACACCAGTTCTGCTCTTTCAGTAAAAGGAGGGCAGGGTTTGCTTCAGAGGGTTTATTTTATCCTTGTTCTAGTCTAAAATCATTCCCTCCTTATGAACTGGGTAACCTTTTGGTTGTTGTTGAGGTAGACAATGGTTCTGATTCCTTTGGTACAAATATGTTCCAAATAATACAGAAGAGAAATATTATTTACAAAACAAAACAAAGAAATAATCTACAAATAAAACATTACTTTAGTAAACAAATCATTAATGTCTGTAAGCATACACTTGTCTAGAAGATGTAAAGATGTATAATGAAATCCCTGTCTTTCAATGCTCAGACTCCTCTTTTGAAAGTTTTGGTTGGGGTCCTTATGAAGACAGAGTCCTGCTGTCAAACTATTCTGCTTAATTAGTAGCCCATTTTCTCACTTGGGGATATCATTGCTGAAAAAGAGAAAAAAAAAAGGATCAAAATGTAATTTCATTGCCTTTTGCTTCCTCTTGGGAAATACAGAGTTACCCCTCTTCTTGTGAACCACAATTGTGATTGTTATCCAACAGATTTAGGTCTTGAGTAACAGAATACTGTATTATTTGCTTTCATAATATTACTGATTCATCTCAATTTTTCATTTATATGAAGAATGACCTGTGCTTTCTTATACTTTCCTCTCTCCCGGAATTCAACCCAGAATTTCAATGTCACAAGAAGAAAATAACATCCATGCAAAAATAATCTACTTCATCACGTATCATTCTTAGCAGCATCACACTTTCACCTTTTTCAAAATTAGATGACAAATTAATAAATTGATGTTTGTTCCAATGATAATGGAAAAGTGTGACTACTTAACAGTCTCATGCCCTCCCTGTAATTGAAATTTGCAAATATTAATGAGTCTATACCACTGTTCTGTCAATAAATATTATCAACTGAGTTCATTCATGTGGAGGTCTTGGGATTTCTGCAGAATGATTTTGCATTGTCACTCTAAGATTTCATAATAAACTTAAGAGATCATGACTACCTTTTTTAATTAACTCAAGTCCTCTCAAACTGTATATAACATGTCATGGGACATAAAGTATAAACCTCTTGTACATGTAAGCAGACAGGGAGAATGCACACTGATGTGTGACTTTTACTTATGAAGTACTACAACTATTTGGAGCTTTGCAGTTGTAGCCAGAGCTGAAAATAACTGAATTACAGATAATCTAGTTGTATCCCAGGTGTAACTTACTCCTGAATGAGTTTATACCTCTTCTGGGTAAAAAATACCCAGCACTATCTCTGGGAGATGCAGCCTAAAGCTCCTGCTTCATTCTTACGTGTCAGCTTTGCTATAAAAAGTGACCCTGTAGTTAACCAACTTATTTGTGCAAAGCTGCTGGGTAAAGATGAATCTTTTTGGATAGGGCCTAGAATAGCCAAATCTGAATGCTTGTATGTACACAGAGAACGGGAACACTGTATGCAGTTGTACCACTCGGTGACACCTGCCATACAAATTTTATCCTTGGGGCACTTCTAACTACCTTAATTACGTGTAATAACTGCAAAAAGTCAACATGAGG
Source organism: Poliocrania exsul (assembly GCA_035041345.1). Classification (NCBI taxonomy): domain Eukaryota; kingdom Metazoa; phylum Chordata; class Aves; order Passeriformes; family Thamnophilidae; genus Poliocrania; species Poliocrania exsul. The sequence goes on from JAWWLZ010000118.1 coordinate 67,739,483, forward strand.
TTTTGAAGGGGTTATACATTTTGGAAATTATTCCTGAACTGAAATTTCTAGGCAGCCGATTACTGTAGGTACCTGGAAAGGTCAAGGAAAATGGTTTCTCTTTTTACCTTTAAGGAAAACTCCAGAATTGTGTTAATCATTAAAAACCAAAATACTTGAATATTTTATGCCTGTGAAAACTTAAACTTCCAGAGCTGAAAAACTAAAAAAGTTAAATCCAAAACCATCACCCAAATATATTTTTCTTAAAATATGTTTGGTCATTCCTGTGACATTTGACTGAGCTCCAGCTTTTCAAAAAGTATATAGTGAAAAGATTTTTTCTAAGTTTATAAATAAATGTAACTCTCTCTATATAATTTTGCAATTATTTGGAATATACTGAGTGTTCAAAGGAATGAAAGAGATCTCTTGTCCTCTGTATTTGGCATGAAGGGTGTCCTAATGCACATTTTCAGCTTTTCATTGAAGAAGAATGCTGTCCTGTGGATTGCTTACAGAAAATTGGAGAGTATATATCTGAGATAGGCAGTCAAATGACATTGTGTAGGACACAGTCAGCATATTTCAAACTTAGAAATCCTTTTTTCTTTTGTTATATTCATGTTTTTCTTTAAAACATCACCAGATAACCTTGGAAAAATCCTACTAGAAGTATAACTGGTGAAGAAAACTTAAGATGTCATTGTGTAAGAATGTAAACTTAGTAAAAATAACTTATTGCAGGTATTACCTCCCAATTTTCTGTGCTCTGTGTTTTGAAAAAGGTCAAACTGAATTACCATATTTTTTCTCCTGACCTTAAAATCTTTGTCAGCATGTTTTACTTTTTAGTGGAACCTGGCACTGGCATTTCTCTGGTGGTTTTCTGAATGTTCTATCTTTTATTTTTAAATAAAAGCAAAAAATTGGTGGAGGGGGATGTACATGAGGTGTACATGAGGGAGAAGCATAACTTTCTAGCTGTGACCATGAAAAACAAAACAAAGTTAAGATTTTTCTCTCTTTCTTTCTCTTTTTTTTTTTCCTTGTAGAGAGAGTGATTGGCACTTGAATTTTACTGCTTCGCATAGTCTAATTTTAGGTGTGAACAGTCATATTGCAAAGCTCTTTGTACCTAAATTCACCTTTGTGATGTGCAAGAATTCTGGATCCATTTCTTACTGCCTGAATCCTGCTACGAAACTAAGCCATCTCATTTTTTGACAGTTAATTGAGAAAAAACTTCTGTGCTATAGGAGACTTTCTGAAAAAAAATGACTTGAAGATAAATCAAATAAGGAAAATTACAAAAATATTCAGTATCCCATCATTCAAGTAATTTTCCTAGTGATAGAAATTCATAAAATCCTGTCATGACTTGCAGTATCATGTCTGAGTTTCTTTCATATCCAGGATATTTCCCTACTATACTCAATTTTCCAAAATCAGATCTATGTTTAAATAGAATATCACCTAAGAAATTATTCTTTTTTCAGATACATATTATTAATTATTAAAAGATATTAAAAATATTAAAGAAACTGTTACTGCTGATTTCTCTGCCATATTCCCGAACCTCGTATTTTTTATCAGCTTTCTATTTTAGTTTAATTATTCTACATATTACCAAATCCCATGACAATATTCACTGTCATATGTGAACAGGGGGAAGCATGAAGCTTTCCTAACTGTATGTGCACAAGGTGCTGTTCACTTTGAACTTACAAAAGTAGTTGCTTTTTTTTTTTTTAATTGATCATGTATTCAGATCTTTACTTGAGGTTAAATGCTTAGCCTCATATTCAGTTTTTTCTGTACTTATATAAGCCAATTCATGTACAGGCATATATTATATTTCAACAGGCATAGAATTTTGGAAGGATGTTGAACTATTGCTACTTCATTATTTAATACTAATTTAAAAATACATATTTTTAAGTATTTCCAGTGTATAAATAGGAATACAAATTTTTAGATTTTTCTGTCATAAAATTCATTACTTTGTACATTTCTGTAGAATGCACATTTGAGCAAATTAGATTTTCATCTGGCTCAGTTATTGAATTTATTTTCCTCCCTTTTATATGTCTGTGCATTTTTGTTTTTCAAAGTATGGTATTCTCAACTATTTATAAGGAGACATAGGATACTTAATGGGATGGAAAGTGTTCAAATACTCAGTAAAAAAGGACACTATTCTGCCGATAAGAGGGTGATTTCTGTACTAGAAACAGCCAACAGCTCCTGTCATTTCTTTAATATGATTGAAACCACAGCCTTCTCTCTGATAAGACAGACCCTATATCATAAAACTCTTTCATCTGTTAGCATTCACACCTACCAGTTGAACATATGACCAATAACTGGAGCAAATTAATTTTATTGGAAATTATGTCATACTTAAAGTTATAATTATTTCTGAAATAAGGTACTTGCTTTTCAGGATATTCTTTCACAACAGGAGCTTTAAAAAGATTTTTAAGGAAAAGCATGGAGAACCTCCCCGATTTATCATATCCACCCTAAGGACTCTTCAGGTATTTCCTGCATCTGAAATAAGAGAACTGACTTCTTACATTTTCTGTTAAAGTTAGGTATTCCACAGTATTTACTCGTTGCAGTGGGGCTAAAAAGGAGAATGCTGCATGTCCCATTCCCAGTGTGGAAAGAGAAGCAAGGTCCCATCATCAGAAAATTGCTCTCACTAAACATAAAACCTCTGCCTTGTTTTTGGAAGAACTTGAAATCTAAACATTTAGTCTGTCATATAAACCGTTAATTACAGCTTCTGCAGCATCGACAGTAATTCCATGTAAAAGTAAAGATGAAATCTAGGGCAAGATGTATGGGCTTCTTCAAAAGTTCTTGGCAGAATCTGATCCTGTGTTAAGGTTTCAAGTTTGACTACATTAAAAAGTGGAGTGTGTATGGGGGATTATAACTACAATAATGTTCATATTCGTAATTCAGAAGTGTGTCCTGAGGTATGTTCATGCCTGTTGTTGCATTTATGAATGGTGTATGGGACAAAGAACACACTGAGCAGTAAGCCATGCCTCTGTTTCCTGTCCTTAAGGATTATAGAAAAAAAAAAACGTAGATAGACCTTTTCCAGCAACACACTGTATGTATAATTTCTTACTTGTTTCTTTCTTCTCAGACCTTCTAGTTCATTCATATGTGCTTGCACAGCATCCAAACCTTCCCGTGCCCAGCGTGTGCTCCCATCCCCTCTGCCCAGCTTTGCAGAGCAGCAGGATGACCACCACAGCTAGTGAAGGAGGATGTCCTTTGGGCAGAAACATTTGTGGTCATGTGGGGAAGACCTGTGGTGGACACCCTTCTCTGTGGCATAAATATGAACACATGTAGTCGAGGAAAAGTTGGAAGGGCTCTGAGAATGCGAGAAAAAGGGCAAGTTGTCCACTCAAAGGGAAAGGCAGTGATTCTTTTGGTTTCAAAGAGCTTTTATGGTTGACTGGACCTGTAGGTGCCAACTGACTAAGCATAATTTACCAAGCATAGTTTGAGGCTGGATTGAAAGAGAGGCAGGGGAAAGGAAGTCAGATTTGCAGTCTGCTAGTGATGGCTGCATAATTTTTGCTACTTTCTCATGAGAACCTGTGACATGACAGAGAGGGAGTTTTAATGTACAACCAAGCAGTAAACCCAGCTTGAGACTGTAATATCCCCTATACCAGTAAACTCTGATAATGGGCCTCTCTCTGACTATTGCACCTGGTGTCTGTGATCTAAGTCCCACCTTGGGTGAAAACATGGGAAGACTGCAGGTTCTCCGCAGTGGTGGCTCTCCTGTGTGTGATCTAGTGTGTGACATGAGCTGGGCTCCCAGCATGACTACAGTGTAGGCATCCCTTTGAGATTCTCAGGTAGGACAAATTTTCAACAGCTGCCTTAGTAGCTAATTAGTCCTATCCAGGCTTTGATACTTGGTTCAGTCACTACATGATGAAAAGTCTTATTTACATATTTTCCACCTGTTGCCTGTTTTTCTATCATCCTCGGATTTCTGAAAGTGTAATATAATGCCAAGCTTTCTCAGAGTGATAGTGTGTTTGAACCAGTACTATTTAAAGGACTTCAATTTTATACTTTTAAAACACAAACAAGATGACTCGTAATTTTTATTTTTTTAACTGTATTGCTTTTTCATCTTGCTTTTCCTTGACTTTTCTGGGAGGAATTCAGTGAAGACTCGCACAATAGCAGAAGGAATAAAAGGACATCATCCTGATGGAAGTGACTTTTTTTTTCTATTGACATGGAATACAAATATGAGATATCCTGTATTTCTTTGTTCTTTGTTAAAAAAAAAAAAGAGTAAAAAAGAGAAATAAAAGGACTAGGAAACTTAATATGTTTCTTATTCTTTTGGTGCCATTTATACTGTGTTGTTAATCTGAGGTCTTAAACTCAGAAAAAGGTCATGACAGGCACGGGTCCAGGTGAGTCCTTCCTTGCTTTGCAAAACTTTTTACTTAAATTTTCTTTGCATATTTAAAACTCTTCTGCAATTGTACACAAGTAGCTGATATTTCTGATAAATCTTAACAGTAGATAGATTTGCATAGTGAGTTGATACTTGCATTTGTGAAGGAAAATATGGGAACAAGCAGGAAAAGACAGAAAATTGCTTTTGTGATTTGTTAAAGTACTCTAAAATGATCCAAACCTGAACCATCTCCACAATGAGGGGCTTTCTTATAGTCAGCTACACAGTATGTCACTCCCACGTGACAGTGGACTGTCATTTACTGCAGAAGCTTAACCTGCCATACATTAAGAATTAAAAATGCATAAAACATACTTTCTTTTTTTTTCTCTTCACCCACTGTAATAATTGCTGGACTTTTTTGCTTCCCGAACTGACTCTGCAAACACAGCTGATGCTTATGTCACTGGGAAGGAATTAAATCCCTGCTTGTCCTTCCAGATGAGTGCTGCATCTCTTCAGCTTTTTGTGTGTTTCTGCCCAGTTCATAGTGTCATATGCCACAGCCCCTACGACTGACTTCAGCCTGCAAAGTGATTGTCAATATTTTGTTGTTGGCATGCTCACTCTTTCTGGCATGGAATGTGTATACTAGCTGCATTTAAGCTATGGGAGATGATAATTTTTCCAGCTCAGAAGCTAGTTGTGAAAAATCTTCTGGCCAGCTGTTGAGGGCAGACACAAAGACAGAGCAGCCCATGTCACCTAGCCCTGCACCACTTACCTCTCCAGCTGCCACCAGAACATTTTCAGCTTCCTAGACACCAGAAACTCATCTGCTGTGGGTCTGCAGCAGGCCAGAATAGTCCATTTCCATAAAGTTATTAGCATCTTCTTATTGGATTGGAATGGCTGTGTCTTCTTGTCTGTTCTAGGAAAACCAAAATACATCTTTTTTCTTTAGCTGTGAAGTCCTCCTTGCATGTAAGGTGATGGGGACATGTGTTGTTTTGCACCACAGCAGCCTATAAGCAAGTTTGTCTAGCACACATCCAGATACTCCTGCTTTTACTTCAGACCAGACTACGGTGTGGGTGCACCTGGGGGACAGGAGAGATTCCTGTCTCAGTGCCAGTGGATGTGCACTGAAGAGAAAGACAAGGGAGCTGATTAGCTGGAGAATTCCTAGGACGTTTCAAGTTTATGTCTGAGTTTGTTTGTGCCATGAATGGCTAATTTCTTATTAACTAGTTTTTTTACTTTTATAATATCTATAGTAGGGCGTAGTTCCCCAAGAAACCCATTAGTTGACCTTAAACGCCTAAATATATTTTTTAATAATTTAGTTCATCAACACATCCTCTTAGAAACAGGCAGAGGGAGTTTTTAAAATATTAAGTATTAATTTTGTAATTCGTATATAACTTTCCATAACCATGTAAATTTAAGTTATAATTAACAGTGTAGAAATCAAATTATTCTGTTAATCCGTGACATACCATTAAATTTGATATTTTAACTATGATGAACTATAATTAGATGAAATATAATTAGATCAAAATACTGTCCTGAACATTTGGTATAAAAAGAAAAATATATGGCTGTGTACATATGTACCATTATGATAAATTTATTATAAAAGAACATAAGCTAGTTTCTTCTAGATTGGTTTAGTGGTCTTGTTCAGAACATGGGAGGAGTAATTTAAAAGGAGTTTTTTATCAAATTTATCCACATTATACATAATGAAACTGTCAAATTGAGTCATTAGTATACTAATTTTGGCTCTCTTAATAATCCTTTTTGTATTATGTAATCTTACAATGATGGGGAATGTATATAATTGTTGGTTGCGCTAACAGCTTGTCTGTATGGAAGGAGAACAATTTTTAAAATAGCCACTGCTTTCAGTTTTGCAGTTTGAGGAACCTTATTTTGTCATGAAATTGAGATGAAGTAAAAATGAGGGCTCATGATGTCAAACCAGTAACTTGCATAACTTGCATTTTGACCAAGCTGTAAGGAAGTAAGCAGCCATATAAGAAATGGCAAAAACTTAAAGAGAATAGAAAGGTTTTGAAATTAAGGGCTGAAATGTTAGGAAACATCACAATCAAGGCACTTTTGTTTTCAGACGTCTTATAAGGATGTGTTGTGATTCAGACATTAATATAATGAGAGTGCAGTACTTTTTCTGAAGGAATTTTGACTCACTGGATATGTTGATTTGAACAGGCTCGCAGTGTTTCAACTATTTTTTTCTTACTATTGTTTACTGAGTGAATCCATGCTTTATTCACTTTATGCTGTCAAGGCCTTACTTTGAAGACAGAAATCATGACTTTCTCATTGGCTTTTTCCAATGCTCCTTGCAGTGATTTGCAAAGGCCACTAATGCAATCACTAATTTTCATAAATCTTGATGAGAAAACAGGCTATCACGAGTCCATTTTTGAAGTTCAGATCTGAAGCTTAATTGAATATTGGGACATGAACTCAGTTTTGCTGTTCACCTTGGAATTCTACAATACAGGTATGAAGATCTCAAAGGGAAAAAGAAAGGAGGAGATAGAGAAGATGACTGGTTTCTTCCATATATTAAAAACAACTAAACAAAACAAACAAAACCCCCAAACTTCTGAAGGAACATACTAGCTGTTCAAACATTTATTTCCAGAATGTGATGCGTTCAAGGAAATTTATTAGTTTTTAAACCAAACCAAAGAACTGATTTTCTTTAAAAAAAAAGCCCTAGACAAAAAAACAAAAACAAAAAACAAAAAACCCAAAAAACACAACGGAATTCTGGGGTGTGTGGTGGGGATGGAGAGATGTTGTGCATGCGTATTGGTGTTTTGAAGATTCCAGTGGTACTACTGTAATCCATGAAGAAGTAACAAACTCAGGAAACATACCAGAGTAAATGGAACCATGGTTGGGTAATATGTTACACTAATAAAGTGATAGTCAATTTTTTTTTTTTTAGATATAGATTGACCCATTTATTTAATTATAAGCTCTATAATACATTTCTGTATGTCCATAAAAGTCCTAACCAAGAACAGATCCAGAAGTTTGTCTAAAATCTATATTGCAGTTCTGTTATAAATTAAAAATGCTTGGAATTTAAATGATAGGCTTTTTTTCTCTGTATTTGAACTATGTATTTCATCAATATGCTAAATGTATATAATACATGTTTTCAATAATTATTTTTATTCCCTTGTTTCCATATACCTCATATTAGAAATAGCTACTGTATAGGCCTTTTCTCTGGCAGAAGTGTTTGTTTGATAGGAGCCTTTTGTTTTATTAATTACATTAACAAATTCCAATTATTACTAAATTTGGATGCAATTAGAGAATTTTTTTAAAAATCCAATATCTTTGAAGCAATAGTTTCTAATAGTTTGTGGTTTTGTTTAGATTGATTTGGGTTTTGTCCCCCTGTCTGGCTAAAGGAACTAATGAAAAATGCCCCAGTGTGGCACTTTGTTGTGTATTCATATGGACATTCTTCTGCAAGGTCCTCAACCTGTAGTGTCATAAGAAAACATTTGCTTTGCTGCTTTTTACAAGAGCAAGAATGTTAAACTCTGGTGTCTTGGCTGTGTTCCAGGTTGATTAATTAATATTCTGCATAGTTTTTCTAAAATTTCAAATTAAAAGATTGTTTTTAATTTAGACTCATAGCAAACAGAGAATCATGTGTACATTGCCCTCTGGAAAAGACTGCATTTCATATTGCAGTTTAATTTTATGAAGCCTCATTAACTCTGAGGCAAAATGATTGTAGAATTGTTAGTATGTTCTAAGAAACTACGTTTGTCTGTTCAGAGCAGTGCTTACTGTTGCAGGATATCAGATCTTTCAATTCACAAATGTTAATTTGTGTCAAAGACCAAACTTTAAATGAGTCATGGGTGGTACATATGGTACAGTAGAATGACAATGTTATTACATAAATATGAACCAAAATGGATTTGAAGATTTCTGTGACCTTACTGACCCTTCGGAGGACAGGAGTAATCAGAGTCCTTGGCCACAGATGTACTCAAGGTTGTTAAGTGCTGCTCTCAGCTTGGAGGGAGATGGGGTGATACACACACTTTCCTTTCTATTGAATGTCACAGCTGACCTGTGCAGATCACAGCATCTGGTGCTCCCTCTGAAACACTCCTGCTACAGTCCCCTTACCACAAGCTCAGCATTCTGCTTGATTCCCACACCTGCCACTTGGATAATATAACTGAGAATGACCCCAGTGCAATACAGAAACTCCATGATGCAATCTGTGGCAGCAAAATTTCAGTTTTGAAATCCAACCATGTAATTGTATAAATAGAGCTGGAACTAAAAATACATAATGCAGCTGTGTTTCATCTTGTGTTTTAGGAGACAACAAAGAATGAGTATGCCCTTAACGAACCAGTTCTTCCTTCTCCCTCACTGTTTTATCTTACAACTATAAATATTCAGTAATCCCACTGTAAGAGATGGTGAAGATCAACATTTTAGATTAAAGTTGTTGAGTCTTTTCTGGTGGTGTGAATAGCATGAAGGAATTTGTGAAAGGACCCCAGTATCTTTAGCCAAAGGAGTGGTGGATTCGCATGGGTTTAGGTCTTCTGATGTTATTTTGAGAGAAAGTGCTTCTGATATGTCTCAGGCTAACCTATGGACATACCATGGGTTTATGAATTACACAGTAATTCAGGATAACTAGGGTCAAGTTGAAGACAGATGCTGAGGTGCCAGCATCTTCTTAATTCTGAATGGGCTTTGGCTGGGAGCTTTCAGATGGTCTCTGTGGATCTGGTTTCTCCACCTTGCTGCATTGCCATGCTTTAGACTGGATTACTGTAGCCTTCCTTGTCATACTGGAGCCAGAAGGATCAATTACCCCTGAAAAATGTAAAAAATGTTTCTGGCAACTTGAGCTGCCAGCCCATTGACGCCTGAATGTTCAGAGCTTTTGATACAGTCATTTTATCTGAGTCAGTCTCCAAATGGCAAGGGATAGTCTTAAATCAGCATTACATAATCCTGGGGAATCTCAGTGCCTCACCTGCTTTAGCACAACTGCATGGCTTGGTCCTATTCTGTCACCTCCACTTCAAAGAGCACTCTGAGTAGGTGCTGATTTGAGGACAGAATCTCACTGAGAGAAAGAGTTTGAAGACAGCCTTGTGGTAAGAAAAAAGGATAAGTTAAGAAAGGCAGGAGGCCATTATATGTCAGGGCAGCACAGCTTTCCATGAGCTAATTGCTTCTTTCTTTGAAGAATGAAATTGAGCAAAAAATAAAACCACTCAGATAAAATAGCACTTGTCTGGGCTGGTAGTGGTCTTTTGGCCAAAAGGTAAGCAGGTGTAAAAGCCTGGTGATTGGAGGAAAAAATAGAAGTGCTGATGCCACATCACACTGCAACTGGCTCCAATCATAGCCTGCATCAAGGCACAATCATCAGGACTAGCGAGGCAAGGAGAGATCTCTTCGTACACATAATCTCCCCAAACTCTAATGACACCTAGCCAAAAGTTGTAATAGCAGCGTGATCCCTGATGATACTTGGACTTCTTTAATATCAGGGGTTTGAGACACACAAGTGCATCACAAGTAATTATTACCCATTGGTCATGACTGCTGACTGAGTCACCAAAGCAATGCTCAAGACTCAGAAAAGCCAAAAAAAAAAAAAAGTATTTACTGCAGCATGTTGTCCTTTGGAAGGGTCATTAATGCAGTGCAAATGTCACAAATCTCTATCTTTCTCTACCCTCACTCTATCAGGATAGCAACAGAGGGAGCAGTATATTCTTCCAATGGAGACATAAGTACGTTGCATCAAGTGCCTATACTGTTACCGAATCTCTGGAAAACTGACCTCTTGGCACGAGCTATTACTGTGAAGGGTCTGTCCTGGAAGGGTGGAGGATGGAGCCCTGCTGCAGAAGGTGATGCACAGGGGAGGTCAGACATGCAGCAGTGTGGTGGCTGCATGGGGACCCCTCTTTTGGGTCACAGAGCTTGTGTTACTGACAGCAGAAATAATCTACCAGGACAGGACTCTGCCACTGGAATCTGACTGCTGGAGTCCCTGGTGGGTCCAAAGACAGCTGCACAATTTAAGGATGCCTGCCAAAAGGTATAAGGTTCAAAAGGATGGGCTCCAGTGCTCTGACACACCTCACTTCTCTCCCTTCTGTTTGGGAGAGAGTATAATTAGTCTGGGTCATATGTTACCATCATGTATAAGAAATATGCTGTGATGGTTAGATTTTTTCTGCTTTATACCCGGTATCTGACCCTATTTAGGGTTGTGAGCATTTTTTTCTTTTATTTTTAAATCTTTCCTCTTGGTATAAAGGTTATTGTGGGTGAATGGTAGTGCTAGGGGTCAGGCTATCTTTTTCAAACCAGAACAGAAAATGACAAATAGTCAATATTTTTACACACCATAACTATTACTTTAAAACACTGTGACACCAATAATTTCAAATAACCTTTTTAAAGTTTGCAGTAACAGAAATGTTTTCTAAATAAGCCCCAACAAAGAGTATCACTCTAGAACTTTTATGGGGTAGCTTCACGCCTGTGAAATGCATTATCACTGCCCCATTTTCTAAAGTCAGCATAGGTATGTGACTGATCATTAAGAAGAACCAGGTGTGTTCATTGATAATGAGGCAAATACTCTTAAAGTGGAGAAATAACAGATTTTCATAACATAAATCCTTACATGAAACTACTTTGTTATCATAGAGAAAGCACTATGGACTAATATCTTATGAAGATGCAGGAAAAAAAATAAATGTCTCTATAGTTTTGAAAGTTTCATAAAGTAATTCACATTCTTTTTATATGATGCTAACTCTGTAAGACTTTTGCAAGTTACTTTAATGATAGCTGTGATCATTGTATTACATTATATATTCAGAAACATTAGCAGAATTTTTGTATTATTCTGAATAACTGAAAGCTGGAAGAGACATTTACGCAGTCCACAAATGCATTATGAAAGTACTTAATCTGAAGCAAACACAGTCGTATATGCTTTTATTATGTACTCTTTCAGATTTAGGAATGACAGAGTATATTACAGAGCATTTTGAGATATTAGACAAAATTGAATATATTGCCTTAGTTCATCCTAACTTTAAGTAGCTATGGAGAGTTTTTTTAAGAAAAAGTATTGAGTTCTCTTTAAGAAAACTTTTCCCAGTGAAAGCAGGAACTGTCATGGGATGGTACACCAAGCTATCTTTTAGCAAATAGCCATTTTCTGAATGGCAATTCATTTTTCCCTCTGAGTTTGCTTAATGATGTTATTCATAGACTGATAATTTGTCACAGTATGAGGCTGCCTGCTCCAGTGGAACTCAGCAGGGGCTGGAAGCTGCTCCCTCTCTCAGGTCACTCCGCTGTGAGGCAACAGCTTGTATCCCTGTAGGAACTCACCAACATCCACCACCCTCCCCAAAGGAGTATCATCCTGCAATTCCCTTTTTCTTTTTTTTCCCCAATCCTAGGTAGCATCTCAAAAAACCTCAAAAGAAATAGGAAAAAAACTTCTGCCTATGGATGTCTCCACTTAAATATGAATTTTATGAGTAGAGAGTGTGCTTTCTGTTTTTTATTAATGTATTAAGTAGTTGTTTGACACTTCAATGGAAATCTGTCAACAGTTCAGCAAAATACTAAGGAAGAGGACATTTTTGTGACAAAGGTGTGTAGAGGCCCAGAGGGATGGGTTGTCACAAGGTGTGAGTACAAAAGTCAAAAGCAATTACATTCATTATTGAACTAAGGAAGTCTGAACATTGTCCACAAATAAAAGCTAACAAATAAATTAATAAATCCAAAGCTTTCAGTATCTTTTGACATGTCTCTTCAATTACAGCCGCATGTGCCTGGAGGCAGTGACCACATGTATGTGACTAGTACTTGATGCTGACACAAATATTACTTGAAGTGTTATGTCCAAATGCATGTCCTCAAATCTACATTTTCTCTTAATTTCTCAGATTTCTCTGATTGTTAACCTTTGGAGCTTTATTTTTAGTGGTCATTATTAAAAAAGAAAATGGGAGCTATGCTTTCATTATGTTCTAGCAGTCATAGTTATTAGAAGATTTTTAAAAGATTAGATAAATATTTCCTCTACCATTATAGAATAAATTGTATGTGGCTCAGTGGTGCATTCTATAAGGCAGACATTGTAATATGATCATTGATTTTTTTTTCCAAATGACTTTGAAGAGCCCACAAACATAATACTTTATTAGGAGGATGTCCTGGTTTTGGCTGGGATAGAGTTAATTATTATTCTTAGTAGTTGGTACAATGCTGTGTTTTAGATTCAGTATGAAAATCATGTTGGTTAAGATATTGATGTTTTGGTGGTTGTTCCATAGTGCTTATCCTGAGTCAAGACTTGCTCTGTCAGCAAGCAGGTGCACAAGAAGCCCAGAGGGAACATGGATGGGACAGCTGAGTTGAACTGGCCAGAGGGATATTCCATTCCATAGAACTTCATGCTCAGGGTTCGTCAGAGGGTGATGAGAAATTGCATTGTGCATCTCTTGTTCTTGGAGTTTATTCCTCTCTCTGTCCTCTTTTCATTAATATTACTATTGATTTAATATTATTAATATATTTTGCTTTGTTTCAATTATTAAACTGTTTTTACCTCAACACATTGTCCTCCACATCCCACCTTTGTGGTGGGGAGGTGAAAAACTGTCTGTGTGGTACTTTGCTGACAATCGGTGTTCAATCATGACAGAGGAGATACATCATCATCATGGCTAGGCTTCGCGAACGAAGATTTGGGAAGGGCACTACCCACGCTTCCTGCAAGCGTGCTGGTGGCTAAAAAGGCCGATATGGGATAGGCAGGTCCAGTCACAAAAGGCACAGCAGAACATCTCTTTAGGTGATATTGGTGAGGAACGGTTCTTTCTGCGTTGTCTTTTTTCCTCAAGACTGACTCTGCGTGCGTTCTCAAAGGAAGCAGCAGCGTCGTGAATGGTGTGTCTCCATGAATCCCGATTGGAGGC
>JAWWLZ010000118.1:67753079-67768277 GCA_035041345.1 Poliocrania exsul
AATGGAGAGCAAAGTAATACCTTGGTAATTTGAGCAGTCTGATTTTTCTCCTTTCTTCTTGTACAGGGTGATGATGATTGAAAATAAAAATATGAAATGCAAAACTAAAGGGCCTAGTAGGGAAAAATAAGACTGTCTCTCAGAAATCTCCTCTGCCTTGCATGGCTCTTAATAATTTACCGTCTCTGTGTAATCCTCCTTCCTTTTCTCTGTCTTCAATTACTAACACTGTTTACCTACTGAAATCTTCAATGACAAAATATTGTGCACAGAAGTGCACAACTGTCCTAGAGGCAGGTTATAACTTTTTCTTTTTTTAAATTACCCTTCAACATCATTGTTCCTTTGAGTTCCCTAAAGGCCAGAAAGCTGCTAATTTTTGTGCAAATGGCCTAGGCATACATAGAGATAGGGACAGGAGAGTGGGGTTATGGCCAGTTTTTTGAAAGCAAGGAGTCAGGAAATGTTCTGGACCTATGGTTGTGCTTGCAGTAGTGTTGCTCCATTAAGGTCAATGGGAGATGTATAGACTCAGTGACTTTAACAATGAGGTTTTATAAACTCTACAGGAATTCTTGCTTTTGTTCATGCGCTCATCCCCAGTGCCAAACAGAAGCCACATGTGTCAAAGACATGAGAGTTTCCTAACTCCTAATACTTTGTGTCTTCCATGCTTTCTTGTCTTGAAATTGGTAGTTCACCCATTGTCTTGGGCTGTTTTCTTCACATGTCTCACAGTGCTCATTACACAGCTACATTTAGACAAACACAGACATTTTGAGGGGAGATGAAGAGTGAGGGGAGTATGAACTATAGCTTGTTCTGTTCAGCACTGAGCTTGTCAATAGTTTTATTCAATGTAGTGCAATTTTTTACAGAGTTCCAGAAAGCTGTGGTTTTTCCTTATCTTCCTATGTGAAAAACAAAGTACCAAATTAACATTTTTCTAGCACTGAGTTGTTGGGAAAAGCATTTTTTCTTTATTTTTATTGGTTTATTTGAGGGCATTTCTGCAAGAATTAATAATTTTGACTTGTTTTAACTTGGTGCTTAAAATTGATTGTTAATTTCTCTTTATCACAATACTTAACTAACAGAATGGAAATTTCACAATAGGTCTTCAAGCTCATTATAGATCAAAGACATGTATAAATAGATGTATTTTTTTACTTCTAGAAAATGAAATTCTTACAGAAATTATTTCAATGTGGTTGTATAAAATGAAATTTAACAATTGTAATCTAATAAAGAAGCCTTAATAATGAAAGAAATTCTTTTAAGAATTAAAATCTAGACATTTTCATTCTGGTAATGAAAGTTTAGGTTATATGGAGTGAGCTGATCTCCTTTTTCTTCTCTAGCAGAATTATTTACTTAAGTTCCAGTCAATTACATCTATGTAATTTCATTGCAGGCTTAATCTAAGGACAGTGGGGTGGCCCAGCATTATCTTGGGGTTTAATTTTGCCTTTGGAATCTTTATTACTGGTGATGATGTGTGAAAAGGAAAGAGGACAGCTTAACTTTCAGAAGCCACAGTGAGTTTGTTTGGCTGATTCTTAGCAACAATAACATGCAAAGCCTTTATAAACTGGTCACAGATGATATGTAAATCCTTAGAAAACAATGAAATATAATCAATCAGTCTCAGAGTGTAAACCCAGTTTAACTTGTAGGTGCTGCAGAGTTTGTGTTGCAAAATGACTCTAAAATATTTATTTACATGCTTTAAGCTGAAATAGTTTATGGTTGCAAAGAGCTAGATCATATTAAACAAAGCAACAGGCTCCAAGTATCCTGGTGTTTTCCACTGAACTCAGTGGTAAGATCTTGTCTGAGAATTGGATCCACAGTAAACAATTTGTGACAGGCTTTTCTCTAACAAAAGATGAGTTAATTTTCCTAAGAAAATTAGCAATCCTTAAACTAAAGCTGAAGTTCTTTCTGCTGACATTTTCTGTGCACTTAAATAAACTCCTTAGCTACTGAGAGAATACTGCAGTTGATGGTGATGATAGGTGTGATATTATTGGACCCTCGTAAATCCTCTTAAAAAATACAAGCTAAAAGTTGGTCAACTGTCCTGAAAACAAAATGATTAACAGCTTGCATTGTCACCAGTCTTTGAAGAAATATGTTAACTGTGCAGTGTCATTAAGATTTGTAAAGATAAATATGCTGAACCTAAATTAACCTCTTGATATTCCTATAAAGCCTTAACAGTAGATGTGTCATGTGGAAACTCTGAGTCAACACAGAAAAATAGGTACCCTTGTCAAACTCTACTAGTTTGTAAAGCACTCAGACTATTGACTCCTTCATGTTTTTCGGTAGCCAGCGTTAGTCCTGTGTACTGAGTGACGTTTTGCTGCTATTTCAGGGGCTCTTGTAGTCTGCTCATTACTTTTTGTTTGTTTTGTTTCCCTATAGACATACATGGCACTTTGCTTTTCATTGCTTCCCGTCTCAGGTCTCTATTTTTCATCATTTGATGTGATTACCTGTACATTCCATTCCCCCTTCCCAAACCTTCTTTCCCTAGAGAAATATTCCCAATCTCTCTGTTCTGTTATCCTCATGTCAAAATTCATCATACCTCTTCTCATGTACCTAGAGTTTTGGGTCCCCATGGCCAGCCATGCTGAATCTACTCAGTTTTTCTAAGTTCCATGGAAGTTGCAGTCTCTTAACTGCGCCTAAAATCTGCCCTATAGGTCTGGCAGCTTCTAGTCCTTCTTTTGTCTTATTTTTAATATTTTTGCCTCTGGGAGATGTATCATTTAAAACATCAGTGAAAATCTGTTGGGAAGATGATTAGAGCCAAGGTGGGAGCAGTTTTGCTGCAAGGTATTAATTTCTGTTATCAGTTCTATTCTTTGCACTGCAGATAATTGGAAAGGTGCTTCTAGCTGCATAGGTAAATAGATGGCAAAGATTTAAATTATTTTTTTTTCCATGATTTCAATTTTTTTTTTCCTCTGATAAATCAATACATTTCTGCCCATTGATTCTGGAATTTGGAACATGAATCACATGTGATATGCAAAAGTGTTATGGACAAAGAAATTTATCAAGCCCAACCAGAGGTCTTAAAACATGGTTGGTCAGTAAGCAAAGGTAAATATTCCTGTCTGCCTTCCTTTCTTCATGCATAAGTGAGTAAAGAAATAGGATGTCATTCTCCTTAGTTCTTATAGGTAGTTATGGTTATCCACTGAGACTTAGTTGTCACAGATGGATTTATGAAGCTTGGTCAGATTACTTTCTCACTTTCCATGAGCAGGTCTCTATTTCCATTGCTTGTTGCCTTTTATCTTGCTGTGGTTATATATAGCAAGATTGAAATTCATTTTACCTAACTCTCAACATCTACAGTATTTCAGTTAAGTATTTCAGGCCTTTATAGTTGAAGATGTGATTCATTTGAACTCTTTCAGATGTCTACTTCAGGAATGGATGAAACATGCCAGACAAGTACTTCTACTACTACTACTTGGGTTTATATTTACTCAGATTAGGAATTTCTACTTAGTAATTATAATTAATTAATTAAATCTATTTCTGTGTAGAACTAATAGACAAATAATCTCTATTATCTAAGCCATAACTTGAGAATTTTTTTTTTTCACTTTGCTTTGACTGGATGGGACATTTGAAGATACTCAGTTCAATACTCCTGCCATGGGCAGGGATATCTTTTACTAGATTAGATTGCTCAAATCCTGATCTTTCTTATAAGCCACCTTTAATATTGAAAGGCTACAATAAGGTCTCCCTGAAGCTTTCTCTTCTCCAGGCTGAACAACTTTGCCTCTCTCACTTCTGTCATCCTAGGAGAGGTGCTCCGTTCCTCTTGATCATCTTAGTGGCCTCCTCTGAACTAACTCCAACAGGTTCTCATCTTTCCTATGTTGGGGGCTCCAGAACTGGATGCAGTACCCCAAATGGGGTCTTGAGAGCAGATCAGAGGGGAAGAATGACCTCCCCACTGGTGACACTGCTTCTTACACAGCCCAGGAAGCAGTTAGTTTTCTTGTACAATGTTGAACATTATTCTTTGTGCCTTTTCCTGCAAATGAGCTCTGCTTTCAGTGGTAGCGCATTATTATCTTAGGGGTGGGAAAATTGTAGAAAATGAATGACAGGATAAAGCAGAACAGTAGTAGGAAACCTTTAAAATCCACAAAATTATTTATAATAGTATCTTGTAAATAAAATCTGGTACAATAAATCCAAAATAATTTTCACTATGTCCTACTAAAACAAACAGAACTTCAAAGAAAAGGGTGACAGTTTCTTTACTTAGACTATGTTTGCCCTTAAAACAATTTGCTGACATAGCTGGGCTGGGGAGAAGTGAGATGTTTCACCATCCTGACTGACATAAGTATGATAGCAACTCCCTGGATGTAGAAATGCTTCTAAAACAGCACCAAAAGACTAATTTACAAGTACAGCTTATTCTCTTCCTAGAATGAAACTCCTTTGCTGTTGCTCTTTCCCTATGGTCAGGATTACAAATGTAAATGTAGTATAATGCTTTTTCAGCAAAGTCTTGTAAACCTAAAATGCCTTCTGTCTTTCAGAAGAATCAACCCATATATTTTTACTTTTGATAACCTTATGATTCCCGTCCAATGAAAAACCTTTTCCTTAAGTGACCACATAAAAATATCCCCATGGCATATCTGGAACAAGTACATTTGACCTTTTGTTGAGGACCTTTTCTGCTGTACAGTCAATTTATACTGGTCTCTTGAGTGGTCACTTATGAGATATGTATATTCATTCAATAAAGATGTGCTGTCTAGCTGAATGTGTGCCAAAATGTTATGACTTCCCCTCTTCATTTCTGTCAAACAGTATGAAGCTACTTAATAATCTCTAGCATATTGTGTTTTGTCACTATGTATGACCTGAATGTATCCAGACATATGTTATAGAGAGCCTTTGTCTCTTCTTTTGCAGTGGCTGGGAGAAAGTCAATTACTTATCAAGAAACTGCTATGCTTAATTCTTGAGGGTATTTAGTTCCATAATATAGTATAATTTGCATATTCAATGCATTCTTTCTATACTATCCAGGCAAATCTGGTTCCATAATCTTCTGTAAAGTTCACAGAAATTCCTCATAGCACTGAGAGAGGAAGGTGAGTGCTGCTTTGTGCTCTGGAAAAGAGGTAGGTCGGCTTTCTTCACAGCAGCTCATTTCTCACATAATTTTGAGTACATCAGCTTTCACCAGATTCCAGGTCATAGTTGGGTTGTTGAACATTATGAAATTTTCAACATAGGGGAAAATAAAGCAATGTAAGCAAGGAGAAGGTTTTAAATGATCTAAGTCTGCAGTTCTAAATTCAATTTGTAAATTATCCTATTTTAATAACTTTAAATTGAGGTGAGTTTTTTGGGTGTTTTTTTCTGTTCAATTTAAACAGAAAATATGAAACTACAAGAAAAAATCAAAACAGAATCCTTTTTAATGAGAGCATTCATATGAGGAGTTATACCTATATTATTTGTACGCTGTAAGTAAAAACATCTGTGTTCGGACAAGCCCCTTCAGACAAGGAATATTTTGTAGCTCATCAAGCAATCCCTGCTCCTCGAGTATGCCAAAGCTGTGCTGCTGTGCTTGGGTGGATCCTGATTTGTGCCCTTTGTCAGCATACTGTCTGATTGGAGACGTGGTTATACCAGAGTTTCCTGTGCATGAAGTTCTCTCAATGACTTTCTCTACTCCATCTGGTACTCCATCTACTCCAAAAAATATCTCAGCTAGTAAAACAATCACCCTGCTTGTAACTTATTTTTTGCTGCCTGTAAAAAACAGAAAGCCTGCTTCCAGCTGCCTGGACACTGTCTTCCACCAGATTACTGTCTCCTCAATCACTTCAGCATGACTATTTTACTGTTCTCTACATCTATAAAAATGATCCAGGCTAAAGTCTCGGAGCAAGGGATGCAGTTTTGTGTGACAGAAACATGATACTTACACCAGCTGAACTGAGGTTTCTTTGGGATTCATGTATTTCAGTTTGAAGTTGCTATACTTTTGATGGACTAAAGCACAGTGTAAACTCTGTGTGATGAGAATGCAACCTAGTGAAAAACAAATGAGATTTCATTCAGTTGTGTCTAATAGATATTTTTATGACAGGTGTGCAGAAAATCTCATCTTCTGCCAAGCCCTTAATGGTGTTTGCACTTAACTGCTAAATATTGCAAGATTCCTTTCAAGAGATTTCCAATACATAACCAACATAGCATCATATACATTATCCTAGAGTTTCTTCATAACTTGTCACCTCTGTTCTTTTACCTTATGTCTTATCTCAGAGTGAACTCTTTTGAATAGACAGCAGCATATGGAGAGGAAAAAAATGATTATACTCATCGTATTAGTTTATTGATAGCTGTCAAGTGCTGTGAAATTTAGGCCAAACAGTGTAATCCACACTGTTACTGTTACAAACCATGGTCTAAAGAGAGAACAAGTTCCTGCACATATATAAGGTTTCTTTAGGCAATGAAAATGGCAGGAACTAGAGATAGGACATGCAACTTATGCTGATTCAAATAGAAGGTTTAATTACCTCTAATTTTGTTACAGTGTAAAAGAGCAATGGAAAGAAGTATCTGCTGCATTGCTGTTGGCTAGGAGAGCTCAGTAAACTGACCAAAACACGGTAAATTACTGCAAACTAGGTTATGTGTGGCACCAGGGGCTTTTTAATTAGCCAGAGACCAAACTAATGAGAAGAATCACTAGAGGAGAGAGTTTTCCTATTTCTCTTGCTTCTTTCTGAGCAAGGATAGGGTGAAAATTCAAATGAAGTAAAAGTTCAGATAGGAGCTTAGGATTTTTTCCATAATAATAGGAAGAATTTCTTGACTCTTTCTTTTCCTGCTCTCTCTGTGGTGGTAGAACCTTTAGGCCAGAAGGAAATGAGATGGCAGCTGTGTTCTTCTTGATGCAGGAGTGAACACTTTACAGGGATGACTGCTCCACACTTTGTCATTGCCCCACTAAGCTGTGTGTGTGTGACAAGGCCCTCACCAGCTTCCAGCAGAGAGTGAATCAGGCTATTTAAACAGTTTAAACTGCTAGTCTGAACTAAGCTGATTTTATTGCCATTGGATTAAGAAGCAGTTGTATGAACTGTGGTGTTTTCTCTGTGGGGGGAGCAGACTTTTCATTGTTTGGCCAAAGTTGAAAAATCAGCAAAAAGAAACAGAATGTTTGTGTGGCTCTACAGAGCTCATCAGGTAACTTTTCCTCCAAGGATGCTTCAAGACTGAGTTGTGGACTAGTTCTGTATCCTTTGGGTAGTGCTCAGTAATAATTACATATCCAAAACATACGTAAAAGAAGAGTCAGTACCATATGCAGCTAGTTGCTTTGAGAAGTATTAAACAGAGACTAATTTAAGCCATGAACAAGCCGATCCACAGTCAGTGGAAGAAGGAGAGCAGTCTTCCACAGCTTCTCTGAATCAGATTTCTAATCTGTTTCACCAACATAGGCAATTGCTTAGCTTGGAATCCCAGTGAATTAGACACTCATTCATACTGCTCTTTTTTTGAGGGAGAAGATTATCGAAGGGGCTGAAATATCTTAAAAGCGCAGATCAGACACTGGTTAAGCTGGATTTAGAACTATGTTGGTTCTGAGTTTGTTTTGGCTGCCATAATTGCCTTCTATTTGATGGCAGTCACATGTTCGCACTGACTTTAATGTGTCCACTATTAGATTGCTTAAAATGGACTCACTTCTTTTCTGAAAAGATCCAGATTTATTACTGAATGATTGCTCCTTACAGCTATTGCACACACAGAAATAAAATAGTTGGTGAGACTGCGTTTTCTTTTTTCCATTCTTTTCATGCTTTTTCATAAAACAATGAAGTTTTTGGAAAGAAGATGCATTTTTGCTCCCTGTTCTGAATTCACTTCTTATTTGGACAGCAGTTAAATTTACTAAAAATAAAAGCAAAGCATCTTTAAAAATACTATAATAATGTATTTTTTCAGCCATTGTCCCAGTACAAATAATTGCATGAAATACAGAGTAGGGACATTAGACTGAGCCCAACAGTGAGTTGAAAAACCTACAGGTACTTTAGCTGCACATCTACTGTGTGCATCCTACCCATATAAGTTAGGTAAAACAGAGCTGTTAGGATAATTTCTTCTCCAATACATACTTGCAACTCAGTAGTACAGAAGACTTCTGTGCCTAAAGCAGCATGACCTCAAAATCCATCTTCGTATAACTTTCATCGTTAAAATAAGACTTCAGTGTCAAGGTCCAAGATGCTTCCCTCTTCAAGGATCAGAAAACATTCAGGTCTTCTGCAAGTTCAAGAACTTCAGACTTAGCTTAGTACTTTGGAGAGAAAAAATGTCATTCCATCCATGTGCTTGACCAAAATCTAAAAGAGTAATCTAGAGTTGCCCTTCTGAGCTTGGTGTACTTGAGCAAGTTTTCTTCATGCCTTGAAAATGATTTGACCCAAAGTGATTAGATACAATTTGGCTTAATTTTCCGTTTCAAAACTTCAGTCGAATGAGAAAAATAGCCTAACTGTTAGATAAGTACTAGATCAGTTACACTGGTGAATTATTAATTAGATCTTTACAACAAGTAATACATCTGTAATATGGTTGGTTTGACAGATAAAAATCCCATAAAAGGCTACTTTTTTTCTTAAATATTTACTTTATTAATACATTAGTACCAGTGTTCAGACTTGGAAGCTTGCTCCATCTTTCTGTGTCTGAATTTCAGATGCAAACAATATTTAGTTATTCTAATATTTGTCTAATTAATTAGTTTTACATAAGGAACAAATACAAGGAAAGTATTTGTGTTGAGAAAAGCCACACTTCTTTACCTTGTATCAGTAATCATCAGCCAAGACTGTTTTCAGTTTGAACTGCATGCAATATGCTAGTTACTCATTGTCTGTGATTTGTGCTTGGTTTTGACTGAAACCCTGAATAAAATTAGCTTAATTGATTTTTATTGTAGTAAGTATTTATCTGTATGATAAACCTATCAGAGACCTAGGCATAATTTGAAGCATTTCCCAAGGTAGCACTTGTAAAACAGCAAAGTTATTGATAGACTCATTTTATGCCTTTTGGCAGGCTTTTGTGAGGAAACTTGCCATGTTGTGCCTTCATTATATTATTCTCACAACCAGGTAATGCGTTGCCCACCACTGCAATGGGAGATCCAAGAACTCCTTGAAAATCTCTACATTCACTCAGAAATCCAACTTTAAACAGAATACTCAACTGGAAAGATTTAAGATGTGTGCTGGTTTAAAGGTAAACCAGGGGAAGAAATGAACACAACTCAAGAGAGATTAGAAGTCAGAGTTACAGTTTAATAAAAAGATTACAATAAATACAGTGATAAAAAGAGAAATTGGTTTCAACTCACAAAAAAGAGGTATAACCCAGCACCCTGGGGCACAAACAGAGTGGTGTTTGTTAGCCCTTATGCTGAGCCCCACGTTTTTCTGCTTGAGTACAAAGTAAAAGGAAAGGAAAAGCTGTTGGTGAGGATGATGGTTGCAATCTTGTTGAGAGTAGCAGTCACAGTCCTGTTGAGGTTCTGGTCCTCCTCTGGATCTGATGAGTAGTGCCAGAAGTCCCAAAACCTGAAGATTCTATATGCTCAGGTTCAGGTGGGAATGCCCAGTACCTCCCCCAGGGCAAGGAGTTTCACAATGGGTGTTATATTCTGTTAGTCGTGGGATAATTTTGGAATCTTTGATGGTCTAGTTCATTGCAACTGCCTATTGTGCCAGTCCCTAATGGTCCATTAGCAGACATGATCCCTCAGGCTGGATGTGAAGGTTCTGATGCCTCTCCTGAGGGGAGTTACCACAGCGTGTCATTGGTGTGAAGACAGAAACATTCCGGTGCCTTGCAGGGTTCTTTAACACCCAGCTTGTAGCCTGCTGCAAACAGGGCAACTGCTGCAAACAATCCATTATTAACAGGTCATGAGAAATGATATACAGGGTGTAGAATACACAGTTTTGGTTAAACCCACACAGTGATAAACTTGTCCCAGCTGCTGTAACTAGGATACAGGGTCAAGGAAGTAAACTCCTTCCTGGTTTTTTCTTTTAAATAAACTATAGAGTAACAATTTAAAATAAACTAGAGTAACTATTGTACAGAATTCAGTATTTTTGTCTTTCCTATGGTGTTTGGAGGGGGGGGGCATTGCTTTGTTTTGTGGGGGGTTTTTGCTATTATTTGGGCTTCTTAAGCATTCTTTATTCTTACTGCCATTATTGACCACTGTATTTTACTACTACAGTGAAAAGCCAAACAGAGCTGTTAAAAAACTAAATGTCTTTTGGCATACTCCCTAGTCTCAGTTTTCTAATTTGAATTTGAGTCATAACAAAATTTTTAACAATTTCTCAAAGGAATTCTGTAAACTTGAGAGCACACGAGCTTGAAAATAGTTCAGCTTAAACAGACTAGTTTGCTTTTTGGCAGCATGACTCAGCAGCACACGTATTGATTCCAGACAACACAAGCATTGGAGACATATGATGACCCAGTTTTAAAATGCATATTGTTGATTAGAATAGTAATTTCATTTTGGTGGTAGAATGAACAATACTGGACCTTGTCCAGGCCCTTAAAACAGTTAATGGCTGCCCTCCTCCAACAGATGGCCACTGTGTTTTGTTTTATGGGATAGATGGATCCATGCAGCTTACCGCAGCACCATCTTATTGCAACTAGTTTTGCTACAGTTGGAAGAACCGCTTTCACAAGCAGATGACATGCTGGTGTAATTTGTACAAATAATTGCGAAGATGTCGTCAAACCACTGTAATGAAAGAATTAATTTCTAGTGACTTGAAGAAAGTGTTGGACTCAAAGAGGGTATGTTATTACCAGTTGCTCATTCACTGATGGGCTAATTTGTTTTGTATTATAATAAATTTGGTAATTGTTGATAGAAAAAGTCATACACTTGTGCCTACTTCCATTTATCTTAATGGTACTGCAACATTAGATTGCAGCTTGAATGAAAAGCTGATGTGTTTCAATGCCTTCGCAGCTTGCAGTGACCTTCAGGAGAAATGAAATGCTCTGTTGGCTAGGGAAACAATTGAGCTGAAACCAATCAGGCACAGTAAACTCAGAGATAGTCTTTCCAAATTAAAAGCTGTTAGTAGCAGCTCAAAACAAGGCAAAAAGTGAGACTATAATGTCTTGCTGCAAGGTGATGTTATGCACAGATTAAAACAGAAGGAAAAAAAAGGCAAAGTTCAGATCTAAAGGAATTTCCATTAGGTTGAAGAATTTAGAGATTAGAATGAACATTAACATCCAACGGTAGCTGATGTATGAACACACTGTAGAAGCCATAATCTGTTGAAAATCACCGAGATAAATTTAGGCTGCTGACCTTTTAGTGCATTAGGGCATGAAATAAATCACTGGCTGTAAGTAGTAAATTTGCTACAGTCAAAATGCTTTCCAAGTACTTCTAGCTGTAGAATTTTGCAGTCAAGAGCACTACATATCTGGAATAACCTTTTAATATTTCAATTATGCCTGAGTATTCCAGACCCTGCATTGTTGCATACCCAAACTTTCTATTAATATCAGTAAGTATTTCAGAGAATAAGAAAGAAAAGGTCAGGCTTTAAATTAGTCAGCAGTGTCCTCATAAGTTAATGGTTATTTACAAACTGATAAAGAGCTCAGATTAATACATTTCCAGAGATTTCAACTATAGTGCCTATAAATATATTATTTAGTGTTAAAATACACTTCATTGGATCCCTTTCTTTACTGTATATATGTTGCTTCACAGCTGGGTACCATGGGGAGATGAGCCTATAGTGTGGGAACTGACTTTCAGCTAGAGCTGAAAGTTCCAGTCCATACTTCAGACATAACAAAAGAAAGAGATTTTGTAGTGCTGTTTATTGTGCCCTGCTGACCCAGAAGTTATATTTTTGTCTGTTCTAGACGCACAGTTGTAAGAAGAAGTCACTTCAAATGCAGACAATGTTTTCCTCTTCTTTCTGTCCATTCCAGACCCTTCATTTAAACAATTTTAAAGAAAAAAAAGTGCATTGATGACTTGTATTTGGGGGAAGTTAGATCTTCTTTTATTCTTGCATATTTTCCTGACTCTAATGCCTCTTAGCATCTTTCTTTTTGCAGAAGAAATAATAATATAATGTAATCCACCCAGTACATATTCATCTGTAAATATCAAAGTGCTTTCCTCAAGGTGTCAAAAGCTCCGTTATTTCACCTGAGACTTGAGTTATGTTGAGCATTGACTGGACAAGTATGGGCTTTTCCTAAGGACTGCAGGAACCACTGTTCCCTAGAAAGCTTGGAGGGGTTGTTTGGGTTCAGTGTCTTTCAAGATAAGACTTTGGAAGAGATAGGGACAAGTGCTGTCTCACATGAGACAGTACTGAATTTATCTTCCTAGGCCTTATTACAGTCTCTTTGTGAGGGCAATAGGAAAACTGTATAGAAAGAAATTTTCTTAGTCAGCTGAATTTCAGAGCTCATTTGCTTCACCAGGTCAACAGCATTTCTTGACCACAGCAGTCCTGCAGTGGCTCTTACCTTGGCTGGAGCAGTGAATATTACCTCTTCTCTTCCAACTGACTCTTAAAGATTTTAATAGATGTATGATCATCTCTTGATTTATGGAGTGTTATTCAGGGCAAGTTCCTATATGTGAAAGATCTCAACAAATAATGGCAATTAGATAATTATTGATTTATGAAGTGTTATTTTGGGGAGGTTCCTATATGTGAAAGATCTCAACAAATAATGGCAATTAGATAATTATCATTTTTATAGGTTTGGGTTTTTTTCCCTTTAGGATCCGAGGGATCTAGCTAGTCATGCCTGACTTACAATGTTACGCACTTAGTACATTTTCCCTTCCCTGAAATGACTTTTCAAGGCATAAGCTTTTATACTGCTTAGGGGAATACTTCTCCCCAGACAGTTCTCTTTTGAGATTTTCAGGGAATAGCACGTAGGAAGTGAATATCTGCACAAATGTTTTAGAAAACTCAGAGATGGAAATTCCAGGTTTCCTTCAATTCTGTTGTACTCTTAAGAGACAAGGAGAGATCAGGCACCACTAACTGGTTGCTCCTTAGAAATACATGTCTACCTGTATTCATACATATATACATAAAGCTCCCCAATTTAATAAGGATAATATGAATAGCCACATGTGCCCTGTGATCTTCCCTTAATTCCTGATCATCTTGTTTGCAGTTGAGATACCATCTTCTACTATGCCTATTGCCATCCAGAGAGATGTCTTTAACTTTACACTAAGATGACATGCAATGAAAAGGTCTTTATTCCACAACATCAATTCAGAAAAAGAAGAAGAAGAAAAAAAAACTAACAAAGCTTTGCATCTTATTTTTTTAAAATTCACTGCTGCTCTGTTTGCATATCACATTTACAAAATCTGCTCGTGATGCTCTTTATTTGGCCTTTTTTCAATGTTTGTCATACACTATGTCCACGGGAGGTTTGAATTCAAAATTATAATGAGTCTGCACTCTCAGCATATTGCTGGAGTTCAGTGCTGTGCACAGCTTACTTGGCTCTTTTCATAATGCTGTTTGGCAAAGATATTCAGGTAGTATGTCCCATTTATACAGTTCTCAGAATATGGTGGAGTACAGAGTGAGAGGATTCAGTAGGATTCTATGATAATAGTTGACCTTGCATGCAGTCATCAAGACCACAAATAAATTACAAGAATTATAAGGTACACAGAAATGGCAGCATAAAAGAGGAGAGGAAAAACTAAAATAGAAAAACACACTGAACAAAACCAAAAATTGAAGACCTTTCACATTGACAACAATCACCCAACATATATATGCCTTTTATTTGAAGCTAATTTTTACAGGAGTATAAACAGGAGTTTACAGTATAACATGATCCATTCATATTTGTCTGTCCAACTTGGTAGCCTGTGCACTATCAAATTTTAATCAAGACTTGAGATTACCACGTGTTGCTTTTAGGTGAGTATGTAATTACAGGAAAAGCAAGGGGTTCACCTTTGATTTTTGAGAAATGTATCTGTCCTTATCTAGCAATGATTGAGAGAGACAAGTGATTGCCTGTTAGGGGATCATGTGTTTGTCTTACTGGAAAAAAATGTTTACACTTACAAGGTCATCATAAATAGTAGCCTTGTTAGTTGATATATTATTTATTGGATAAGCAATCACTACTAAGCATGCAGGGTTTACAGTAGAAAAATAAGATAACGCTCTAAATTATTTAGTTTCTCTTAAGCGATTTGACAAGTATTCTTTTTTTAAAACACAGGGTACAGAAAATAAAAGAAGACTACAAACTGTGACATAGGTCAATACAAACTCATATTCCACTAAATGTTCAAAAGAATACTTGTCCAAAAAAAAAAAGTGTCAGGCATCCATAATTTTTTCTTACATTGAAAATTTCAAAATTACTCACAGCAGCTGAAAAAACACCACCCGAATAATAACTGATTTCTTCTGTATGCCCAACTTGAAGTATCCATAAAAGTCCAGCTTTTGTGCACTCCTGAACATCCATGTTTCTTTAATTGATTTCTCAATGTGTGCTAGTTTGGGTAAAGAAAAATTTAGGCACATAAACTGCTAGGGTTTGAAAATCTTCATGTAGACATTTCTACAATATTAATGATGTTATAATCTTGAACAGTTCTATTAAGAAGATCACCACTAACACAAATGCTGATGCTGTCTTTGTTCTTGCACATGTACAGTAAGTGAATCACAAGAAGTGTATAGTACATGCTCCATTGAATGCACACAATATGCCTTTAAAATACTTGCTTTATTCATTTGTTTATTGATGCAAATGCCTTATAACAGTGTTTATTATTTTAGAGAAAAGTGCTTCTGTGTATGCATTGCAAGTATCCTTTTGGAATCGGAAGCCGCTGCACACTCGGTTATTTAACTCTGCTCTACTTTTTCTTTGGGCTCTCTGTTGGCTTCCATGAATTCATTCTCCACCTATCATCAATTGTAGGTTTTTGGTTTTGGTTTTCGTTTTTGATTTTGTTTTCTGAAGGAGGGTTATCCCTTTGCTCTTACTAATCTGGAAAAGAGAAATGAGTAGTGCAAA
>JAWWLZ010000118.1:67768377-67779615 GCA_035041345.1 Poliocrania exsul
GTTTTTGATTTTGTTTTCTGAAGGAGGGTTATCCCTTTGCTCTTACTAATCTGGAAAAGAGAAATGAGTAGTGCAAATTCAAAAAGCTCTATTAGAATCAAGGCACTTTGTCTTGCTGTGTTGACTGTACAACAATGCTCTTCAATATAAACTATGGCTGGGTGCATTTAGCAATGAGAAGGAAAACCTGAGATTCCAGTTTTAGCACAAGCCAAGGAATTATGGTGAAACTATTAGCAGAAGTCAGTCTACAAAAACTGGAGGAGGAAAAAACTTTGTTTAGTTGTTTTGTCATTATTAAATCAATAGTGCAATTCCAAGAAAAAAACCAGCCACCTTCAGGCAAGACCAGCGCTTCACTTCAGGCAAAGAGAAGAACAAGATGATACCGTCGTCTTCTCTCCTGAGAGCCAGAACCTTTGCTTGAAGCTTCATGAATCCTTCCTGGAGTCACCCATACATATTGCTCACCTTAATGACCCTTCTTTTCCATGCTGATATTCTTTCTAGTCACTCTTTGCAGCTCAAGTGTGACCTTTGAAGCTCTAGTTCATGATAGCTGAGAGCTAATTTATTTATTTTTAATTTCCAGTTCTTTAAGCTCTGTCTCTGTTTTAGATGCAGTTGTTAAAACCCTACATTTTCCTGAATCCAAAATGAGCAGTGGGCAGCATCTGAAAGGGTTCTAAATATGAAAAGAAAATTGAATTCATCATTTAACAGCTCTAATTAAAATTTTTTATTTGTTCAAGTGCCTTCATTGTTTATTTTAATATCAATATTTTATTAGGCATTGAGAAAAGAAACTGCAGTTCTTGGTAAAATGCAAATACACTTTTGTTGCTTTAAATAAAAATGCAAATTTCTTCTTCCCACTTATCTCTTGAAAAAGAAAACACAGCAATAAAAAAGGAAAAAATTCTTTCTACCACCTGCATGTCCTTCTCTATCCTTGGCCACACAAGAACATAGGTACAAACAAAAAAGATTAATTAAAATGACCTTGCTAAATAGGTGAAAATCTGTCTGTTTTCATTTTAACTGTGTTTTATAGGGCAGTAGGGACCAGATTTATGAATGAAATCACCCTTTCACTGATATAAAGGGATGTACATGTGAACACAAACACAGAGGTGAAGGTGTAAACCAAATAATGCCACTTAAACTTCATGAAAAAAAATTATCATATTAACCCTCATTTAAGGCAGTGTGGACACCTACCTCTTCAGAATACTGCTTCATAGCTCTAAAGAATTTGAAGCACTTCAGGGTAAGGGTGCTGTCCCTTGTCAGAAATTAATGTATTCATATGCTTGAAGAGTAAAGTATATGTCCATAGTGCAGCTACAGAGACAATTTTAGTGTAGCATGTAGGCACAAATCTAGGATTAAACTTCATAGACTACTGCTAAATTGTATTAGTAATGGCCACATAAACCTTGGGACAGGGTAATTTACCCTACTTGTATGAAACATTTAGGCATACTCTGTTTTAATGTCCATGCAGGTGTCTATCACAATATAATATTACCTTTGACAGATTAGCAAGTGACCAGGTGACAATAAGTTACCAGGCCTCAGTGACTCTGTAATAACTGTGCATTGTGCATGCTCCATTTACTCATGATAAACAGAAGGTATTTGATACAGGTTACCCTTCTTAAGGAGAGTAAGCTTCTTGACTTGTACAGAGGATGCTGCAGAGTAAGATAATGCTTAAGAACATCGTAGCAGCTGATTCCCAGGACTACATTTGTGTGTTACAGATTTATGTCAGATTGAAATCCAATTTAAGTTAAATCAGTGCAATTCTGCCCTGCACGTGGAACGTTATGATTAGTGCATTAGTACACACTAAAATCTATATTTGTACAATCTGTGATTTCAACAGTCACCAAGTAGTAAGAGTAAGTGGGCATATACTAGTTCTGTCCCACCTGGAAAGTGAATAAGTCACACCTGTTTAAGGCCAAATTTACGTTGCATATAAGGAAGCAGTTATGCTAAGAATTTTGAGATTTTGTCAGCAGTAGTCTACATTCAAAGATGCTATGTTTCTGGTCATTCTAGATATTATACCCTTAATCAAAACAGTAATAAAGGAAGAAGTGCTAGTTAAAAGGCCAGAAAAAAGTATTTTGATAGTATATATTATTCTGTTCAAGGAGCTGGCTTAATCTGCACCTGCAGAGAAAACTATTTCATCAGAGTGATCTATTTCTATACCACAAAGGAGTGACTGGTGTAATTCTATCAGCTTAGCTCTTATCATCAAACCTGTTAAGTGCAGTCAGGCTCTCAAGATAACTTATTTATCATAGGAAGAAGAGAGGTGTACTGCAGTAAAGTGTACTGGCTGGAATACAGTTTTGCTGATACAAGTTACCTTCTCAAGAGAAACATTCTGCTTGTCATATGCCAGCACAAAGGACTCTTGCATTGGCCCTGACCTGAGAAAACTTTTTACTGTGTAAGTGGTCTTATCAGGACTTAGACTAATATATCGCTTTCACTGAAAAAGTTAAAAGTAATAACAGCAGTGGCTGTGTAAAATTCTATAAAAAAATCTCTGTAGGCCAATATTTAGGCTCCAAATATTTTTTTCTTTGTAAGTTGTAGCTGAATTTTTTCTGTAGATTGGCACTTACCTGTTCTGATCTGGTCCTTATAGTTAACTTACCATGTCGTATAGGCTATTTGTAACTTGGCCGGGGTGTGTGTGTGTGTGTGTGTGGGGATGTTTAAGGAGTTTTTTTATGCTTTCTTCAGTTATAGGGGGGTTTATTACATTTTTTGTTTTGTTTGTTTTTACTGGAATAAATGAAGACCTTATTTTGATTACACCTGAGCTTCTGATCCCCTCTGCTCTTCCCTCTTTTGCCTGAGGTCATACCCATGCTGCATCCTGAGAATTTATATTCAAATTTATATTTAATTTCTCTGCAACTCAAGTTTCATGTAGATATATTGACATGCATATAAGTATGGCACATAACTCTAAAATTAGTTTGGGGTTTTGTTGTTTGTTTTTTTTTTTATTTTGGGGGATGTTTTTTTAAATAGCATAACCTATAGGCTTAATTTAATTGCAACAATTGAAGAAAATGTCTAAAGCAAACCTGTCTCTTCAGACATGTTTATTTTGGGGTTTTAGCAAAAACTTGTAATACTGTGTATTTCTTTCTTATTTCTGTCCAGCTATTGCTTTCCTCAGCATGTCTCTCAGGAATCCTGTCCATCATTGTTTTTGCCCGCACTGGAGTGTGTCAGAAGAAGCTAACAATGTTATTACTCCAAGTAACTTTTACTCAGTTTTTCTGAAAGATAAGCTACTTTATTTGAATTCTCACATTTATCAAGTTCAAAAGAGAGACATCCTTTGCCTTCATAATTGAACCAACAGTCAGGACTCTGTAGTTACATTCTACCATGATTCCCTGATCTTGACATTGCTAATTCATACATGAAATCTATTTGTAATCGACTGTGTAACAATGAAATGTTACTATATTTTCAGCTATGTCCCATATCTCAGAAAACCTATACTCCAGCAAAAGCATTGTCAATTTGATGCCTAACCTTGAATAACCTGTACAAAATTAGATGTACAGCTGGGGTACTTTCCAGAAATAGAGAGGACTTGGTAGTAATCATCTTTTCCTACTTTCAGTTCAAATGTATGGAAATGCTGTACTTAGAAGCCACCTTTACTTGAGTATTTGGTAATACAGATTAGCATCTAGCAGGATCACAAGAAAAGTAAATTTAATATTTTTATAGATGCAAGTACTGTAATGGGAAGTTTTGTGTGTCTTTCTTACTTCTTTCCTTTCTCTTTCCTATTTTTCTCTTTACTTTTTTCCTTTTTTTAAAAATAAATTTTGGCCAATGATTTTATAGAATCTCACCCAGTTGGTTTTTGCATCCTAATCTGAAATAGTTGCAATACCTTTGCAAATTGGGAAGTCCCAGTGTGTAAATCAACAGCTTTAAGAGTAGCCGTTCCCCTGTACTTTTAGGTAGTAACTTTAAGTCTCTTGTTAAAATAAAAAGGAAAAAAAACCCATATATTTGGAGTTATTGTCATCTCTTCTTGAGGTTTTAGAGATAGGCTGCAACTGGAATAGCATGCTGGCTGTTACTGACCAGTAGGTAGGGAGAATGTAAAGAATACTTTTCTGTGGTCAGCCTTGTTCACATACCTGTTCCTGTGGTGTGAGTCCTGTAGTGCAACTAAATGGGCATATTAATTAAGTGGGCATGCCATCCTTGCTCAACTCTTAGGTTGTTTCTGTGGTTTTGAAGAACTTTGACAGCCTTGGTTTTTTGCCTTGCCCACAAAAGTGAAATCACTTGCAGATAAAGCAAAACAAAACAAAACAAACGAACAAAAAAATCAGTCAAAGTATTAGATTCTAAACTGTCCAATGGATGACATTTAGTGAGCTGTGATATTCAGGAGCTCAAACTCAATCATCAAATGTTCTCTCTGGCATTAAATTGCCTGAAATCAATGACACATGAGGAAGCAGTGGTGAGTTAAACATACTTTCCATAAAACATTGCAGAATTCTCATATGCTGTCCAGAATCCTTTAGTTCGAGGAGAGAAAATGCAGGGTAGTTAAAACTTACATGAGAATTAAATGGTGTCATTTTTGATTCAAGTTCCATAGAATTAACTACAGCATACTTTATGTGAGCACAGTTAAAGGTAAAACATAACCCTTAATCTCCTAGGAGTGTTTTTAACAGTCCAGAAAACTTAATGGTATCAGTTTCCCTCAGCTATTTTGGCTCAACCAAATGCTGAACATGCTTTTGGCCGTATGAGTAAATTTTATACTAATGGCAATGTGGAGACATAAATGGCCTTTAATTATAGGGTACTGTGGTATTAGTATTGTACAAAGCCAAGATGCCACTAATAGAAAGAATTTTGGCAGTCTGCATTAGCTGGGAAAACGCCTAATTTTATCTGAGCATACTAACTGTCTGTAAGATCAGCCTTTGGATCCTTATAGGCTAATGTCTCCCAGCTGAGGCTGAAAACAAATGTGTGAAAATGTAGTAATAATACAACCTGTTCAAAAAAAGGACAGCTTTTTGTGAATTGCAAAACTGAAGATATCGCATAAAGTTCAAGTATTGGACAGCTAGATTTTTAGCAAAACCGGTACTATATATTGCAGTTATTATTATGGTGGTTGTTGTTATTATTATTATTATTATTATTATTATTATTATTATTATTATTATTATTATTATTAATTTAAAGGAAACTCTTTATAGAGAGACCTGATTATTTTGAGCTGCAAATTGATCGAATAAATTACCCAATGTAGATTGTTTCTGATGCTGCAGGCAGTTTTTAATCTGATCTACCTTCCTGTTCTACTGTAAAGTTCACATAGTTCAGTGGATTCAAGGAAGGCACTGAGGGACAAACCAAATACTTAATAGACTAAAAGAAGGCAGTGTTTCCTCATGGGTTACTACTACACTGCTCTATGAAGGAATTAACTTGTAGATCAGTTCAAGTATATCCTCATGCTTTGAGCCTGAGCAAGCCTTGCTTGTTCATTTCTATAGCAAGGACCTGTCATTATGCCAGCAGTGCTACTGCTGCCATGCAGTATGCACTTGGCAGGGCAACCTCACCTGAACTGCTCAAAAGCCACATGATAGTCTTTCATCAATAAACTGGTTTCATTTGGTGGCTACTCAATTTCTCAAATATGCCAGTCAAAGATTCCTGTAGTTCTACAGTAAGAGTCAGTCTCTTGATTTCTAGGATCACTTTGCACAGTGGCCATTGCACACAATAAATCCTCATTCCTGTTTGCATATCCTAAAATAACTTCAGTATTAAGGTCCAGGTTGCTAGGTGGCTTTTTTTCTGCTGAAAAATACTTGATTTTAGAGTAAAGATGATTAATAGTAGAGTCTGTGGGAACCACCGGATATTGGAAATGTGGTTTTTTTGAATGGAGAAGATGGATTTAATCAGGACGTAGCAGCAGATTCTTTTGAGATACTGTTCTGACATGGATTTGTCCTGTCATTAAAGTCTGAAGGAGAGAGTAGAAGCATATACATCTCAGGTATTGCACTTATATATAAATAACAGCTCAGACATTTGCACTAACAGTTACATTGTACAGAAACATGGACATAGAAATACACACATACAAACCATCAATACTCAGAGAAGTGGTATTCTTGGAAATGCCAGAATTACGGTGTTTACGACATCTTCATTCAGTTCTCCAGAGAGTGTATCACAGCAAGGATACAAAGTCACCTGATTTCCATGCACTTTTCCAGGCCACAGACAAGTGTTATATACAGATCTGTGGTGTAGCTCTTTGTCCTCATGGTTCATGCCTTTACCCTGAATTGTGTATGAGCTATTTTTATTTTTAATATAATAGTGAGTTTTTTCCTGTTGAGCTCATTACCATGTTGTCTAACTGATTCACAAATATTAATATTTCTTCGCAACATCCTGCAAAATGTTAATTATTAGTTCAAATTTACAGATTGAAAACTCAACATTTTTTGCATTCGCTATTGTCAGAATGTCTGCAAACCTGACACCAAGAAAATAAGGACCAAATGAGCAGAGATCAATCTGATTTAAACAACTCACATAGATTCACATACAAATTCTGTGACTTTATCATATCTACAGAGTGTCTTCACCATTGAAGTATGTTCTGTTCCAATTTTGGAATCATTTGCCTCATCACTAAGCACCTTCCATCTTCCGTAGGAGGTTAAACAAAAGCTCCTGTGGCTCTCAGTCTTCTCTGCATGTTGCAGAGTCATTTGTACAGCAGGTCTATCACCGAACAAGACAAGGCTCTCATTAAAATAGAAAACAGAAATAAAATCTGAAGCTAATATGTTGCATTCTTCAAAAATTGATCTAATGGCATCATATAGACATGCATACCTCAGCAGAATTGAGACACTTCATCTTTCCTTCCTACTTGGGGAAATATTTATATATATCCAGATAGGGAGACCACTGTAGCATATAGAACTTAAAGTGAAAGTGAGTTGCCATGATCAGTGTAGATTAGCATCACAGGTGAAACAAGCAGAGATTGCCAGGTGATTTCACAGATCAGCTTGGCAGCCATTTCAGGCTCTTCTACCAGACTTCCTTTCTCCTAATGCAATTTATTAGTCTTTCTTACCTTGATTTATTCCCATATTGTGAAATGTCTTTCTCAGACCAACTCCAATAGCAGTTTCCCTGGCCTCTGTTCTTTCAGCTACCTCTTCACTCACATAGTTTCTCTTATCTCATTATACCCTTTCTCTGTTTTTCTTCAGCGGCTTCATCTTTCAGGTTGTCTTGGACAACCCAATCCAACTTTTTTAATCCTGTTTCATCTTTTAACCTGTTGGACTCCTGGCCCCACATCTTCTATGTGATTTTCCAGGTATTCCTGTTGAGTATACTTCTGAGGCCCATTGATGCCCAGTAAATCCTAGTCATATAACAAATCCAAATCTGCAACCCTTTCCTCATACTCTCCCCATCTCTTACCCGTTTTGCTGAACCATCCTGTTGTTGACAGCCTCATGTTCCATACCCACATCATTTATTTAGGCTCCCTCCTCACCTCTAAACATTCAAACATTGTTCCTGCTTCCCAGCTGCTCCTCCATCAACACATGCACAAGCACAGAATGTACCTAGCTCTTGTCTGCTTGCTGCCTGAGCTAGGTGGTTTTGTACCACATAGCTGACTGGGATGCTCACATCACAGACTCAGAACTGGGATGAGCCACACAGCAGTGCAGAGCTGGTTCTGAGAATAAGATCATCAAGAAAAAAAACAACTACAAAAATCTACCTACTAAGTATATGAGGATTGTTTTTTGTTGTTTTTTTTTCTTGGATTGTTTTTTTTTGTTTCATTGGGTTTTTTGTTTTTTGTTTTTTGGGTTTTTTTGCCATGAAAATACATGTTTGCATGTGAGAAAAAGTAAAAGATGTATCTTGGGCACAAAGGTTGTGTCTGTACAGTATTTGGGAGTCCTGCTCCCAGACCACTGGGGACTCCAAAAAATCAGTTGTCCCCACCAGTGTTACTTGTTTTTTCTACTTGTCTGTTTAGTGGCTTTTTCTAGCATTGTTGTTTTCCAAATCTCTTTCTGTGAAAGGGCTGGAATTTACCAAAATGTTGAAATCTGAATTAGATACTTAGGATGAATTATCTAAGTCCCTATTATTCAAATTGAGGAGGTTACAAACTATCAAGGATTTTTGGATGGAAAATATTAGACAATTTTACTTTTTCAGATATTGAAGCAAAGTTCAGATTATGACCTAATTAATAGCTGTAGACTTAATAAGTATGCAGAAGACATAAAAAGAATTGATCAGCTCTCTATGGAATCTTTTGAGTGGCTTAGGCACAAATTTATAATATATTGTTGCTTTCTAAAATACTGTACGCGAGAAGACTGGGGAAATAAACCTGCCTCACTTGTAATATTGTTCATTTTCTTTCCTTCCTTCCTTTTTTATTTTTCTCCCCTTAGCATCTAATGCCTGATGAGTAATACTTAGGCTTTTTTCTTTACGAATCTGTTTCCTTTTGGAGTTCATTCCTTCAGTCTCTAACTTAGTACAAACTGTTTTAGTAAATAAGAATATGATACTGCAAGTGAAAATCTGTATTTTTTAGTAAGACATAAGCAATATGAAAAAGAGAGCATAAGTAAGTTTACATAGTTCTAAAATCTGGAGTGTTTATTTTTTCATCACCTAATTTATCAATAATAACCAACTTATTTTTGAGTTAATGTCCTTAATATCAAAGAGGATATGAAATTAAAACCATTATTTATGTAGAATATGTCCAAAACTTAATAGTTGGCTGATTTGACATTCATACATGACTCCTAAATATCTAGCACTCCTGAAACTATGTCTTAGGTATTCAAAGCAGCCTCAAGTGACCAGATCTGTTTTACTTGCAAAATTATCATAGAATATCTGAAGTTGGAAGGAATCCAACAAGGATCATGGAGTCCAACTTCCTGGTCTTCACAGGACTACCTATAACTAGGGCATCATGGAGGTGCTGCTTGAACTCTTGAGATGCTTGTGCCATGACTTCCATGGGGATCCTATTCCACTGACTGACCAAATGCTCAGTGAAAAACCTTTTCCTTGTGTCCAATCTGATCATTCCTTGATGCACCATTGTTCCATTTCCACATGTCTAAATGAATCCTGTTTAAAAAAAACAAAAAACTACCAAACCCAAATATTTGATTAAGTAAAGATACGGTCTCTAGGGAAAACGAGTCTAGCTAGAAAAGGATTAGCTTTTCAAACAAGGCATTCTGTGCTTCATAAACTCCTATATGAAAGCCTTGAAAGGTGGAGTGTACATCTGAATTAGCTCAAATCCCTCTAGGTGAAACACTGAAATGGCTAACTGTCCTATTCTACTGTGCTTATTTTGAGTATTTTAAATATGGATCCATGTGAATCTCCAAAGTACCTTGACTTTTCAAGAACTGCCTAACTCCACTTCAAGCCTATAATTCAGCTCTAGGCCACCTGAAGTGAGCACCCAGTATCACATCTAATTGCAGCACAGTCAGCTCTGTAAAGCTGGCTTTTTGACAGCACAGAGCAAATTGCCTGCTTAATTACAATGGGTTTCTCCAATTTAATCCAATTGACATTAAGTACACATAAATGTGGATATACAAGTTCAAAATGTTTTGGATTCTTTTTCTTTAAGATAAAGTATCTTTTGCTTTATAGCTTTATTATCCCTTTGCTAAAAGGAATCTTCATGGAGATACAGGATCCATAAAAAGATGCAACATTCTAGCACATTTTTGCTACTTCAAATAAAACTACATTAAAAAACTTTTTTTTTTTTAAATACTGACAATATACTGGGAATATAGGTAAAACCAAACATTGGCAATATTTCAGAACAATCCACCAACGGGTAGAAAACAAAGCTATAGTAGCTGAACTCCCAAGCTCAAATAAGCTTTGGATATTCTGACAGGCTCCTGTCTAGCCTGTTCTTAGAAACCTTCACCAAAGAAGACTTTACAACCTTCCCTAAGCAGTCTAATCTGCTGCCTGTCTACACCACTCATAAGTCTAAACAAATGCTTGAAATAAGCTGGTAGTTTCTTCATGCTCCTATTCTGTCATGAGCATATCACATGTAAGATGTCTCCCTCCCTCCTGCCCTCCCTCCCCACAAGTGGCCATGCATTCCTGCCTCCCTTTGAGCCCTGACATTTATTTATGCCAACTGTGCAGTTTTGTTGCCATGACTATAAATCAAACTGGTGAAATGGTATGTTTTTATTTAAAGACTAGAGTGTGTGTTTGGGTTTTTTTTATTGTATTTCTGAGGGCTTCATTTTGGAAGTCCAGTTTAGAGGTCAGCCATGTGAAGAGCTTAATCAGCATAAGTGAGAGGAGAGAAATCTCCAAGGAGGAACTAGAATGGATGGCTAAATACAGAGAAGACAAATCATGCTTGGGCTGTTAAAAATGGCATGGTTAATATTAAACTACATTCTGCAGCTCATAATCAGCCCCTTACTTACTTCCCTCGTCCCAGTGGGTTCCTGATCAGAAGTTGAATTTAAAATAGAGAAAGTAATCAAAAGGTCATATTATGATGGATGAATGGATGGATGGCAGAAAGATGATGGAGCTGAACCAATGTAACTGCATAGATACCATGAAAGGTGTGGTTCCCAAACTATCTGCCTACTGTTTTTCCTCTCTTTTGTCAGGCCTCAGTTACTCATTGCACCCTTTTCCACTTCTCTTGGTCCCTCCCTTGGATGAGTGCCGGTATTAATCTCCCTTATATCAAAAGCAATATCAAGATGTTATTCATTCCTTGTACTAAATAAGGCATGTGCCAGTGATGGTGTGTTATCTGTATGTATGGTTTTTCATAAGCAAAACCTCAAGATTTGTAAAGCTATGACTGCTGGGGTTGCAGTATAGTTCATTCACGCTTCACTTTAATTTGTGACTAGATGCATTGAATTCAAGTAAACTCAGCACAGGTAGTAAATACTCACATTGGAAAAAAGGACTAAAGAAGTAGTAATTTTTTTTAATCCGTAGAATGAACTTCTTTTTCCTTAGATCTAGCAGAAACAAAATG
Source organism: Poliocrania exsul (assembly GCA_035041345.1). Lineage (NCBI taxonomy): Eukaryota > Metazoa > Chordata > Aves > Passeriformes > Thamnophilidae > Poliocrania > Poliocrania exsul. The sequence continues at coordinate 67,779,566 of JAWWLZ010000118.1, forward strand.
ACTGCAAAACAGGCAAAAACACCCCTCCCCCTCCCCCCCCCCCCCCAAAA
>JAWWLZ010000118.1:67779764-67806546 GCA_035041345.1 Poliocrania exsul
CCAAAAACCCCCCCCCCCCCCCCCCCCCCCAAAAACAAAAAAAAAAGAAAAAACCACCAGGAATGCACAACAGTGTTTGAAGCAAAATATTGGTCAAACCTTGCTTATTTCTTTTCCTGAAGACAGTGAGAGATTTGAGTTTAAGCCCAAGTCTGTCCCTAAGATGAGAGTCATCATACTCTGACTTCCCACTTAGGGTCTTGGTAAGTGGGTGACCTCCTTCATCCTCTTAAACCTATTCATCTGTGGGAGAAATAGCAAAAGTCAGCAGAAAAGTATGAGTGCCAAGAAGTAAACATCACTCAGAGTATAATTAGGGTATACTACTGTAACGATGCCTCAGCAGTTCAGACCTGGACTTTGATGCTAGAGCTTTTATACAGTTTGTTGTACTAGAAATAGGAGTAATATTGCAAAGACCAACATGAAATTCTGAGATTCTCCCTTCACCCAATTCCATTTTTTAGTTTAAACGCTAAAATAAAAAGTTATCCACTATTCATTCTGTTTTATTTCATATATTCCTAAACATCTGAAACCAAAAGCTCTGTCTGGATGTTTAGACTACTTAATTTTAATCAACCCAACCCAACAAATGCGTATGCCAGAGGATACATATAACTTCATATCAGATATAATTTTTCATGAATGATTAGTGAAGTGCTCTTTTCTTCTTAGGATTTGGCTTCATGTTGTTGGCAGCCTCAATGTCGAAAGGCTGACATTTCACATTTTTTCTCAAGCTTGGGAAAAGTGGATTGTCTGTTTGAAAAGTAATAGCTACCCATAGTCACTGATTTGTTATTTCTCTCCTTTGAAGTTTTTGTTAAAATTAGATTGGTATTATGGTTCACTAATCCTGCAGAGTTACTGCCTTCTCTCAGACTGATTATACATGCAGTAAGATTACAAAAAATATATAGTTTATTGAAATAAAGAGAGTGTAGGAATTTTTGCTGAATTCACAAAAAGGAATCTGTACTTACATTGTATTTTTCTATGACAATGTTGCATTGTGTAGTAAGAAAAAAAATAATGTTTCAAATCCAGTTATTTTTCTATAGTATTATTTATAGTAGGATTTATACTGAAACAGAAAAAAAATTTCTGTTACGAAAAATTGTTCATTTAACACTGCACACACACCCCTTCCCCCCGTCAGCTTACAACTTTCAGAATCAAAGTCTGCTTCTGCTTAGGATTGTCATATTATTCTGACTAAATTCAAAGTTTGAATTTTACCGTTAAAGCAACAAATGTTCCATTGTCTTAATTACTATTCTGTGCCCTAAAATATTAATGAGTGCAAGAACATTCTACTGCAAAAGAGTTTTTATTTATAACAACTATCCATACATTTTTAAGATTTGTCCTTCAGTACAAGTGTACATCACTGTCACTTCCTCAAACTAGTCTTCATGGTATATTTGAAGAGAAAAGTTACTTTCACTGTTGCAGAGTAGTAACAAGGAAACCTTCTTCCTGGTTGCTTCTATAGAGCTGTTGAAAAAAGTACAGAAGTGAACTGTAGTCATCATGACTGCTTGCTAATAGAAGTTATATGTGTTATACTGTAAAATACCTGTCATGTGACAATATGAAGTTCCTTAAATATTGAACAGATACACAACATACATATTTTTTAGTTAAGCAGTTTTTCTGAAGTCTGACTGCATATTGGTATATAAAAGGCTGGCTATTTTTTTTTTCTTTATTTTGCTGTTTCAGCTGATTGAGTTCTTCTTAATGCAGGGTCAGCTTTATGCAAAGTCCAAGGTAACAGTTATAGTTTGTAAAGGGCATTTAGAATTTTACTTTATTCCTTTAATAATTTTTTTTATATCTATATCTAGAAGGCATCTTTGAACCCTCCCTTCTAAGTCTAATCAACTGCTAAATATTCTGAGCCTACAAAAAGAATAACAAAGTATTTGTCATTCAGGCCTCAGCACAATATATAACAGCTACTGGTTTTGATACAGTGAACACTTTTTAAAGCTGATCGATGCAGTGTTGAGTATATCTTTTTAGACTGCTTTTTAAATACCAATTAGATTGAATCAGAAAATTTAATGGCACTAACTAACTACAACAAAGGATTTATATATATACATATAATATCAACATGTTGGCATTGCACACATATGAAAGAGAGAAAAGAGTGAAGGTTAAAGGAAAGCATGATTTGCAATTGCCTACTGGATTTTGGTAAGAAATAAGAATAATGTGGAAAGCTGCACCACCACACAGACAGGCTTCAATAATTTATGCACTCATGAAAACTGACAAGAACAGTGCTGTTTATAATTTTTAACAGAAGTTGACCCTTGGTACTTTAAACTGAAAGACAAAATCAGTTGTGAATAGAAAAAAAAATAATGCAAAGGAGTAGATAAATTTTGAACATTGAAAAAGGATTGAAAATTGGAGAAAATACCTGTAGATTTCATGTGTATTTCATTTTAATTTAGTACTCGTTGTATTTAGAGTAGCATAGAGATAAAAATAATGAAAATGGGTTCATAAGAGGACCATGAAGGATGATAATAATTCAGTCTACTAAAAATCAAAGATATGTAAAAATATACTAATGCAGATAATACAGGAATAAAGAAAAGGAGCTGTAAATCATATTACAAAACCAAAATATGGTGTCATTTTTATAAGAGAGACATAGAAATTACCCTGTTTGATTCAAATGACATAAATTATACAAATAAATGTTTACAGTTTGTCCAAGGACAGACAGCGGAATAAAGAAAATATTTTTTCTATTACATCACATTTTAACTTCAGATTTAGATCACAAGAAGACTCTAGACCCAATACAGACCAGATGGATAAAACTTTTTTATAAGTACTTTTTATGAGTATAAGGCAGAATTACCCCGTGGCAATTGTGGATTTTGGCTGTAGGTAGGGAGTACTGCAGGGATATAATGTTCAGCAATTTCTAAGACTGTGAGAAGATTTCAGTACAAAACTTCAAGAAAATAATAGAGGGAGACATTTTTCTGAACTGATGCCAGCCAACAGAAAGATATTCACTGATACGGTGAGGGCTGAAGACATGAATGAGAATGACAGCGGATTGACAGAGTTCACGGCTTTTCAGAAAAGAGCCCAGAGAGCAGAATAACAAACCAAAAATGAGCAGGCAGCCAGCAAACATTGTAATTTAAGAAGTAAGCTTAAGGGGAAAGAGCAGGCAGTTCCTTCAACAAGCAATTTTAAAAGTAGAAGTGTTTTCATTCTTATGGCAATACAGAAGGGAACCAATATGGCTAAATCCAAGGCTGTTTAATGACTGTTGGACAAACAGAAAAAATAAAAAAAGGGAGAAATAGGTTGAATTACCATGAACAAAGTGTAGGAACAAAGGAGAGACCACAGAGATACTGCAAACAAAGCTAGTTAGGGGGGACACAAAAGCCTCTCTCTCTCCCCCCCCAAAAAAAAAAGAAAGTAAAAAAAAAGTAAGTAGTTTTGTAATAAGTTTAAGAAGCAAAAACTGGACTTAAAAAGGAGAGAAAACTAGTAGTAGGAGATTCTTGGAAGACCAAAAAGTATCATATTGTCACAAATATATTGACTAAATGATGCCAGTCTGATAACAGGAAGATGAGTCAAAATCAGTACAGTGTTCTGAAGAAGACACTTTATTTAGTTTTGTCCCTACAGAACGTGGGGGCCTATGAAAAAGGGATATGCTTTAGTCAAGTTCATGACATGATCTCATCTGAGTTTTAAAAAAAGAGAGTTGTTTCCTACAGAGCTATAATAAAGTTACATGACATACATGAGCATATTTGGATATTTCTGTTTGCCTTTGGTTGAAAGATATAAAGTAAATATTTTGCAAATGTAATATTAAAAAACCCCTTCTTTCTAAATTCCTAATAGATTTTTAAAAACATAGCTAGATAAAATTAGTTTGATTATCATTTGCATAATTTTAGACGTCCAATTTAAATAGAGAACATAGAATAAATGTTCATTTGCCTTATCACACATAACTGGATATGTGTGAGTATGTAATTGAAGTGAATTGTATCCCTCCAAAACATTGAATTGGAATTTGAAACCACTATCTTATTTGATCAAGCTGATCCCATCAAACAAGCTATACAGACTTTGAATTGGATTTACTGGAATAAAATTTTCTAGTGTTTGTGTATACTTGATAAGCAATACTATATGGGACAGAGAAATCACAAATACTGAAGTCTTTTTTCTTTGGAACAGCTGCAACATCACTTTTCTTGTCTAGTATCAAAAATACCACTTTGGACTTGTCTAAAAGAATATAGCTCCAGACTTGAGTGGCCTGTAATACATTTCACAGGCAAATCACTCAATCCTTTCTTTTTGTGAATCAGATTCATATCCCATTCTCTAGAATTGAGATGCAAGTCATTGAAATCAAGGCTTTTCAGACTTTAGATCCATATTGGACCATGCAATTGATTTGTTGTTGATGCAGTCAAAATCCAGCCACATCAAAATCTGACAAAGTTTTCCCACTCTATTTTTTCAGTCTGCTCTCTAAATATCTTGGTATCTTTGATGACATAAATTATAAGACAGAATAATAAATTGAGCTAAACTATTGGTCACAGCAGAGCATCTCTTTCATCATCTGAAAGATAACTCTGGTTGGGGTGATTCACTGCAGCTGTATTTTCTGTTTCTATTTTTTTTTTTCCCTTTAACTTTAGGAGTATTGTTCCTAGGAAAAACAATCAAGTCAAAAACACTGGAATGCCTTTTTTAGGTATTTTTCAATTAGATGGTCATTAGCAGTCTGTATTCACTCTATTACTACTTGCTTATCAAACTCATAGGAAACATTAAAATGAATCAAATAAAAACATTGAGTGGCACGTGAAAGACAGATTGTTCTGTGTTGTAATTGTATTAGGGAAAAATGGGGCAGAAAAGTAAGGTAAATCCCATTAGAAAATATCTGACTTTCCTGTTCATCCTATTCACTTGTTAGAACTTATTTAATTTGCTATATACAAATGAGATTTAAATTATATTACCTATAGCCTAAAGCAATAAGCATTTATTTTAGTTTGTTGAAGGGTAAACCATATTTTTTGTCTGCTTAATACTGTTTTATCTAATTTTTTGGCAAATATTGACTAAAGGAAGAATTCTGTCTACTTCCATTCTTCTGCAACATTCTTCTCCTCTGACAGGAACACGGAGAAAAGAATATTAAACTTTTAATCTTTAAAATTCAGTCCATGGTCAAAATGCAGTCTGGGACTCAGAACCTACATTTGAGTTTTCCAGCTGTATGTGAAAAATCACCCATTAATTTTTCTGGCAGTCTAGTTTGTACAGAATAGCTATGATTACACAAACAAAGTCTTTCACAACTGTAAGTATTCTGGATTTATAGCATACTCACAGAAATTATTTGGGCATGTTTTACTTTTATATGGAATACAAGGGAATAAAATAGTTATGAAGAACGAGTCACTAATTCTGAAGCGAATTGCACTTCCAATGAAAGAGAGTAGAGCAAATGGTGTATTGCTGAGATTATTGTAGGTTCTTGATTTCTACTAAGACTACAAACAGCAGTTGGTGCTCTCTGTGAACAGCAATTTCTATTTAGAACATGGATATGATGATTGTCATAATATTTAAACTACATTTTTTGTGATAAGAAAACTACTGAAAAGTTCATTATGATCCTAACACAGTAGGAGTCATAAAGTTGTGATACACATGAATCATTCAGAAAGGAAATACAATATAGAAAATAAAAGGGACACTTAAAAAGTTTTCTAAGAAAGAAAAGGCTAGACCAGGAGCCTCATGTTCTAAAGCAATTTAATAGGTAGTATAATTCTGGGAGATGTTTGATTCAGGCACTCAAAAATTTGAATGAAAGTTTCTATGAATTTTGTTCATGGCTGGAAGTAGACCATAATTCAATAGTAGTGGAGAACAATACTTGAACAGCCAGTACCTGGATAAACCTTTAGAAGCAATTGAATGGTTCATGAATTTCCATCAGCCACTATACTTTTGTAACCCAGCTGTCTCCAATTCTGTCAATCCTCCCATTCTTAAAACAGCAAAATTCCTACTGTTTCAGAACTTTCTTATGCTCATGCACATAATATTGAAATAGCAGAGTAGTTGGAAATAAATATTCAGTCCATTTTTCTTCTTTGAAAACATTGACATTAGTCCTAAAATGGATGAGATTACTTTGATCAATATTTTTTTCCTAGTCATTAAAGAAATGGAAATCCAAACACTTTTTCAGTATTCGGTGTTTTTAACATTGTGTAATTGTAATTCCATGCAGACACCTGTCCTCCCCAAACCATGAGTTTTACCCTATTGGTCTTTAAACCCAGACAGATTATCTAATCATATTTAGGAAGGAAAATCAATGTTCAAAGTTTTATATATTAAATAGTTAACAGTTTTCAACTATATCTGAGTGTGACACTTGAAATATATTCTGTTAAATTCTGCACTCCAAGGTCTATATTTTCTATTATGTTTGTTTGCTAGGTACATTGAACTTTAGGTGTTGTGAGATCTGTTGATATGTGAAAACTTCACTTCTTCAAACCAGAGAACACTCACTAAGGGGTCAGGTATTACTGATGCTGGTCTATGTGTCAGTCCCTAATAGGAGAGAGCAGTTATTTCATTTGAAATTGCACTTAAAGCAGCTTGGAAAAGACTGAAAAGAGAAGTTTTGTATTTTACAATGTTATTGGATATAGATAACCTGTTAGAACATATACTTACTACTAAAACATCACAAACTGTAAAATGGAATTCATCTACACCAAATGAAACCAACCAAACAAAACCCAAACAAACGAATAAGCAAAAAATGAGAGGGAAAAACCGCAGCAAAATCCTGGACCTTGCACTGGAGAATCTCGATACCCACACATTTTACTAAGGGCTTAAATATCCCCAGTATTATAAAGCCTGGAATGCTGTAGATGGTGTGTTCAGTCTAGTATGCTTCTTGTCAGATTCTCCTTTCATAGCTTTCCCTTTTGCTGTTTTAGAGAATACCATGCATGTAGTGTTTATAAACAACAACACTAATTACTAATTTCAAATTAAAGAACAGATCTCTCTCTTATATTTAATCTTTGACCAAAGCTTGGAATATCTCAAAAATGATCTTGCAGACCCATACCCTGCCCTAGAGATTATGTAATACGCATCTGTGTAAACCTTTAACAAGGTTTCAGAGTCAGGAGACTATAAAGACTGAATTAAACTTCTGTGTGTTCTCCCTGGGGTCAGTGACAAATCAGCAGCTGTTTGTTTCTATCAATATAATCTGTCTGCTGCTGATGCAAAAACAAAAAAAAAACAAAAACAAAACAAAACAAAAAAAAAAGTCAAGTTTGAATTCTTGTGATTCAGCTCAGGCAAGACAGGGGGTGGGTGGGTGACCATGTTTACAGATTTTAGGCCAGGTGTGTTGTCAGATAGGCAGAATGGATAATGCTGATGCTTAATTACTGTGTACTTGCATTAAGAGATGGATCACACAGTAAAACAGGGAACAAAAGATTTACAAGGTAAGTCATTCTATTTAAAATTGTTATATGATACAGCAACATTTTTTTGAGATTAGAAAGTTTTTAAAATAGGCTGGATTTGCGCTTTCTTATGAATGCCATCTTGTAGCTACTGCAGCACCTAATTTTTATACAGTTTTCTGCAGTGTGGTTTTATTTCTAGAAAATATTAAGTCACAAATCCAGGTAAAGACTAATGCAGTAAACATTTCCACTAGTGATGATAATGAGATTCATTGATACCTTCTGTTTCCTCTTTGGGAAGTGAAAGCGTGAGCTTTCAGAAACTCAGTTATACTCTTCCAATTCTCAAGGGCCACCTCAAGTTTTAATAATTTATATCAATGTAAAAAGTAGCCTGCTGGAGTCAAAGTACTTACCTTTCCATTCTTTTCCCTGTCCTTTGAGCAGCTGCGTGCTGGGAGCTGTCGGAGGAGTGCTTGTTCCCCAAGACTTCTGTAACAGTGACCTTTCTGCAAAAACAAAGGAAATAACACTATACATAGTCTTCTGCTGATATTTATCATGGCTCAGATGGGTGTGACACATTAGAAAGATACCATGCAATTCTTAAATATTCCATTTCATGTTACAGAAATCTCAATGCTGCAAAGGTTTGTTTTTTCAAAAATCACCTCTTTTATAAGGCCAATCTAAAGCCTCTTGAACTAGGTGGTTCCAAAGATTTGAAATGAGATCTTCAATGAGCTTCAGATCAGGTTATGAATTTCACACTGCTTTCCATTATTGATTAACATTTGGTCTACACACCAGCCTTTTGTAAGCATTTGTGATGCCACCAGAGGCATTTCTGACATGACTAGATCACTTTCATTGTCATTTAGAATCTAATTATATTTAAAAGTTTATAAAGGAAGATCCTTCTTTTAAGTAATTATTTAAAAAAAATTAGAAGGTAAGGGAATAGGTCATCACATCAAACAGATTGGCTTGCTAAAAAATTTTCTAGGTCTGCCATAAACTATGTTTTTGATCATATTTCTACTGTTTAAAAAAAACTGCATAATTTTGGGGGGGTAAAAATCCCTAAATAGAGTCCAAGACCTAAGCAGTGCTAAGAAAAACCCTGATAAGATATAACTTGGTCTAAACTGACTCAAGATATAGATCTGGTCACAGCTTATAGAGAAAAGGACAGTGTGCCTGTATCTAAATAATAAGGGCATTAGAAGTTCAAATGCATCTCTTAAATGAGCAGCCAATGTATTTTTGAACTGTTACATCCATGTGTTCACAATAGGATTTCCTCCATAATATTCAGGAAACAGCTTTCATAACTTGCTTAAGCTTCAAAATGATCTCATAAACATGTGATTTCACACAGGCTGTATTTTGGCAGCCTTGTCTCAAGGTGACAAAGGCACAGATAACAGAAAAAGCACTCACATCTGAAAGAAATGTTTTTATCTCACCATGTGAAGGTGAAGAACTCACTGTTTCTTAGATGCTGTGTGAACACTTAAGAGCAATGAAAAATTCTTGTTGGATCTACTTAGCCTTACATGGCATGTACAGGTGTGGTGTAATCTGTATTTCAGATTTGTTTCTTTATTAATATCAGTGTTCATCAAAGTTCCAATGTCCACACGAGTATCCTGCACATATTACAGACAAATACATGCCCTTTTTCCTATCCCTTTGAGAAACCTCATGCCCCATATAATGGATAGGAGAGCAATTTATTGCAGAATTATTAATCTGTGGTTATTTTAAATTTTAACCTTCCACATTCTTTAAAATATAGCTATATCTCAAAGGCATTTCAACATCCATCTTTTTTTAGCATTCACAACAAAGGCTAAAACCTCAGCTAAGCAAATTCAGCAACAGACATCCTTTCACCCTTCCCTTAAAGAAGCAGGGCCTCCACAAGTGGAAAGTGGGACAATAGGGTGAGCTGGAACCTGGGAATGTGGAAGGGGCAGCTTAAACCTCAATCCCTGACACTTAAAAGATTGGGCCTGCCTTATACCTGGTCATGGTCAGCTGTGTCCTTCTTAGCCAGCTGTGTGCTGTTGCAGTGATGAAGACTAGCTACAGACTAGACTGCATTGTCAAATTATTTGCAGCCATTCAAGTAAAGGGACTATGTCCCTAATGTTAGTGTTTGTGATACTTCATCTGGAGAAAGGTGTCCAGTTTGTGGCCTCCAATACATGAAAGATATTGACATGGTAGAGCAAGTCCAGAGGTTGAACACCAAAATGATAAAGGAGATGGAGTACATGAGGTGTATGGAAGAGCTGATAGCAGGAAAAGTGGAGCCACGCTCCTCTGAAAGGTACAAAACAAAAGGGTATGAGTTATAATGAGTGATATTCCCGTTAAATACTGGGAAAAATATTTTTTGATCCTTTCAAAGTAAAATGGTCAAGTACTGCACAGATTTCCCAGGGACATCTTTGATGATATTTGAAATTTGGAACCATATTACCCTCAGTAACATGATCTAAATTCAGATTAAAATCTAACTCTAAAGGTAGAGCAAGGAGTCAAACCAGGTGGCCTTCATAAGTCTTTTCAAATCTAAGTTATTTTATGATTCTGGTATAAAATGGTGGACTTCCCAACTTTATAATAGTTCTCTACCATCACCCTCAAATCTTTTTTCTTGTAGATTTACCAAAGAACTTTTTGTTTCCTACCACAATAACTCAATGTCAAATTTTGTCTTTAGAAAAAAAAAAATCCCCACATTACTTTCTTTGTAATTGAAGAGTAAAAAGAAAAAATATTGGATTTAGCCATGGATTTACTAAAATATTTACAAATTTGAAATTCTCAGTCATCTTATTTTGTCAATGAAAATGTCTACAAGCTATATTCAATTTGTTTCCAGATAGTCTCTTTGATTCCAGAGAAGTCAGCTATCCAGGCTGACCTAATTATATGCTCTAAAATCCAGAGTGCATCTTTTTCCAATGCACACTTGATGTGATATGGATTTGTTACCCACTCCACATACAGAGCAGCAGGAAATCAATGTGCACACAACTTATTCATCTTCTAAGAGCTGATAATAAAAAAAATAAAAGTCAAAGCACTGACCATACATTCATATTTACCCTGCAAAATGTGATATGCGATGTGCAGTGAGGAAGATTAATAGAAGGGGAATGAAAGTTGTTTGTGAATTTTTAAGGCAAATCATCTGTTAGTTTAAATTATTTAAGCCTTCTCAACATCAATAGAGCTATGAAAAATGTACAGCAGCTACAAACCTGTCCCTTACAAGTCTTAATTTTCCACATTTTAGTTAGATTTTGAATCCAAGACTTTAATAATCTCCTTTAGAGCTCAGCCTAAGCTCCACGAGGTTAATGAAAATGTTCCCAGCAAAGGCAAGGGACTTTTCATCACAACTATTACATTTAAGTTACTTGTGTGGCAATTTTTACCTCAGTTCTGTCAAAATGACTTTATTTATCTGGGGAAAAAAAACTCAGGGACTCTTGAGATATGCAGTGAAATTATTTTAATATATATTAATGAAAGAAACTTAATGTTGATATTGCTTCAAATTCCTTTGCAACCTAAAGAATAAAACACCATGAGTCAAGTTTGATGCTTTCTGGACAGCATTTTTATGATTGATAACTCCTTTTCCACTTTTGATTACATTATGCCAATCTCTCTTTTTCTCTCCCCTCACCCTGGTTTTAAGGTTTACACACACACACACACACACCCTCCTTAAAGCTCAGTTTCTTCAATGAAGTTCTAATGCACATATAAGAATAGCATGTTGGTAGCTGAAAGACAGTTCAAGTGTCTGACAGCAAACAGTGTCTCAAAGAGGGAGAAAATATTCTGTTATGTAAACCAGCATATTTTGTATATGGGTAATGGAAGAAACACACCATGAAAAATCAGCATCTCCCTTGTATTGCTACAACAGGAAGATCTGAAAGTCTGTCTTGCTCCTTCCTTTGTTTTGTCAGAGTCAAGCTTGAAGAGCTTCCCAGGTAGCCATAAGGGAAGGGAGAACTGGATTAGAGAAGAGGGAGTTTTGGGGTTTTTTTAAAAAACCAATTACCCTTTTGATGATATTTTAAAATTTTAAATAACAGAACTACCACATGCAATGTGAGTATAATGCCACACAGAAGCTGCTCAAGCAAATTCTTATTTTTTACTATAACATAAACTTTTGACTCTAATTTCACATCAAGTAGCTGAGCCATGAAAGAATTGGAATTTTGCTCAATTGGTGTTCTACTGATGTGTAACTGTAAAGAGAATGATAGGCACATAAAACAGCATGAAGGGAAACCTGACATTTACTTTAAAAAATATTTTTCCTATCCAATTCTGTATCATTATTCATACTATTAGCAAATTTTACAGAAACTAAGGCTTTTTTTTTTAAACTTCAAAAGACAGCTTTTGAATTTTCTTCTCTTTTAGAATGAATCTCACATGGAAGCAGCAATTGTGTCCTCTACAATATCTTCAGATACTGGAGTGTTTTCAAAGCTGTTTTTTTCTAAACCAACTTTTTAAGTGTAATGTATAAAGAACATTTGAGGCTTTTTTAATTTCAATGGGACCCTTCTCAAGGACTGCAGCATTGGGTGACAGTTTATTAGCCCCTGATGTAGGGCTGTGTAAGAAATCTCATCTGTTACATTTCTTCCTGCTAGTAAAATTTCCCAGCAATAGATAATAACTTTCCTTTTTATAATTATAAGTATTTTGGCTATGGTTTTGTCCATGTTTCTTTAATATTGCATCAGAATCTTGAATAATGATACAGCTTGTAATGAACAGCTATTTTAATATGTATTAATGGACTCCTTGCTCTAATACTGATAAGTATTTAAATTATCAATTAAAATAAGTAATTAACAGAAATAGTCATTCAGGATATCTGGAACAAAGAAGGGAGTAACAGTTTTTGCTCTTTTTGAAATTTTTCTTCATTAAAAGTTTAAGGTAGCACACAGGTGTGATTTTGTTTATGGAGAATCGTGTAGGGATATTTGATCCAGTCTGTTGTCAGTATTCAGTACTGCTCATGAATGAAGAGGTTCAGTTTAACTGACTTGATCTTTTTGTTAGGAGGGTTCAGATATCCTGAGTTTGGAAGGATGGAGCTATAGTTATAATGGTTTAGATTTTTCAGCAGATTAGAACAGATTAAGATTGATCCCCTTGAAAGGGCTTTAAACTCAGTTTTCTCTGCTAGAAGGACAACAAGAATGATGGGAAGATGATGCTGAGTGACTGGTGTTTCAATGGATAATATTTTAGGTCTAAAAATGAACAAATAAGATAAAATTCTGTGTTTTCCAATTGTGTTTAAGTCTGTCTTGTACAGGAGCACAGCAACAAAGTTACAGTCTGATTTGTACACATTGATCCACAGAAGGGTTTGAATCTGACTATTGAAACTAATGCCAGCTGTCTGCAGCACCCTTGGGACAAATATGCCAGATGGAGGTTGCCAGAACAGTATAACTATGTCCCTTCCCTGCCAATATGTTCTTTTACACCAGTGGGACTTTGGGAAAGTACTTGAACTAACTATGACATAGGGGAACTCCTTGGTTGGGGTTTTCTGGTTATTTGTCCAGAAGATGTAATGGAAAAACAAGGGCGGGGGTGGGGTGGGTGGGGAAGGCAAAAATCAGCCAGTGACTACATCTTATCAGTTAATATGGCTTTTCAGCATGTTTCCTCTATGTTTGTTTTTTTCATTAAATAAGATTCCATTATGGGCTCCATACCATAGCCTGTGATTTGATTACTGTTTAAATCCGTTATGTGTGGTTTTCTCAGGACTTAGTCTTCTGAATTTCAAAATGGTTGCACTTAAATTGCACTTGATTTCCAATTCATTAGGCAGTGGATTGTATAAATCCACTGATAAATACAACCATTTTCACTTGCATGTACTGTACTCATTCCCTTTTCAAGGTAGTGAAGCTCTTGTGCAGGCTGAAGAGCTAGGGACCCTTAACCAGTGATGGAGTGGGACCATACTGGTGATCATTTTGTCTGATTTAATAGAGTCTGCTGTTAACAGAGCCAGGCCTAAATCAGTGGTTAAAAATGCTTCATACAGGCTCTTTTCTACTCTGCCCTTCTGGGACCTTAGCTTTCCACATTTCTAGAAGGGTTTTTCTAAGTTTGCAGCTGTTTAAAAAACACAGATGTTGTTTCTTCTCATCCCTGTCACAGGTACATGGGAAGTTGAAATCTAACAGTGAGTTATTATGCTTAAATTTTCTGCTGTCTGCTTCTCAAGTGCACATCACAAAAAGACTAATTTTGTATAAATTTTCCTGTTTGTTACCAGAGTCAAAATAGGACTTTGATATTCAGGTATGTAAGTAGTTTTTCTCTTCTTTTCTTTCCTTCATTATGTACAGTGATAAAGAAGGATAGTCACAATTCTTTACAGCTGTTATTAAAGACATATTATGTTACCCTGATTGTGCATCAATAATTTAAACTCAATAAATTCACTTTTGAATAGGGAACTTATCTGGCTTGCAAGTTAACTGTACCATGGATGATGTGATGCTCTATATTGTAATGCTTCCAGAATGAAGTTGCCATTTTCACATCACTTAGGATATCCATGGTCTACACTCAATACTATGTTTTTAAGTTTTCTTTAAGCTTACTGTGTTATTTTCTCAGTTGTTTGTTTTTATTTTTTATTATTATATATACTTACATATGCTCTGTGTTCTCCACATTTTTCCATTTTCTGGGGTCCTCCATTATCCAAGAAGATCAGGAGCTGTACATGTGTACTGAAAGCTGTAACAGACTTTTAACAGATATGTTCTTGCAGGAGGTTAGAACTGCAAACAGCAATTTTTTTCCAGTGAGTCTGTCCAACACAGAAAGTATTGCCTGGTGAAGCTGCTGTCACCCATGGTACTTTGAGAAGGGTTAGAAATCACAAAGAACAGAGGTCTCTATGAGGAGAACACATCACCATTGTTCCATTCAAGGTGAAAACAAAGCTAGGAGTTGCTGGCTTGGAGCAGTACACAAGCAGAGCTTCAGAGCTTCATGGGGAGCCACAGTCACCAACTGACCTCCAACTAGCAAGGGATGGCCACAGACAGCCTGTTTATATGTTTATCTGTTCCTGTGCGTTTTCAGATTGGTATGAATGGCTCTGCTGAACTTCTACTGTTTCAAAATAAGCCCAGTTGCCATTTCAAGGCAAGAGGCTGCATAACATGCTCACTCCCCACTGCAGACTCCTTTTACATGATTAGTCATTACTGTGAGCAGTATTCAGTTGCACAGCTAGTGTCTCTCGCCCCATTACAATGAACTTTCCTTCCTTCTTGTAATGAAAAATAAGCAACCTCAGTGTTAAGTACTCCAGTCTTTTGTGGTGGTCAGATTTTGTTCACTGTTGGGTTTTTACCTTCCCTGCCCTTCTAGTCCTTTAGTAGTAAGCCATCGATCTGGACTATCTGGCTCTCTGCAGGCTATTTCTTATTGCTTCACTTTTCATTTTGAAAAATATGCAAACTTCCATCTGTTTCTTGAATACAATCCTTCTGAGATCTATGCATGCATGAGATTTTTGTGCTGAAGAGGCAGGTTTCTTAGGACTGTTACCATTTTATGTGAATGCATTTTGTCATTAGTTTTCAGAATAATCTCTCAACTTCTGTAGTGTTTACAATGCAATTGGACACCAATGTTAAGTACAAGCAATGGCAAAGCTGTTCAACAGTAAAATCTCAGGTTTCTGTTTTTAGCCAGGGTGTATGTGCTTGTGCTCTACAGCAGATGTTTCTGCCTTTGAGGCAATTTCAATGCTGAGCTATTTTAAAGACAGATTATTCTACATGAACAAGTAAATTCATAATTAATTCTGCTTTCAACTTTTTAAGACAATTTTTTTTTGCCATGGAGAGAAAAAGTGTAACTGCCTAAAATGTGAGCTCTGAGAGCTTATATAATTCGTATTCCATCAGATGGTGTTTCAGTGACAAAGGATAATGCGTTCTGACCAGAGATGGCTTTGATTCATACCTAGCACTGAGAGGTAGGATGTGAGTCAGATAACTAAAGGCTGTCATTATATAACTGAAGAGATGCATGTCAACCAGACCCCACTACAGCACGTTGCATGAAAATTCTCTCTCGGAGACAGGTGATGCTAAATGCACTTCCCCCTGCCCCCCCCCCCCTCCCCCCCATATACACTGATTATTAATTAAACCTGGGACAAGACTCACTTAGTTTGGAAACTCTGACTATACAACCTCTCCTCAGAACTGTCTGCACACTTTGCTGCAGTTTTAGGGTACTTTCTTTAGGGTGAGAGACATCATTTTGCTAAGCAGAAATAAAAAATGTTGGCAGCTCTCTTGCATGCACTGGTATGTTTTCTGGAGGAATATTTTTATATTTTCTTGTGGTGGGGTAAATACAAGTTGCTGTGGTGACTTGTGAAAGCACTTCCTTGTTTTGGCCATCTGGAAGGAAGTTGGTGGAAATTGAAATTGCAAAAGGTGTTCTCAGTAGTTGTGTCCTCACTGTAAAATGGGACAGATGTTGATCCAAATAAACCTCTAAGTTTTAGGCAGTCCTGTGTAGTCATCCTAATATCTAATACTTAAAAATCAGCACATTTGGATGCAATGTTCCAAATAGATAAAATGGAAGGAAAAAGCCATGTGTCAAAGTGCAGACCGAACTACTCTTTCAGTAAAAACTACTGAGATTTATCAACCCCAGGTGAGCTGTCTCTACAGCTCTCTGCAGGGTTGTTGTATACCAAGACTGTACAGCTGCACCTGAATGGCACAGGGAGACCTATGGCAGGTTGCCCTCTGCATCCTGCCTTACCAACTCAACCACGTACCTCTTCCAGAGGCATAGATCTTTCCTAGTTCAGGGGTCTGAATGGAGCAGCAGAACACTATACAAATACACCTTTGATGTGAGTTGCTCTGTTCACATTCATACAACTCTTGCCACTTTGACTTTGCTTTTTTCTTTACCTTTTCAGTGGCGCAGGTTTTGTGAGTGGTTGTTTGTGCA
Organism: Poliocrania exsul; assembly: GCA_035041345.1. Classification (NCBI taxonomy): domain Eukaryota; kingdom Metazoa; phylum Chordata; class Aves; order Passeriformes; family Thamnophilidae; genus Poliocrania; species Poliocrania exsul. The sequence continues at coordinate 67,796,396 of JAWWLZ010000118.1, forward strand.
GTTTCAAAATGATGTGAATATATATATTTCTTTTCTTTCAAGGGTTGTTGCTGTCCAGACAACAGTGTTACGGAATAATTATTATATTGTAAAAGTTATCAGAAAGCATTTAATTTGAAGAATGTGATCTTATGGATACAAAACACAACTCTGAATGGGGCAAAGTAAGCTTTGGGTCTTGGAATAGCTTCTTCTTTCATCACATTGATAGAAGCCTCTGTTGGTGTACAGTATTAGCAATGAGCCCTAAGGGCAGAAAGGAGAAATCACTAATGCTGGCATCAGGAGCAGTTGTTCTGCATGGCCTCATGGATTTTAATTTCTATTTCTTGGTTAAGTGTGTATTTGTAGTGTATATTCTTGAGAATTTGTGTTTTGGATTTCATACGCAGCTTCAGACAATAAAACAACATTTTCTAATCATCTCTCTCTTGCTGAAAGCTTCTGTGGTTAATGTAGTGTTTTATTTTTTATAGTCTTCCAGAACTTCTATAATTGGGGAATTGTGGGATTTTTGTACCTTTTGGTTCTAATCCTCTTTTGCATAGGTCACGTGTTCTTTTTCAAATAGATATGTTATCTTCTATAAATACTAGGGCAATGTTGGTCCTAATAGTAAAAATAAAAAGATATCAGCTAATTTAAGACCCAGCTTGGAGTTTTGGTTCTGCTGTTTCCCTCCTGAGTGCCTTTTGTCTTGTAGAATAGAAATTTGCAAGTGAGGAGAAGATGGAGGATGGTAGAATAAAGAGGCAGGAGTGGTTTTGGAAAACAAAAACTGTGTTACTTGACTAAAACAGCAAGTGACAATCAACCATATTTTATTAAATGTACATGGAAGAGAACAAACTTGTAAATGCTGTGTTCACATAAGCCCAAGTCAGTGAATGACTCAATGTCAAAGACTTTGCTTTCTGTTTGAGAAACCGGTATTTCAGACACAGGCTAATTCCCAAAGGCACCCATTCATCCAAATGAAAATTGTAGATCAAAATGAATGGTTTTTAGTCCTTAACAGGAGAGAAAAAGTGTGGAAATAGCAGGTTCTTTCCCTTTCCCTCCCCCCCACCCCAAGAAAAAGCTTTTGCTTTCAGTTGCCTTTATTAATTTTGTAGTGAACTAAGTATACTGTCAAACGTCTTGTCCAGATTGCTCAAAACCATATTTGGCCAAGTTGACAGCAATTACAAAAGCCTTTACTTGAGCCCAAATCGTCTTTTCATAGCTGCTGAAGTGTCTCAGAGAATATGAAACAAAACTGAATAGGTTGCATTTTATAACTATTAATGAGCCTTCTTTCTAGGTATATAAACTGTCAAAATGGTAAAACATTATAAAAAAATGTCTTGCCTATTTAATATTTCTTAACATTGCCAGATCCCATCAGTTTTTGACAATCATTCATGTTATGTCAGTTTTAATACTGTTGAACATGGTACAGATTTCCCTTGGCTTTAACCAACATTTGCTATTTATGTGAAGTGAATTTTCTTTAATATAAATGAAAGCTACTCTTTCTTTATATACTTTCTAGCTTTTTTTTATTTTTTCAGACACATGCTATATTGTAATATTGAATAATTTTATTTCTTTACTTATTCACTAATTATTTTTCAACAATTTGAATTAATTAATATGTTGCTGAGTTGTGTTTTAGATAAGTAGAATCTAAATTAGTTTGTACAAAATACCAAGTAACAATTCCAGAAAGTCCTTAGTTTTCAATCCATAAGTCCTATCGTGTCCTGTTCACTCCAGTTCTCTTCCCTGCTTTATAGCAGATTTCAGCTCAAGTTTTGCAAAACATACAAGCATGTGCTTAAGCTTTGCTGTTCAAAAATCAGAAGGCAAAGTAAGTCAATACAAACCAAAAGTATTTCCACTTGTCTTTATTTACCTTTTGTTTTTATATATTCTGATAATATTTTCAAATTTTAGCACAGCTATTGAGGCCAGCAATATGCCTAACAATTATAACTTAACAATTAAGTAAAAATAACTCCTACTGGTTCTTTAAGAAAAGCACATCAAGAGACTCACAAAAAGTTATGAGCATTTTCAGCACTGAGTTGTCTCAAACAAACTACTTAATGCTGAATTACAGATTACATCTAATTGCAAAATGAGTAAGCAAATGTTCTAACAGACTACTTCTGCCAGGCCAGCTTTTTCCCTAGGCTTCTCTTAGACTGAATACGAATCAGCTCTGCTCCAGAAACTACATAACTATGTCTGTGTGTTGCTTATTTGCTCTGCTGTGTCTCACTGTCTTCCTGGTTTGGGAGGCTGGGGGGTCAGGACTCTCTTAAAATGTCATAACTGGAGGCTTTTGTGTTTCGCATACTTAATCTGGAACTTTTTGTATTTTACATTTCTTTTTTATCCTTTTGAAGATGTTATGTTTCCCATTAAAATCTATACACCGTGCTGTGGTTAATATTTTTGCAGCAGTGACTGCTTTGAATTGGCTTCATTTTCATTAGACAATGGGTAACAAATCACTATTCTGAGGAGTCTCACTAACAGTTAATATTTTATAAATACATGGCTATTATGTATTGCAGTATGCTACTTTAAAAACAGCTCTTTTCCTTTCATTCTTATGGTACAAAAGGGAGAATAAAAGGTAATTATGTGATGCTTCACAAATCTGTATTTAAAGTGATTAAAAATTGGGATGATGTTTCCCATTGTGAATCTTCTTAGTGATGACAATCAATAATAAAAATACACAAAGAAATGGAATTAAGTGTTCCATATTCTTTTTCATATCCTGTTTTTTTTTCAATTGTCTAAATAATACCCTCATTTTTGATTAATTTTTTTCATATTTATTTCTTTCTCGTGTTCCTTTAATTACTTTTATAGTGATCAAAGCAGCTTGTGAATCTTGATTTACAAGTGCTAAACTAGAGAGTTTATTTCTCACAGTTCCAACTGTTCTGTGATTATGGTCTAATAATGTTACCAAATACTTAAAAGTGCTTTTGAGGCTAAGGCTTACTTTCAAACAGAATAGAAGTTGTGGGAAATATTGGAAAGACTGAGCATGAACAATTAAGTTGTTCTACCAGCATAAGCTGTATCCTGTTGCTACTGTGTATTGCTTCCAGTCTTCATGACTCTGCACATCAGCTAAGTATTAAAAGCCAGATGTTAGGAAAGGGCATCTGCCAGCTCCCTCCATCTCAGCACTGCCTGAGGGTGGGATTTGTTTGACCTAACTCCAACTGTCAGAAAATTAGGTGTTTAAAAGAAATCAGTCACCTATTGTGGAACAAAGGAGACAGATTCACATGCACACAGATTTATCAGTGGGCTCCATAGCTAGTGGCATACATTGACAGTCAAAGTAGCTTTTGGGGAGAGAGAAAAGCAAAAGAGAGAGAGAGAAAAGGGAAAATAAAAACCATCCCTGGTGGCCATCAGGGAAGAGAAGTGACAAGGTCTACCACTGAGCCCCCTCAGGTCCTGCTCCATCAGTTCACCAACACATATGCACACAACCCTCAGTAGTACCTAGATGGATGTCTTCAAGACCTGCTGAAACTGTCAGTTGTTTATGGGCATAATGCTGTTAGTGCTGATGGAAGCACACTTTGGGAGCAGGTGCTGCAGCCAGTTAAGCTGTCTGCATGCATGCTCTTTGGTTCACTGGGTAACCAAAGTGTAGGGAAAGAATGGAAGAAGGGTGACTCACACTGGGGACGGTCATTTCCCACTAGAATGATCCCTAACAACAACTTCAAGGCTTTCAGATGCAAGAGTGTGAGAATAAAAATGGGCAAATACTGTCATAAGGCTTTGAGGAAACACCTGTGTTGTGACTTCAGTGACAGACTTTAGTTGTAAGTGGAAGGCAGACTGTAGTGTTTCAAGTTGAAAGCCCTTTGTGACAGAAAACATGAAGATACTGTGCAACACTACTTTGGGAAGGGATGGACCACCCCAGGGGGATGCCTGTCTCCACTGGCTGCAGAGGGATCCCCACTGAAGTTCGTTGCTTAACTTTTTGTTAATACAAGTTGAATCCTCCTCCATATACACACATCTGACAACATGATACTTTTAATATGAAGTTATGTATCTGTCTTCAGGAATCCTCATAGGCTGTGCTTCTGGTTATACTATGTTTTTTTCTGGTTATACTTATATCTATCTTTAGCTTAGCAGCTTTTAGTAGAATACTTTTATTTGTATCAAAATTACATATTCTGTAAGGAACTGACACTCTTCTAAAGTGATCTGAGAAAATGGTCTTGTTCACACTCAGCAGTTGCAGCACTTCAGCTGTGCTAGGAAACCAAAAAAGGCCAGTATGCAATAACTGAAAATTATGCCTAAATATTTCAGCAGCTCATGTTGTTATATCATCAATTATATCTTGCTTATCCAGGCTTATTCCCATAGGGTTTAATGAACTGCTTGGAGTGGTAGTACTTCAGACCCATTAGCAGCTGAAGATGTAAAACTATTTCAGTAGAAGGAATCCCTTTCATCACAGAAATAGTTACACAGGCACAATACGTCATGTAGAGCAGGGCTAAGTAACCATTGTAGGATGATTTACTGACTACAGCACTGGAGTTTTTATTCTCTTTTCTGTCTTCTACCACCTGCTTTATCCAGTTACTTTGAATTCTTCCTTTGTCAGAGTATCATTCATGCAGATCACTGTCCTGTTAAGGTTATTCTGATATATTTCTTTTGTGTGACTCCCTCTCTAAAGATCAAGCCCTTCACCCTGTTTTTCTAGCTATGAGCTCTAGTTCAGTTGTGAAAGGACTAGCAGGAATAAAACTAGTCATCCCTAGCCACTTCAACATTTAGTACCTCAAGTATAGTGAACTAGTTTACCTGATCTGAGTTCTTGTACTGCTCATCTCTGCTTCAATCAAAGTGACTATCATCTTTTGATTGGTGCATTATCTATAGTTTATACTACCCATCAAAAACATAAGAACATACAGATCCCAACATACAGTTGCACCCAGGTATTAAGCTCTGATGGTCAGACTGACATAATCAGTAATCCAGATACCAGTCATGGGATTCAGTGAAAACTTCTCTTCCTGGGGAGCATAGATACTATTTCTATCAACAGTGAGAGGTGTTTGATGACCAGCAGTAAGCTTACTGTCTGGAATGTGTAGATAGTACATTCATCGGTCATGTAGTACGAGTTTTTTGGTTAAATAGTTATCATTTTTGTGGTATAAACATTTAACAGAGTAATGTTTTTTGACAGCTTAACTAAGTTTGAAAGCATCAAGCACTGGCACTTGGATAATGGCACTGGCAGGAATGCTTTTACTGCATTAGATGCCAATTAAATTACTGATTTCATAATTATAAATCAGCATGTTACAGTGGATAATTACTGTTGTCACACTCAAGCTGAAATACTTTATATAAGCATAAGCCTTTCCTCTGTTGATTTGCTTATTTGGGAACCAGAAAATATTGCATAAAATTTTTAATATTTGAATACATATCTTTTAGGATTCCTGCTCCTGCCTGCAGCCATAGCAGCGCGCTGTGCTATACAATGGCTCTATTTAATGAGTATGGACAGTGTTCAGAAGGGATGTTATAGTCTCTAGGAAGAGAATTGTTCATATAAAATTAAGATTAGTTTGGGGGGCAAAAGCAGAAAAACAAAGCACTTAAAAATAATTGTCAGATAAAGCATTTTACCACTAAGAAAACTTGTTAAAAAAGGAAGGGGTTTGGAAATTTACAATAGCAAGGACTAGTTCAGAAAGTCTGCTTGCTAGTGTGGAGTTGCTCTAAATTACAAAAGACATAGTGGAGAGGTAGTCCTAGAATAAAATCTTCAGTTCTGTAATAAGAAAACATAATATCCCCAATCTTCTAGGCTATTTGAACTTAGTGCTGGTTAAGCTGATTGATTTTTCATTGATAAGTCCCAGTAGTAAATGTAAAAAACCTGACCATAAAACATGGGCGAACTATAGATTAAAACACTATTTTGCATCTTTGAGTGGAAAATAGGGTCTGGGTTTTTTTTTTCTCAAAAATAAAAATGCTAATGGTAGTTTATCATGTATCAGCACAATAATTCTACTTGTAGTCATAGATGTGGTCTACTGATTTGGACTGGGAAGTGGGAGGGCAAATCTCAATGCCACTCCCATCTTGTGCAAGTCCAAAATCACAGCTTGCCAGACCAGAACAGTAGGTCAGAATACTGGAGCACCTTCCAGCTGTCTTGTAATTGGGCCATACTGAAACCAGGAATGCAGAAGGCTAGAAGAACTACCAATACAAGAGACCCATTCCTGGTTTAAAATTGAAGACACTCTTATTGTTAATCAGATGTGGGGTTTCAGCCTTTGCTCTCAGAACTCTTTGTGCTTCCAGAATTTTGAAAATAGACCACAGTTGCTTTCAGCATAGTCGTAAAAAAGGATGACCCTTACATGGGCCTATCCAAAGTTGCACATTCTGGTTTGTAAGGGGATCAGGTGTGCATGGGAGACAAAGAAAATCCATAGTTGCTTTATGTTTGTCTTCACCATCCAGCTTCTAATGCCATCACCCTGCAGCATGCCTATCAATATTGCTTTACTTTCCCAGCTCCTTGATTTCTTTAGTTTTCTTTCTTTACCCAATCACAAAATTCTAACCATAAAGTAGAACTGCTTTCCTGACTGCTCTATAGCATCTTGTACCCTCCAAACATTAGGTTTGATTATGGAAGCAAGAGATTGCCCAGTGTACATGACAGTGGAGAGTGGCACCTGCTGACCCCATCATTTATATTTACACTAAAAAAAAAAAAAAAAGGAAATGCTTTATCATGTTATAGATCTAAAAAGACCTATGTGGGTTTTTTCCTCTTACAACTTTCTGATAGAAGTACATGAATTTAATGAGGTAAAAAGTGAAAAGTAGTCTATTTTAATCTAATTTTTCAGGATTAGAGGAAGTATTATATTGTTGCAAAATCTCTGTCTTTATCATATAGTAGAAAGATAATTGCAATGCTTTTATGAGTAAACAGGAATGATAACAATGACTGATTTTTCTGTTTTCTACATAAACATATATTGTATCTTTTTACATCAATACATTTTTCAGACATTTAGTTGAAAGAATTAATCCTGGATTGGGTTTTGTGTGCCATTAATACTGTTGTAGCCCACAACTTTTAAAACTGAAAGCTAGACCTATTTCTTATTATTGAGACAAAAGCAACACTCTATAAATATTTATATACATCTGAAGTTAATCAGTTCACTGTTCTGGAATTAGCTGACGTTTGCCATGGTGTGTCGCCAATTAGCAAGAACCCAGGGATACTGTCAGTTGACAGCTGTAAAGAGATCCCAAGCTCTGCAGCATACGGTTTGCTATGTTGTACAAAACCCTGAGCTCATTGTAGTAATGCTTTAATATTACTTATTAGAATTTTCATCATCGATCTGTCTGCTACTTTCCAACAAGCAAAATATACTGCTAGAACCCTGCAAGGAGCTGTTTTCCTCAACATCATACTTATTTTGGTGTTTGAAAAAGCAACTTTTTGTTATTCCTAAAAGGAGCTGGTGAAGATAAAATCAAAACAGGAAAAACCACAACAAATAAACAGAAAGGAGGAGAGTGAAGGCATTTTACTGTACAGGAAGCTGCATAATTCAGAATGGTTTCTAAATAGAACACCTTTAGAAGATAATTAAACAAGTTTGTTCATGGAACTCTGGTTTTAAAAGAAAAATGCATACTTGAAGAACTAAGTGTTTATTATTACTCATTGGCATCCAACAGTGGATTCAAATATTTTTTCCATTAACTATTGTGACTGGTTGACTTTTTTCTAGCATAGAATACACATGCCTAAATACAGTCTGCTGACTTAACAGATACAATATAAAAACACAGTTTACTTCTTTTAAGATTTAGAATAAATCATAGTTGTTTTTCAAGTCTGTTTATTCATGAAAGGCTGGGTAAATAAGATCACCTGATAGGATCAGAAAGTTATGTCCCACAATAGTGAGCAACACTGAAGTTATTTATTTTACATCTTTATCTTTTTTCCTCTCTAGAAAAGAGAATATTCTAGAGAATATATACTGTGTATCCTTATATATATTCTAGAGAATATATCCTGTGTATCCTTATATATATTCTAGAGAACATATCCTATATATCCTTATATATATTTAGAGAGAGAGAGAAAATGCAATTCTCCTTGTATTTCACATGTGGTCTGTAAGAGCAATGCGAATGTTGCATATTCCTTAAGTCCCTGCCACAACGGGGAAGGAGCAACCAGTCAGAACCTATGTTTCAGGATGTGGCTGGAGTCATAAGAGCTCTGTGAGAATTACACATAAACAATTCAATATTAGTATTGATCTATTTTTGCATTATTTACAGTTACCCCAGAGTGCATGTGCATGGTTTTCATGGAGCTTAGCTGCTTTAGGATTCAAGCTAAATATCACATTAGAACCTCCCCCAGCGAGAAAAGCTCTGAGTGTACGGAATAATGGAAAACACGTATCTGTGGAGTGCTAAACATGTCTATATAACCTCCTGTGTTGGCTGCTATATAAATTAACGCATGACGTGCAAAGTAATAGATATTTGTTAATAAGGTAGAAGTAGTATGTATGTAGTTAAGGGACTAAAATGAAAATTGCCACATTTCCTCCTTTGTCTGGAGAAGTTTCGTCACTGAATTAAAACATTAGGAGAATGATAATAAAAATGAAGAAAATTTCTTCTACCAGAGAAATTTGAAAACAAAAGTTTGACAGGAGTGAATGACCTCGCATGTTTCACAAGCTTGAATAGGTTTCTGTTGGCAGTGTGCTGTTGAAGGACAGATAAAAATCAGAGCTTGTCCTGTACTGTCTGTGGAAGTAATAGCAGAGAAAAGTGAGTACTTTAAATCAGTGTTATTTAGCAAGAAAGAGATTTTACTGTGAGTTAGAGAATTTTGAAATGTACATATCCCTCATTTGAGTTTTGGTGATTTGAGCAAATCCACAGGCAGAACTGCTGAATCAGCACTATCCTTGATAAAGCAACACAAGGACAGCTACATAGTGTTAGGAAAAATGTATCTGTCTTGTGGAAGGAGGAAATAGCCAGGTGCATGGCTACCAGCCAGTGCTTTCCAGAGAAAATAGGATTGTGTGTGTAGCAGCAGTTTAAGATGTTAGCACTGGTGGCAGCCAATCCTGATGGGGCAACCAAAGATGTGGTGCTGGCTCTGTATCACTTTTTTCCAGGTATGATCCCTTTTTCTGTATGTGAACTAACAGGATAGCCATCAGCAGAACTGTCTGACTCTTTGCCATTGGCTCTTCCCCACTCACTTGGGATAATTTTCTTTCTCAAGTTATGTTGGCTTTAGAGGGCAATATTTGTCACAGTATAACCAAGAGCAGCTCCAATTTGCTGGGAAGTCTGATGCCTTGAGTTAGAAAAGTGGCAAATTCCATAATGCATAAAAGCACAGGACTTTCTAACATGGGATTTGGGTTTTTTAACTCATGAGAAACTGCAGTGATAGGACAAGGATTAATGGATTGAAACTGAAAGGGGAAATTTAGGTTAGGTATACCAATGAAATTCTTTACTGGGAGGGTGGTGAGGCACTGGAACAGGTTATCCAGAGAAGTTGTGGATGCCCTGTCCCTGGCACTATTCAGTGCCAGGCTGGATGGGTCTTTGAGCAACCTGGTCAAGTAGGATATGTCCCTGTGCATGGCAGGGGGCTTAGAACTAGATAATTTTTAAGGTCCCTTCCAACCCAAATATTTCTATGAGTCTGTAATTTTTTCATAATGGATTATTATGGAACAAATATACCTAGTATAAAAGTGTAAAATTGTTAGCTGTCATGTTTAGGACTGGTGTCCTCCAATTTATTGCTCCCACTAAAACCACGCTGGTGCTGCTCATTTCCCCTTCTCCCTCCAGTTGGAGGGGCAAAAGGCAGTAATTATGGATTGAGATAAAAACAATCTCCTGGAAACATCAATGAGATAAGAAAAGGAACAGTAACAACAACAATATTAAAACCAAAATGTATAAAAATTATTTACACAGAAAAGTCTGTAACAATAAACAAAAATGAACTGGCTTCTCCTGTCCCCCCCCCCTTTTTTTTT